>OW388292.1:63724554-63772054 GCA_936450465.1 Gibbula magus | reverse complement strand
TGCTTCAAATGTGGCCATTCTTTGTTGAAAAGGCCTTGTTTGCTACATTGTATGACGCCCACTTGTTTTATGTATTCATTGCGTGGCAATATTACAAATCCCCCTCTCTTTCTCTGATGGGACAAGTACACATGTCTCTCTCTCTCTCTCTCTCTCTCTCTCTCTCTCTCTCTCTCTCTCTCTCTCTCTCTCTCTCTCTCTCTCTCTCTCTCTCTCTCTCTCTCTCTCTCTCTCTCTCTCTCTCTCTCTCTCTCTCTCTCTCTCGTGTGTGATAATACTATACACGATTAATGCAAACACACCTATGTTGATCAACAGCCTTCATAACTGCAATCAGATGACTGAAATCGGTCTTCATCAGAAAACACCATGCGAAAAATAAATTTATGCAAATTGATACTTGATATGCAAATTTACAAAGCTGAAAATTGTTTCAATAGATATGTTGAATTATGAACATAGCTATAAGCTATAGGTATAAGGAGATCATTCAATTGAAATTGAGTGTGCGACGGTTAAATACAGATTCCTGTGTCGATAGAAGTTGGAAGTCAAATAAGGACAATGTTTCTTTAGATGATAGCTTCTTTATTCTTAGGCACGACGTAACAGTACAGAATATTTTTCAATTAATCAAAATGGAGAAAACATACGGACCTTTGCAAATTCCAATTAGATATAATTTAATATTCATTGTTATTGGCTTATGCATCAATTTATTTTACAATTATTCAAAACGCTCAATCATTATGGATAATGAATTATGTATATGAAATATGACATACAAGAAAAAAACATATTTTTAGAAATGTTTTCATACCATTAAGAAGTGTCCAAATTTTGTAAAACACTATAGTCTCTGTACTTACAAGCATAATAGAATAATCTTTTCTCTAACTTGGTTTTAGCGACACCAAACTATGTGATTTAGGTAATACAAGGTACAATGATAATTAGAACATAGTATTATTTAAAATATATGCATGTGTTTCCTTACAACTTGCAACTTGTACCATTTAACAGCATTTAACTATGTTCCAAAATCGCTTTAGTGAAAGAAAATATCTTAAGTATAATGGCATAATTATAATTGTCCAAATGTTCGAATACCTTACTTGAAAGATGGAATTAAACACTGGTATATTACTTTACCTTAGAAGAATATAAGTTGGAGAAATAGACATTAAATTCTTGAAAAAAAGAAACGAATAGTCAACTGTTAGACTGACAGCCCATTGCCAAATTGTCAATGGAACATTTAAAGCGAGATTCAATATGCCAATTAAATAAAGACACGTGTTTTAAATGAAGTACATAATTTATTTATTGAAATACTTTACTTACACACAAGTTTTATAGCCACTACAAAACGTGACACTCTCACAGTAGCACACTGTACGTCACATGTGTCCCTTTCACGACATTTCGTCCGTCCTATCTGACTACACGCAGTTCTAGTCTCTACACGCACACATGTGTCAAGTCACACGCGCACACTGGACATCAGCCGAGACTGTACAAAAACTGGTCACAATGTCATGCATTCGGAGACACTTTCCAGGCAGATCCGAAATTATTCAGATCCTTCTCTAATGTTCCGATGCTGCTCACGTGCATCTCCGAGGCTGCTCTGAGGCAGTTCCTCGGCAGTTCCTCGGCAGTTCAGAGTCTGCTCAGTGGATGTTCACATGCAACCCCATGCCGTTCCAGTACAGTTCCAAGACGGTTCACATGCATTCTCGAGGCTGTTCCTTCCGAGAAAGTTCTATGGATTTTCCAACCAAACCACGTGCAACTCCATGGCAGTTCTGGCATTGTTTCGTGCATCTCCTGCACCAACCGAGATTGTTCACCTCCGTAAGTAAAGTCGAATCAGCTTAAAGAGTGAACAACAGCGTCAAGGTAAGCTCGAGTATCACGGTCTCCGTGTACCCGTTAGATGACTCTCTACCCTTGTTGAGATAACATATTACACTGTATGCTTCAAGGGTATGAAATAAATAACCTCTATAACTGTTCCGTAAAGTTTACAGTACTTTGTTCCTTAACAAACCGTAATGTTTCAAACTTTTTCATTCGTACAGCGTTTGCAGGGGGGTGAGGATGATTGCGGAGGGTACACTGGGGGACGCTTGTCCATGGTCACGGCAGAGGGTTGGAGTCTCGGGAACGCTGAATACGGGTCGAAACATGGGGGTGCCGTGGGGTTCATACACGTTATCATCCGCCGCATCTCCTCTAGGGCATTAGCCTGCATAAGAATGTAATTCTTTGCAAGCAATAAAGTAGCAATCTTGGAAAGTTTTCTCACAGACGGACTATGTGCATAGGGAATGACTGAGCGGAGCTCGTCAAGCGCATCGTTTAAATCATGCATCCTCCTTCTCTCGCGGGCGTTGATGTTGAGGCGAACAACTTTGGTTCCGTCCTTTCTTTTTATTGTTCTAACTTTCCCCAGCAGTTCTCGGTCCGAGTAACCGTCCTGAAACTCCGAATCGTCTTTACTGTCGTCGCTGCAACTCTCGCCGTCGTCCACATCATCACGTTTGACATCGGAGTTGCCGTCGTGAAGTTGGTGTCGTCCTAAGAAAGGTCCACCCTCCACTCTGTGCCGACTCTCGGGAAAGTCATCATCGGCGCTGTCATGATCACTGTAAGTACCGGCGGCCCCGCCTTTCTGCTTACTGCTCGGTTGGAGAGAACCGAGGTATGCAGAGTGGTGTAGACCCGGGCCTCCGTGGGTATCGAACCCAGACTTTGCCGCCTCACCAAAACACGGGAACTCCATGAGTGAATCTTCAGTTGCGTGAAGTCCCAGTAAAATCCTACACCCCCGTCTGGAGTCGGCTCCGCGGAGGGGTATGAAATAAGATGGACAGCGAGACAGAGTGCTGCGGTTTGTGTCTTTTTCAATTCACTTGTTTTCAGGTACTATAGAGTCTTAGTCGGGTGTGGACTACAGCCCTCTTACAGTGTAATATGACCGGCTAGCTGACACTCGCTTAACATGACTGCGAACAGGAATCGTATTAACAAATTAATTGAAGTGTTTGAGGGGCTGTGCGCTAACGGCGCGCTGATTGGCCGGACGAAACTGAGCGAAGTGACAAGCGCAAATAGACACGGTGGCAGGGCTAGGGGGTGGTTCCAGGGGGTGGGGTGACGAGTGGCGAGGGGGATGGGAGGAAATGAGCGGCGGGGTAATCAACTCTACAGCACTTGGGCATTTCCATGAAATTGGTAAAGAAGGCACTATTCACAGACACGGAGAGCTATTTTTACACAATATCGACTCCCATCTCGCTAGATTGATTGTCCCTAACAAAATCCACTCCTAGAGTAGCGTGTCGTAACAAGGAACAATAAAGCCCCCTGATAGCCGGCCAATCGCCGCAGGAACTGACAGCAAAGTGAAGAGATAAATTCACGAGGGTCTTATAAACTGTTGACCCGGCTTCACAAATAGTTAAACATGCAATTCATTAGGGAAACGGAATTCCGCTTTAGATACATGTGTCATCATGAAAAATAATATTTCCGCTGAAAAAAATAAATCACGATTTAAGAGTGTGAAGAGATTTTTTTAGGTGTTCAGTAGGTGAACAAAAATGTGTGATTACTTGAACAATTCTTATATTGCTATGTATGTGCTCAATATATTACATGACTTAAAGTAAATTCAGAACAACAAAGAAAAGGAATATAAGGGACTGCATGGTATGTTGAATCGTTTAAAGTGTATTCATTGTGTTGTTGGGGGTAAACATTGCCAAATGCAATAAATGGTGTTATTCTATCGAGATGTACTTATTTTTGCCGAAAATAATCATTCATATGATGTTAGACTTAGTATCGTGGCCATTCAAAGGTAAAAGTAGTGATTGAAAACCGGACAATGCACCGCGATTGACGCGGGTCAACTAGTCAAACGTGATTTTTGAAACGTGACAAAAGACAATTTTGGGTTCATAATGTTCAATAGGTCTTATCTTTCCTTACAGTAAAATACTCGTTTCTGATTGGCTAACGGTCGTTACATGTTTCTTATGTACCCCGTCAGACTCATGGTGTACACATTTCATGTACCCCGCTACAATAGTAACAGCTCCTAGCTGAGAGTAGGTGTCGCATTGTGGTCAGATGACGTTATAAAATGATCAGCTGTTCACGGGTCTATTAATACAGACTTATTTTTTCGATAACTGCTGCCTAGTTTGGAAACAAATCTTATTTTCCAATGCTTGCACACTCAGTTAAACAAAGAATAACTCGTTTTAAGGCATTTGATAGCTTGTAGTAATAAGTTCTACGACGTTTAACATTTCAGTCGAGACGGGTGACGCCATTTTGTTTAGGTTTAGGGACAAGGTCATTCAAGCGATATCAGCTGGTCAGTCAGCGGCAGTCAAAACGCAATACATATAATAATACTAATTTTATTGACACGGCGGAAAGATAAATACGTTGTATACTTCTCTCTCGGGTAATACGGTCTCTTGTGAGACCGTATTACCCTCGTGAGAAGCATAGAACTTATATTTTAACTACTGTGCATGTACATGGGAAG
Source organism: Gibbula magus (assembly GCA_936450465.1). NCBI lineage: Eukaryota > Metazoa > Mollusca > Gastropoda > Trochida > Trochidae > Gibbula > Gibbula magus. Next base: position 63,767,487 of record OW388292.1, on the reverse strand, counting down.
TAAAGTTTCGGTTTCTGCACATGTATATAAGTTAAAATTATGAACATATATATGATTATCAGTAAATTATTATGTAAGTTGTGTTCGTCTATGTCATCCATTCTTGTAAGTCACAACCATCCATGAAAATAATGAAGTGTGGTCTTTATGGTAAAATATGCATAACATTATCAACATTGCGAAATTCATAGCATCAATGATTACATTTGGTTTCAAAACATTTGGTTTGTATTCAAAAGCGATATTTTCAGAGTGTTCATATAATGTGACAAAGAGCTCAGTTCCACAGGCCCAGGTCCAACACAATCCAAATCAACTACTACTTAATACGAATTTAAATCAAAAGTGACACGTTCAATTGAATTTGTTTCGGCCTGGCGTTGTCATGGAGTGAATGGTGTGAAAGTGAGGCTATCCATTCGCCCTAACTAGACGGGGGCAACCCAAGGGGATGGCGATCAATATAAACTCGCCCTTATCTAATACAGAGAATCACATGCTTGCCACCAGACTCGGAATGGGCAAACTATGAAGAAGAAACAAAAGAAAAGGGGAGAAGATGAAGATGAGAAACGTGCGGGGGAAGAAGGAAGAAGAGGAAGATGGTAAGGCTGATGGAGATGATGGAGACAGAAGAAGGAAGAAGAGGAAGATGGTAAGGCTGATGGAGATGATGGAGACAGAAGAAGGAAGGAGAGGAAGATGGTACGGCTGATTGAGATGATGGAGACAGAAGAAGGAAGAAGAGGAAGATGGTACGGCTGATGGAGATGATGGAGACAGAAGAAGGAAGAAGAGGAAGATGGTACGGCTGATTGAGATGATGGATACAGAAGAAGGAAGAAGAGGAAGATGGTAAGGCTGATTGAGATGATGGAGACAGAAGAAGGAAGGAGAGGAAGATGGTACGGCTGATTGAGATGATGGAGACAGAAGAAGGAAGAAGAGGAAGATGGTACGGCTGATGGAGATGATGGAGACAGGAGAAGGAAGAAGAGGAAGATGGTACGGCTGATTGAGATGATGGAGACAGGAGAAGGAAGAAGAGGAAGATGGTACGGCTGATTGAGATGATGGAGACAGGAGAAGGAAGAAGAGGAAGATGGTACGGCTGATTGAGATGATGGAGACAGAAGAAGGAAGGAGAGGAAGATGGTACGGCTGATTGAGATGATGGAGACAGGAGAAGGAAGAAGAGGAAGATGGTACGGCTGATGGAGATGATGGAGACAGAAGAAGGAAGAAGAGGAAGATGGTACGGCTGATTGAGATGATGGAGACAGATGAAGGATGGAGAGGAAGATGGTACGGCTGATTGAGATGATGGAGACAGAAGAAGGAAGAAGAGAAAGATGGTACGGCTGATTGAGATGATGGAGACAGATGAAGGATGGAGAGGAAGATGGTACGGCTGATGGAGATGATGGAGACAGAAGAAGGAAGAAGAGGAAGATGGTACGGCTGATTGAGATGATGGAGACAGAAGAAGGAAGAAGAGGAAAATGGTACGGCTGATTGAGATGATGGATACAGAAGAAGGAAGAAGAGGAAGATGGTAAGGCTGATTGAGATGATGGAGACAGAAGAAGGAAGGAGAGGAAGATGGTACGGCTGATTGAGATGATGGAGACAGGAGAAGGAAGAAGAGGAAGATGGTACGGCTGATTGAGATGATGGAGACAGGAGAAGGAAGAAGAGGAAGATGGTACGGCTGATGGAGATGATGGAGACAGGAGAAGGAAGAAGAGGAAGATGGTACGGGTGATGGAGACAGAAGAAGGAAGAAGAGCTAACAAGTGAAGATTTAGAGAAGCGTGAACAATGCATGCAGTAGGGAGATAAGAAGAAGGTGAAGAAAGATGAAGAAAAGAAAGGTATCGAGGAGCAAGGAGACGATGTATATGCAGGATGGAAGGTTGGATAAGAATGGACGTATATTACGGAAAGGAGCAAGGATAGGTGATATAGGAAAGAGAGGAAAGATGAGACGTATATGGAGGAATGAAAATATGGATAGGCCATATGACCTATAATACAGTTTTGTTTTTTTGACATATTTGACATAGCAATGGTAACCATATAAAACAAACTCCTTCCTTTCTATATATTGTCATGTATTTCAATAAACAAGTTTAAGTCAACAATATGAAATAAATGAATAATTTCTAGGTTTTATAATTTTGAATTAAAAATATTGCAAATAAAATCATGTTTAAATGCTATGCGTCATGAAGTGTTTGGTTAGATGACTATAACTGTAGCTTAAAGAAATTTCTGATAATATGTCCTCAAACGATTTGCCGATATCTTGTATCTGTTCCTAACTACATGTACATAAATGACGTTCACTTTGATTATAGTTAATTCAATGTAATTACATATTTGCAAACCAAAGGATATAAGAAAGTTAGGGGATTAATAACAGAATATTGATTTTCATATAGTACCTTTGAATTAGTAACATGAGAAACTTTAAATAACATTTTTAAATCAAAGATTTCTGAATGGAACAAAAACTACCGAATTACATCAATTACTTCCTAATTGTATTATAATAATCTATAACAATAGTAGAATAATACTAGAATCAATCATTTTTGTATATTTTTAGTCTCATAGAAAAGGTAAACGTTGTAACATTGGAGAAAACATCTACAGGTCTAGAAGGTATTTAGAATGTAGAATGTAGAATGTAGAAGGTATCTAGAATGTAGAATGTAGAATGTATTTAGAATGTACATGTAGAATGTAGAAGGAATCTAAAATGTAGAAGGTATCTAGAATGTAGAATGTAGAAGGTATTTAGAATGTAGAATGTAGACGGTATCTAGAATGTAGAATGTAGAAGGTATTTAGAATGTAGACTGTAGAAGGTATTTAGAATGTAGACTGTAGAAGGAATCTAGAATGTAGAATGTAGAAGGTATCTAGAATGTAGAATGTAGAAGGTATTTAGAATGTAGAATGTAGAAGGTATCTAGAATGTAGAATGTAGAAGGTATCTAGAATGTAGAATGTAGAAGGAATCTAGAATGGAAGAGTAAAGCACGCATCAGATCAATGTATCACGAACTGACGAGACGAATCCAGTGTAATTTCAATTTTAAAATATCAAGAAGAAATCGAAATATAATGGGGGAAAAAAAAACAAGAAAAATGTTTATTATTGCAAAGGTCAGACGAAAATTCCAACGAAAATTCGAAACGTATCATAGTGTTACATTATTTCAGCATAAAGTTCAAGTATGAGTTTTGTTTCAGTCACGCAGGCCAAACCTTATCACTGGTGTAATTTTAAGAAGAAATACTGACCTTTGCTGAACATTATTATTTTCTAGGTAATCTGTTCAGTATATAGTTACCATGTAATGGTGTCCAACTATTTTGTTATCCAAAACAAACCCCCGAATACAAAAGAACGGACAACGTACTGTGGCCTAGTAACTAATATTTAGTAAGCATACATAAATACAGATTTGGGTTGGTAGTGTTTAAAAGATTATGTAACAAGGATTTATGTACATGGGACTTGCGATTTCGGCATCTTTACATGTACAACACCGCTGCTTGATTTCATTGAAAACAATTATTTGACATTAAGGGATGAGTAAACCCGAGGGTTAATATATTTTGAATTAGTACATACGCTTTTCGCATCTTTCGAAGCCAAATAAAAATTTATGAAAAAATTATAATATCCCTTCAACACGGGACGTTACGTGGCGACGTTAAGTAAGACGCTATACCAGCTTTAGGTGTGTGAAATGGAAGCGGACAATAGAATGTGATTAGTTCATCAGACGTTGCTTGCGGAGAGGTGTCAGTAAACACGGGATTATCCCCTCGACTGCACGTGAGCCACGTTCTCCCCCTGTTAGTGAACATCGAGCAATTTGTTGGGAGTTGTATGTTGAAGTTGCGTGTGAAGTGATACCCTTCCTGTAAGACCTTCAACGACCTATTCCATATCTCCTTTCCCCTTTCTGTACGACAGAAGGCCCGTGCCACTTCCAATCCAATATTACAAAATTAATTTATTAAGAGTTAGTTAATTCAAACTTGTACTGCATTTTGTTTAGTCTTCCCCCTGTGCCAACACCCACGCCATATGGCCTTGTCCCTGTCTGTCAGTGTTTTATTTTCATTTTCTTTAAATTGAATTAAAACGTCTTTTCATAAGCTTTGAATTTTGCCGAGCGGTGCAGTTTTGGGGACCATGTGCTTCGTGTAGTTATAAAAGAAAAGCCACCCTCTATAGATTGGGCCAACCCTCAAAAGAAAGGCGGGGTAATTTTGCGGTTGTTAGTTTAAATCGTTGCATATATTTCATGGATGGACGCTCTCCCCACCCTTTAACCCACCCAGTACCTTACCCCCTTCCATCTTCACAGGTCAGGGGCAGTCGTCTTTGTGTGGGCGGTTACTCCTCTCGTAGGACCGACCTCAACAAAGAAAGCGATAGAAATTTAGTCTCGGCGTATAGGACCCTATTCTATGGTCTCCGTCAAAGCGTATAATAGTCATTCAATAAACCTACGTACTGTATAATCCATAGCTTTACTGTGTTTTCACTGGGTGGAATGTGATATTTTCTCATCTTTAAAGCATGGTTTATACGAACTTGCGTGTTTCCGTGTTCAAAACATCGTTATAGCACACAGTAAGAAACCATAACATTAGAAGGCCGATTAAGTGTTCACCAAATATTTACTGAAGGAGATTCGACCAATCCATTAATATGTAGACATAGAATATAAGTCATTGTCCTTAATAAGTGCGATGTCTTGACAGACAATGGTTAACCAATGCAACCAATGCTAGATCTATGGACTTGATATAGAAATTTCTAAATTCATCAAAATGCTATCAAAACAGTTTATTGATGCCCTTAATTTTATTGAGCATTGTTCATCTATACACATTGGGAGACCTATGCTTTCAACTATTAATCAAACCATGACTATGTTTATATTCTGATATTTAAGATTAACATGACATGCTTTGAAGCATTCTCGATGTTGATGGCGAATATAACCTTCCCTTAGATCTTATTATATGAATTAATATTGCCATGCCATTTTCTTAAAGTTCAGAAATTATTTTATACATTTATCAAATTATGCATGCAATTCAAGGTAGAAAAATCTAGTTAAGAAACATGTGTTTATCGTTTTCAAAACACGCTACAATAACAAGTACGAGAATGTGTAGTATGCTGTGATCCCATATAACAATCGTCCATTTCACACCATCTGAAGGGCATGTATTTCTAAGAGCGAGGTCACTGTGGCAAAATAGGTAAACTGCGGAACAGTAATTGCTGGCTGTTGGTGCCTTACTCCGAGGGTATGGGTTCGAATCCCGCAAGGGATTTGTCTCGAAAGAATTACGAGAATTTGTATTATTTAAGATAGTCTGATCCTAAATGTGAATGTTAGCAATATTGCAGTCTTCAATCATGTTATACGTGTATCTGTTTTCAAATGTCGATTAAAATATATAGTCATCAAAGTATGGTTGTCCAATGTATCGGTCAAACGTTCCAATTTTTCAATGAGGATAATATATTTTAGAAATCCTCGAAAGACAAACTAATTCTCCAAACGGTTTCATTTTTTCAAAGTTGAAGGTTCTAGCAATCCATTATGAAGATGCATGTCTCCGTTTATACGAGGTGTCACATAGAGAATTGTCTCGAGCCTTCAGTCCCAGAAGTAACAAGTAAAGTTGTGAAATTCGTTTTAGAAGTACCTAAAGTTGTTCCTCAATGGCGTGACGACTGATTGGACAAGAGACGAGTAGAGTACTTCTCGGGCGTTGATAGCTTCCCTCACGCGACCCTCATTTAAGCTGCAAGTACGTGCTAGTGTGTCGCATTTTGTCAAAGACCGAACTTTCTGTCAAATATGACAAAGACAAAAAATGGGAAACGATAAAAAATTATTATAAAAAAGGTGAAAATTATGTATTATGGACATGGATACGAAACGATATTTTTTCACGATAAAGAAGTTGTTATCCGTTTGTTATGAAAAAAATTCACCAATTCTGAAAACATAACGTAATCTATCAAACAATCAAAGGAGTAATTAAATGTGATCATTACATCCAAATTACGTGAAAACGTGAATGTATCTGCACAGTATGGGACATTAGGAGCACTTGTGAAATCATGAATATTATTCATATTATTTATCATTTAATTATAATTGATGAATTTCATTTCCAGAGATATAAAAACAATTTCATTGCATATATCTTGATTACAATATTGCTCTTACCTATTTGCTTATAATTGATAATTGTTTTATTTTCATGACGTACAACACTTTCACTTAGAGGCAAATAAAAAATCTAACCGGTTAATTTCTTATAATTATAAATGTAAACTATAAAGGTCAAGATAAAAAATAATATAAGTGTATTATTGGAAGAAAACCCTACGTCAAGGCATTTATAGAAAATAGCGTAAAAATGTTTGCATACTTCATATTTTATTTTGATATTACTTTCACTGTGTATAGAAATTAACTTGAAAAAGTAAAAAAAAATAATCCATCCATTAATTTATTGAATTCATAAGAAATGTGGCATAACCGCTTGACAATCGTTCACTTCTCCAGCAAAAAAGATTTGATTTCTCTTGTAATATTAATTTCAATCAAATTTAGATTATTGCTGAATATAGGAAGCAGTGATTTGGACCAGATGAAACATTGATTGTATTAGGTCTGTACGAGCAAGGCGTGATTACTGATAATGCTTCATATTAATATCAGCACTGCTTTTCTTGTTTTCTCTCAGTATGTGGTGAGAATGTGTTGTTGGAAGTTCGTCTGGGCAGTTTATATCTTATTAGCTGCCACGTGTTTGCCATCCCATTTCTTTTTAGACCTCCAAATCGGTTGAAAAGACAGACATAACGACATGCTGCATGGAATAAATCAAAAGTTGCTTTTGACGGCAAGTCGAATTGAATTATGTAAATTTCCTCCGCCTTCTGCCATGTTTGGTGTATGCAACACTTAACGTACTCAAAACACATACCACCAGATTGGGTGTATTGTCCTCTCATTGCTATTGGAGAGTCTCCGTTAGTTGTTTTCACACATCCAAGGCTGTTGGGTTATTAAAATCAAATAGCTAGAAAACTGAAATGAAATGAAACCTAACGTTTCGAATCAGTGGAGCGTGAAGGGTTGAACAGGAAGCAGGAAGCGTGAAAGGGTACAATAGTGACGTTACCGAGCATCAACTGTACCATCCCGCCACAAGACTGGCACACCAGATTAAAGGGTACAGGGCTGGAACATAAAGAGGGCAGGGCAGGGGAGGGTTCCACTGAAAACCTAATTAGTTTGGGGAGGGGGCGGAGTTCATAAAAACAACATAGTTTTGTTTGATTTCATTTTTTAGTTATGTCATTTTGTTGTTTTTTTATCACACCTATTTTGTTTAATTTCCATGTATATTTTTTTAGTTAAATGACACCTAATAGTTGAATATGGTATTGTATATGAATTTTGACATCAATCTAACACTGTTTATTACCACAACTGCTTTATCACTGTTATCTTATTTGTAAATTTACTTTTGTTTTTGTTGAGTGATTTGAATATTATAGAAGGTTTTATATGACGAATGTTTTGTTCGGTTTATCAATTTATTTATGAATTTGTTATTGTCAGACTGAAGGCTAACCGCGGTAGATACCGGTTATAATATACACTCAACCAACTAGTATATATAAACAATGTGTCGTTTCTCACGTTAAGTAAGGTTATATATAGAAAAGAGTAAACATCAGATTGGTTTGACTGAATCAATCTTCTTTAATACGGTGAGCTCATTTCGACCATTATATCGGTCTTTTCAAGTACCATACTTGAAAAGAACACATTCATACACCTGTAAACACATATAAACATATATATATATAAGTACGTATATATGTGTTTAATTGGATTTTCATTGCTTATTGACTTATCTACATCTTGGTGTGAATTGTAGTCGTGTAACATCCCCGATTATTTCATTTCAATACTCATGTCTATTTCGCAGAGGTCGTGATGACCCTTAAGCAGGAGATCAATCTATAGGGACAATTGATGCCTTGAAATATATAATATACATGTATGTGACATGCGGTGCAAGAAATGGGGTTTCGAAGCGCCTTTAATAGTATGGACCAGTGTGTACCGTGGCAGTACCGTGACTCAGCACAATTGTACTCATACTGTGAAACCTGAGAGCGCCGACTGGAAATAGCAACACTGATAGTACTACACTGAATTCCACAGTATCATTGCAACCGAAATGAAGTACGCTTGGTGAGCCGATTTAGGAACCTTGAGGAAATGAACTTTAAATTGATTCGATGGGTCCGATACATCATAGACACCCCCTATGATGGATTGCCTGTCCCTACACATGCGAGTGATATTCTATTGGATCAACTCGTCCAATATTTTACATTTGTTTGTCACTCACATGTCAGCCTTTGTCACACAAAGTCGCCACCGAATCAGTCAGAATCAGCTCTTCGGTACATGCGTCTAGGTTGCAAAAAGCAATTTTGATATTATCATAATGGAAATTTTGCATTAAAGATTAGTGTCTGTAATGTACAAAGTGTGTATGTAAACATGTCGGTATTCATTCAGCATTAAGTGTATGACGAAGCTTGAAAGCACCCACTCCAAAGATATATCTAAAATGTTTGGCAATCTTGAGCAAAAGTTATACAAAAGGTAAAAGTAAAAACAAACTTTATTCAATGTGCCACATTTTATTATTACTAAGTAAACTTACTATACTTATCTGTTTTAGCGAAATAGGTTTTAAAGGTTTCCTCGTAGCAAGGCGAAAACCAAACCGATCCAATTAAAGAGCTCTGAATTATTTAGGTTCGTGGGTGCTAGGGATATTGTTGGCTTAGAGGTACGGTTTTGCTATGAACTTTTCAGATTCAGAGGTCCTATGGATATTTGAGGGTCAGCGGTACTGAGGATTGTTTAGGTTCAGCGGTAATGGGGATATTTTGTTTTCAGTGTTACTGGGGATATTTTGTGTTCAATGGAATTCGGAATATTTTAGGTTCAGCGGTACAGGGGATGGTTCAGGTTCAGCGACACTGGGGATATTTTAGGTTCAGAGGTTCTTGCGATTTTTTAGGTCCAGCGGTACTGGGGATATTTTAGGTTCAGGGGTTCTTAGGATATATTTTAGGTTCAGCGGTACTGGGGATATATTTCAGGTTCAATGGTTGTGAGGATAGTTTAGGTTCAATAGTATTGGGGATACTTGAGGTTCAGCGGTACTGGGGGTATTTTAGGTTCAGCGGTACTTGGGATATTTTTTTTCAGTGTTACTGGGGATATTTTGTGTTCAATGGTATTCGGTATATTTTAGGTTCAGCGGTACTAAGGATATTTTAGGTTCAGCGGTACTGGGGATTTATTAGGTTCAGCGGTACGGATGATATTTTAGGTTCAGCGGTACTAAGGATGTTTTAGGTTCAGAGGTTCTTGCGATATTTTAGGTTCAGTTGTACTGATAATATTTTAGGTATAGCGTAACAGAGAATATTTTGAGTTCAGGTGAACTGGGGATATTTGAGGTTCAGCGTTACTTGGGATATTTTAGGTTCAGATGTGTTAGGGTTATTTGGGGTTCCCCTAGAGGACACATCACAGAGCTATTATATTGATGGTAAACTCCACACAGTCCAGACAGAGATAGGGGACAAACATTAAGAAAAAAAGAAATTAGAGGAAGAAAACTGTATTATTATACTACTTTTGCACAAAGCACTTTTCACCAACGACAGAAGGATCGTTGTTTATATATTATATCTTGTCTAAAAGTGGAGATTTAAAAAACATCTATTCAAATTCCCACATAGAATGTGGTAGAAGACTAATGTACCACTAATTGACCCTTACAAGTCAGAATCTGGTATCAATAGCCCTCAGCTCGTTTAGTATAGCCGACATAATCCAACTAATAATAAACAAAAGTACAGAATAATTACTTCCAAATGACGCACTTCCATTTAACTAATGAAGTCTTTGTAGTTATGGAAATGACCGCTTAGTTCATAGGGTAGATCTCCTCTCCTGACAAATGGCCAGATCATGCAAAAAGGAACTTATTACGAAGCATAATTTACTAGTCATACAACATACAATGGCAATACCCCGTAAATTATAATATAAATCAGTTTTAACAAATCCAGCCCGGCGATGCGTGCTAAAATGATAGGAACACAATAAGGCCAACCGATGGATTCTCCCCTACAATGGAGAAGCTTGTGTGCTTACAATACGGAGTGACAGAGAGTGCTCAAACTGATTGGTCACCGCTTCCACAGAACCGGCGTCTGTCTGCAATGATAAGGATGACTTTTCACCACGCTCCTCGACTCTCGGGCTAACGAGATTTGTATTGTTATCTCGTTTTTTTGTCCGCTTCAAGATCACTGTTGGCCCATCTGGTGGACATTTTAGCACCTCTTTTCAAACGGAATTGTTTCCGCGTGTCAACGTTTAGCCAGGGTGTTATATGTTAGGGATGTGCATTCTGATCTGTAAAATTTTATTAGAGGTTGACTTTCACATTTAACTAATTATTGACTTCCTTTTGAACCTAAAGTGATTTCAGCTTAAAGATGCATCCATTGTGATTCATAAAAAAAATATTTGGTTTTAATACGTGCAAACATACGATATGTTTTGATTTCAGTTCAAATAATTTCACTCAACTTACATATTCATCCCCAATCGCCAAATATATGATAATTAGTAGTTTCCAATTAAAATCGAGTAGCACCATTATACATGTGTATAAACCGAAACTACACGTCCCATTTACATACACGGAGGTTATATGACCTATTAAACATTATCAACCCAAAGTTGTCTATGTGTCTGCTGTAAATAAGTTACCAGATTTACGTTTGACCAATTGACGCGCATTGTATATTGTCCGGTTTTCGATCAGAAATTTCTACTTTTACCTTTATATTGTCGCTATACCGAGTCGAGTGTCATCAAAATGGCAATTTTTGGAAACAGTCAGTACTTCTCGATAAAATGACACAATTTGTAACATTTGACAAATGTGGCCCCAAACAACACAATGGATGTATCTTTAAAATGGTTTTTAGACTTAGTGATGAACAAACACTAAATTAAACACCAAATATAGTGTTTAACTTACAATAATGTTACATGAATTATACATTTCTACTATGGTTTGAATTAAACAAGACATGCGGTTCATCACTACATGTATGTAATACCTACTGCCATATCTAGTATGATGAATGCCTACAGGGACAGTAGTTTTTGCAATTTTTATTTTTTTTAAATTTCCCATTTATAATGATAGTTTATGTCATTTATATTTACTTTAGAGGTAAAACATCCTATTTCACAAACCAAGTATCCGTAGTGGTAATAATGATGTTGCGTATAAAGCAAAAAATTCATGGCAGCCATTTTCTTGGGAATAAATTGTATTATTTCGAATGACAAAAACGATTCCCATGATGGCTTAACCGATCCATCTACAAGTATTTTTTAACTTGAATTTCCGAAGAGAGAAGGGTGTTTTACTATTGGTGACTTTATTTTTCAAATATATTTTATCGACTAATTTCAGCGACAAAACGTGCTACTGCTCTTTAACAAACCCTATCGGTTTACCATTTCGTGGTATTTCATTACATATTTAGTTCTTGTATAATGACAATAAAATTTCGTTTAAAATACATTTTCTCCCATTTCGGAGAAATTGAATATGATGAAATAAACTTTCCAGGGGGACACGGTAAGAACAATCTAAAACCGTTGAAATGAGGGCGCATACATATATTTTTATTTGCATTCTTATACACATCACAACATCTGAATATACTAGATCGATCAGGACAAGTTGTCCCCTCTCTGTAATTAGGTCACTGTGTCAGCATCCTGTCTCAGTGCAATATGTATACGCTCCTTTCCACTTCCATACCCTGGGTTTAAACCTCATTCAAATATGCGCGTGGTGACCTATGACCTAGGAACTATCTAAAAATAGACAACCAATGACAAGTCGAGTCGACAATATACGCTGGTTTGCCACTCCCTGTTTTCAAACACAACAAAAACTTCTACACCAGCATGCAGGTAGTCAAGTACGTCATTCGTCGTCTTTGACAATTTGATTAAAATAAACTTTCAATCGCCATTTTGCGGAGGACCGGAAGAGGAATAGCTTACTGCAGTTTGAAAGGCTCTCAGTGGTTGGTTACAAATTTGTCGCTAACCATCGCGATAAAAACATTTGATTGGCTGGATCATAGGTCACCATGCTCAGTTTTGAGTTGGGTTTTAACCCAGGGTTTAAAGTGGACCGTTTTACCCTGAGACTTGATCCTATGTCTGATACCTTGGTTATGAAGATGTCACGTATTCAAGGTATCAGGCGATAACGAATAAACGCAAATTGATGGTCTCTCTAAGGAATTAAGTATCGATGTTATGGTTATTTCAGCCGGTTATACTGAAGCACAATCGTAGCATTCATATCAATAGATAACTTGAACTTGTTCATTCAAGTAATGCCTCAAGGGAAATGTAGGACCATTTGATTACTGTCACGACACAAGAATGCATACAGTCACTGTGCGTTTGTAACTCAATGCAACCCCCTCCCCCCCCCCCCCTCAAAAAAAGAAGAATTTGTTTCTGGTTTCCGCCCGCATCAGTTTCAAACCCACGCCTCGGGTCTTTTTTTAGGTTTTAACAAAAGGAAGGGGCAGATAACTATAACCTTTTAGCCTCAGAAAACATTGGACATAGAAAATGTCACTCGTTTCAGTTGACGTGGAATGTAGGGGTGCAATTATTGACTATTTGGAATAGTAACACATATTTAAGAGGGTTTGTGCTGTATTTATATAAATAATTGTATACATTTTATTTGTTTATCTTTTCATTCCAAAAAAATTGCATATCGTAGATAAATTTTAAAAATCGCGTCATCGCATCATTTTTGTCAGCCTGTAAAGACCAGAAACTTTTTAATTTATTTTTGAGCCTAACGTACATGTTCTATATTATATGTTGTATTTATTTCTGTATAGACATCTACAGAATCAATGTAACATCTATATCACTATATACATCGGACTTGTTCCTCCCAATGGAGATATATGTCAACGGCATAGTCGGATCTATTGGTAAACTGAATGAACGAACGAACTGACGTATTTTGTTTGTAACTCAACACAACTCAAAATGATACATTCGGGGAAAACGTGATAGCGGACGTTGGGCAGTATTTATGTGTTATTCTTTGTACAGATGGTGGTCACTGCTACGTGCTTGACCGTTGTCCAGTGGTCATCTGTATGTTGACCAATGGGAGTGACCAATTATTGGGCGTGGACAGGGGCTGGATATAACCAACTGGCGACATCTCACGAATCATTAAACGAAGTTTTTACGTTTGTTCTTCTTGAGTTCACAATGTAATTTCTTTTTATGTTCTTTTTACAAATTAATAACTTTGGCTGTTGTATGATCCCGGAGCAAAAGTTGTTACGGTTCGTGACCGTGAAGTGTCTTTTAGCATTATCGACCACAACCAAGATCCTAAAAGCACGAACGTTGTTTTTCAGACACAGAAGCAATAAACATGAAAGTCATTGACCGGGTGTCAAGACGCCGCTCGTTATCATCAGACAAAATATAGGCAAAGTGTTTCATCGTATATGATTACCGGTAGATTTGATGATTTAGCATTCGTTATCGTCTGACATGATGTGTTGTAGGAGTAGACTGGTCTTTTAACAATGATATCAGATAATTAAATCATGAATTATTTTTATAATTATGTCTTGCAATGATATGATAGGCATCTCGAAAACCTTAACAAGACACATCTCACACTAATACAAATGGTCCAACTCGTAACCCTTGCCTCATTCCACTCGCTTTATTGATGTGATTACAGACGCCGATAGTTCTCATTAACAGCGGCGCTCTAGAAATGCAATGCCAAGTCCTGCCATATCCTGAAACAGGCCCAATCATAAACCGAAACTTATCTAAGCGCTTTTCTTTTATATCTACTAAGTAAATGTGTTATATGGTTCCCTGTATGTAAGACACGTTGTTATTGTTATAGTTTTGGATCACACTATCGGCATTATTAATTTTTCGGGACGAGAGTCCATTGCGACTTTCGCTTTCAAGAGTGTTTCACCAAGGAATTAGACGGATATACGTCTTTGGTTTCACTTACATCACCACTGCTAGTATTATTGCAGGGAGAAAGCCCACAACGCCATGGTGGCTATGCATTGACACGAAATCTGCTAGCATCGCCTGGAACTAGCGAACCATGGGCGGTACTGAAATTCGTTGTAGCATTGCATCAAAACCTCACTGCATGTAGAACAGTTCTCTACCGCAGACAAAGTTGCCGAGCCCCTGGCGGGATTCAAACCCCGGATCTGAAATCTTCATCATTCATAAATAATTGTCGTCATTCTTTGAGATTATGTTATTCTTTCAATGTCATTATAAGGTTATGTAATACGGATATAAACATCTTTGAAACAGTGTTACCCGGGCCAGTAAACGAGGGATGATCTGACACAAAGTTTTGTACATCAGACCGCGTATTAGCCAAAGGAAATTCTTACTATGTATTATCTTACCACCAAGTCAAAATGAACAGACGTAGTATTTTTCATTAATTTGCAGTTCGAAACTACTACTGATTGAAAGGCATGCGAACAAGGTGATGTAGACCTTCCGAAAGAAATTTTCAAATTCGTGAAAATGTTTAATTCAAAAGTGCTATGTAATTGGTGTGTTATGTTAGCAGTCTGATTAAAATCGACCTTGTTCCAAGGAATAAAATTTGCAAAATTATGCATCTACTGGGATACGAACAGGTTCTGTAGATTCCTCTCCACAAGGTCTGAGAACACCCCGTATAGACGCATGTTCCGAACTAGTTTAGCACAGCCAAAGCCCAGTCAAATAGCTGACCAATCACAGCGTAGTATTTAAACGGTCACTGTTTTGAAAGCATTCGGAACAGACCAAAGGATAGCTGTTTGGAGTTATTTGCCCCTAGCTTCTCGCACCGAAAGCATTTGTTGGGCGACTTTTGATTGGCTACCTGAATTGCGCTCGAACACGCAAGTCTACGAACTGTTATCAGACGGTTTGGCGTGGAACCTACGACCGATATGAGTTCGTATCCCGGTAGATGCACTATTTTGCAATTTTTATTCCACGGAAAACCGTCGATTTTAATCAGACTGGTTATGTTAGATCAGAGAGTAAAAATATGTCTTGGTACAATAGAGCGACATGGTCACATTGTACGTAAAGAATGCAATACATGTGTGTATATGAAGGAAAGGCTCTCCAAAATCTCTATTAATTCAGAATCTCTATTAATTACTAAAGTTCTCTTCTTTTCATTTTCATATACCATGTACAATGTGGTTTAAATGAAATATCCCATTAAATATCACATCGAGTTCCGGAGTAGGGGAAAATAATGGTTTTATACGACATGAACTGATATTTAAACTTACTGTAGTAACACTGAATTGTTAACTATTCAGTTTCTAGTACATACATCTGTAATGAGAAATAAGAAAATATTTATTTATTCATTATTATATTATTTCAATGTAGCATCTGCGATGACGTAATGTTGGTCGTAGCAGTGGCGTCATTTCATTGTTCAGATGGCTTCATCCCTCGCGTGATATATTCGCGATTTTCTGGAGAACAACTTCTTTATTGTGTAGATACCCTACATTTCGGAGTATATGGTGTACATGAGTGAGTATATATTCGGAAACGTCGTTTAGTTACACAATAAATCTGTTTTTTAATCCAGAAATTTTGTTTCCTTATGTATTCCACTTCAAAATGCCCCTGACTGTGGTCAGATTGAGATAATCAGTTTAAAACTTAAATGTCATTCGTTGTTATTCATGTATCAGGCATCCAGCATGATAAATTATATATTTCTACATCTATCTTATGCATTTATATTCAGAAAATTATCTTTCCTTTCCGTTATTCCCTGTGCAACGTGCCAGTACATTATTTTCTTATATTTTGTGTTATTCATCATTCAGATTCAAATATTGATTAATTTGTAATATAAGTATATATTTTTTATTGTTCATCACGTTTACATTAGTGTCATTCTTTAGCTTATTGTTCATATATTGTACATTGTCATCATTTACCTTTTCGGTTCTATTCTACAACATTCATAGACACGGTGACATTCCTAAGGAAGCGTATAAGTGTCACGGTGAAAAAAAATACGCTTCCGTACATTCCTCATCACTATATGTATGTGTCGTATGTTACCGTTTTACCTCATTCATTGTTCATCATTCATACTTGTGTGTCATTCGTCATCGTTTTACAATTTTCTGTTATCTTTCATCATTCAATTTTGTTAGTAATCTCTCATTCGCATATTGTGTCGTTTGTCTGCGTTTGTTCTTTATCTCTCAATACTTATTTCCAGCGTTTATTCCCCTTCTTCTACATTTTCGACATACATTATGTTTGATGTTCTTCTTCTGCAAAATCATAATTTATCTATCTATTATATCAGAATTTATATTATATCAATTTTATCATCAATTGCTTGCGTTCGGTTATAATTCATCTCAAAATACTTAATTGTTTGTGATTTATTCATTTAACATAATGTTCATCTCTTGCGTCTTTCATCAGTATTGGTTTCACTCACTCAGAACAGTTTAGTATCAAAACCAAAATTACACCTTCTAACAGCCATGTTCTTCATCATCTCTCAATTTACTCGCTTACACAGGGGTAAATGCCAGTCCCTAATCTGTCGCCCCTCCCTCCCGCTGTTGTCCCCTGGGGTGGGGAGGAGGGTGAGGAGGGTAACAATCAGTGGAGCGACACCCCACCATATGGCAGCATAATAGAATAAGGAGCCGCGGCCACGGGTAGAGAGACTCGACGAAGCGGGACACGCGGATACGGGTGTCGATCGTAAATAGGTCTTTTACCAGTCATAGAATGAACAAGCCCTTCGCACAGGGTCCCTAGCGGGAAACAAATTACAACTGGATAAGAATCGAAATGATTTAGTGTAGACGGTCTCTTGAAACCACAGCGGGCTGGCGAATTAGCCCATCTCGATTAGAATGAAACAAATTTCAATCTAAATAAATTGCCTAGTGGCCTCCTGTGTCTTGGAAAAGAGAGCATTCGGCGGATAATTTGTCGGCCTGTGCCACGTGCCGTGCTGATTAGCTTCCCTGATTGACTCACGGAGAAGGACAATGTTTAGTTACAAATCACTGGAGGACAAGATAATCAGGATTGAACCTGGGAAAAGTTCGCGTCTGATAACACAATCTTATATTTTTTACGAACTAATATATCCGCGCTGAAAGAACATTAGGAAGTGAATAAGTGCATCTGTCAATAAAATGTGGAGTAATTTTTTCTTACTCATTGAGAGAAGTTCTAACGTCATCGATAAATAATAAAGGGGGATAACAGAGATGAGTTTTTAAGTTATCAAAAATTGCATTATTCCAAGCGAGATAAAGCGTATTGTTGCAAATAGACATTGCAGAAAATCAAGTTATGCTGATATTTGTTTACATAGATATCGCATGAGATCCATTGACCCTCGTTGTCTGATGTCAAAACATTACAGTATGGCGTCAAACTGATTATGACGTCACATGCGTTCAGTGCTCAAGAAATATTATGAAGGTTTTGTATTAGTTTGAAATATATTACTTTTTGTTTGAATAAGTAGTTCACGAGAAATATATCTAACTCTGGTGTCTTCCGGTAAAAGATGAAATATCCTCTGATGGGACAAGTGTTGTCACACACATCTCTCTCTCATCTGGTAAAATATATCATAATACGACGATGCGGCGTTCTGCACATTCTTCCATTTAACATGAAAATAAAACACGAGTAAACAAAATCGTTCTATCACAAACAAGCAAAACCCCCCTCTCTCTCTCCCTCTCTCCCTCTCTCACAACCGTTCGATCACATTTGAGCAAAATCCCTCATTCTAATATTAGCTCCAATCACCGTGAGCAATGAAGCCATACTATAAGCCGTTTTTAAAACTAGCCATGCAAAACTGCATGCCTCATTTACGACAGTTTTTTTATGTTTAATACAATAAAACGTGTACTTTTAGCCAGTAGCAAGGTACACACGCGAGCAAGTTATTACACAACTGGGCGGGGTATTGAACAATGTATTCGATATGAAATAACATGAATTCATGTTATCATTCTTTTACATGTAATATAACTGCACGTGCGTGATAATGATAATCAACATTATAATCTGATATTAAACAATATTGAGTAAACTGTTCTTGTTTCAAATTCTAAGTGCATGTACAGGATTACCATGGCTATCAAACAATGCTAATCTTCCAATGTGCTATTTAAGAAATAGAAGACGAGTTGGCGTGCTTTATCGTTGAATAAAACATTGCAGGGAGCATAAAACACGAAGGGCGCCGCCCTGAGTGTTTTATGCTCTCTGCTATGTTTTATTCGCGTTTTATTCGTTTTCCATAGATACCGTTTATCGAGTCGTATAATGAGATGTTTAACTCATTAAAATACCAATATATTGTCTAAATTTTGATAATAAATGGCAAATTTGGGAAAATGTAATATGCATAAAAACGTGCTACAGTTCATTTAAAGGGCCTAGAACTCGAATAACAGTACTCGTGTATGTTTGTTTAGGATATCCATGCTTGCATGACCATGCGATCCAAACAAGCAAGTATTTTGAAATGGGATATAGGAAACAAAATTGCATAAAACGTGTACATTTGTTGTACAATGAGGAAGACACGCGAGTAGTGTGTAAATGAGATCGCAGTGTTCAGTTCTCATTAATTTAAGGTACATCCATTGAGTTGAGGAGGGTCACATATTCCAAACGGTATAAAATGTGTTCCTTTATCGAGAAGTACCGACTGTTACCAAAAACAATCATTTTGGTGATAATCGACTTGTATATTGACGATATATGTTTTGAACAAACGTTACTCATTTTATCATACAATTTGTAATGCACATGCATGCAAGGAAAGTTGATTCTGTCGCAAATACACTGTTAAAGCATGATTATATTCGTCTGTGAACTAATTAGAACAGTCGTGGTTACATTTATCACTACGGGTACACACGCGACCAGTGCTGCTAAATTGCATGTAAGTCACAATGTTCAGTGCTCATTCAAACTTTACATTCACTTAAGAAATAATTTGGACAAACGTTGCGTATTTTATCATTTTCGATGCACACGCTGCTATTCCAGATAATTAGATCGCAAATGTGTATTTCATATTTGAATGTTAGGCGCATAAGAGATGAAATCAACTGCAACATGGACCAGTTGAAACGGTACGTAGACACGCGTGCAGCTCTGATAAGATCTCGTCTGTGAGGTGATTAATAAAACGTATGAAATTAAATAAAACGTGACACGTTTTTGTAACAACTGAGTTAAATTAGTGCTGAGATTGAAATCGGTGGCCAGTAAAATAACTATGGAACATTAGTTCACTGAAACTAAATAAAGTTGTTTAAGGAACGATCATAAATTTGAAGTTGCTGTTATTGATTTGTATGACAAGGGGTTATGCACAGTGTCCTAAATACCATACACATATAGGGACGGTTTCAAAATATTAATAATTTGAACCTTTAAATGTCTAGAGGTTTATGTATGACTCCTCTTTAAACGCCTTGTTGCATCTCTGAAATCCATTCATTCATCTCTGACTCCGTTTATCGCATTTCTTAGGAGTTTTAGAGTACAAGTAACAGTTATAATATAGTAATAATAACACTTTATTGTCCTCATTACAACGAATTCGGAAATTCGATTTGTGCCAGTGGCAGCCGGCAGCAACAGTATAGCCCCAGTTTAAGCGTTGTTCTATCCTTAAAATGCTGAGAGCCAAGCAAGGAAGCAACAACTCCCATCTTTTAACGTATTTTGGTATGACGCGGCCGGGAATCGAACCCCATATAGCAGACATGGTTTGAATTGTTTGTTTTCACCTTGCTTAATGAGCTTGTAAATTGTATCGAAAATTCCATATTGTCAACTACGGCACCATGTCTCAATCCTTATAGTGTGAGGTTTGTAGTTGCTGTTACTCCTGATGTGCAGTAGGACTCATTAGACAAACATGTTCTACTTGGACCACAAAAATATGGATTAATCATTGTTTTTTTAATCAACATCAACGAATGTCCTGTTTGCATAAATGATCGCAGTCTCAATTAAATAATTTAGTTGACAAAGACGTTGATAATCCATAAATATCCTTGTCTTCTAATTAAACTGATGCAAATATTAATTGAAAGTAATTTATAATACGGTTTCATACACATTCACTTTGACACCCCTCTAGATTCCAAACTTTCTTGGTTTTGAGACGACCCCTTTCTTGTGAGATTTTCATTTGGCCGTATTTATTATAAACTTGTTTACCATTTGAGCTGATGACAAAAATTCAATTGTTTCCAAGTCTAAAACGTTTAAATGAATACAAAAAGATAAACGTTATTGTATGGTAGAATGTGTATATAACGAACCCGGAAGCTTATGCCAATAATTTCTCTCTTCAACCAGTATTGCGATGATCAAATTTATAAAGCGACTACTAAGCGTAACTCGTTAGCAGACACTCTAATCAGCTTAGTGAGATAAAGATGAGACTCATTTTAATCCTCGACGGGGTGTCCCTTTAATGCTGATCACGCAATTCACGTGTAATTGTGAACTCTTCCAAACACAGTGTATACTCCCTTGTCATAAAAACCAATAACAGCCCCTTCAAACTATGATCATTTGTTAAACAACCTTTTTCCTTAGTTAAAGAAAAATCTGAAAGTTGAATGTCAAATTGGCGAGGTAAAACTATGAGGTTCGCAATTTTCATTTCATCGTATCAAAATAATTTACTTTTCTGTTAAACTTGAAATTCATCGGTACGTTTGCATGACAAACAGACTAAAGTATTGTTACTCCAATAAGGTACATGTAGCAGCTATCGGTGATTATATTGGTAACATGTATTTCTAGGTTATTATCCAAGTTCACTGGTCGCTTAATTAAAGATTATTGCTAATAATATTGACTGGAACCTCGGTTATAATTAAAGGATTGGTACGGATGCGCCAGTTTTATGGAAACAATTTTTATTCCT
Organism: Gibbula magus; assembly: GCA_936450465.1. Taxonomy (NCBI): domain Eukaryota; kingdom Metazoa; phylum Mollusca; class Gastropoda; order Trochida; family Trochidae; genus Gibbula; species Gibbula magus. The sequence continues at coordinate 63,746,190 of OW388292.1, read as the reverse complement.
CGTAAAACCACCATCATGTGAAAAAAGAAAAAAAAGCCATATATATATTACAAGGAATATGTCAATATGGGTAAAAAAAAACTCTTAGTCCATCTATGTTGAACGAAATAATAAATTGGCTTAGCAAGATTGTTTACACGTTTGTGTAAATGAGTCTTTTTACATTCCATAAGTAATTAATTTGTATTCATGTACATGTTAGAAGGTAAATGTCTATTCAGTAATAATGCTTACATTTAACGAATAGTACTGTAATTAGTCTAACGATATATTATTTTTTACTTTTCGGATATTCTACTTCTATATTGCAATCGGTGGCTAGGGGCACGGCAACTTTGTCTGCAGTAGAGAACTGTTCTACACGCAGTAAGGTTTGGGTGCAATGCTACACTGAATTTCAGCGTACTACCACCCATGGTTCGCTAGTTCCAGCCGATGCTCGCAGATTTCACCGCAATGCACAAGCCAAAAAGGTGTTAATTGGTGTTCTCAAAAGTATTTATAAACTAGTAGATATTGATTGCAAATCATTTTACAAAATATTTGACTAAAAAATTCTTCCACTATTATTGTATGGATCAGAGGTATGGGGAATTAAACATCATGATATTATTGAAAAGATACACTTATATACCTGTAAGAAATTTATAGTAGTGAAGGCAAGCACAACCAGTAATATGGTGTATGGACAGTGTGGCACATTCCCAAATCATATATTTGCCAAAGCTGGAATGATACAATTTCTTAAATATGCCCTCTAATAGATACCCTGTTATGATATGATGATTCTGTATGATAAGAGAGGAAAGGCAAATTGGGTATCCAACGTTTGTGAGTTATTAAATACTATTAGTTTTGGGGATATATGGCAGAGTCAAAACGTGGATTTCAATTCAAATTTTGTAAATAATGTTACACAAAGACTGAAAGATATATTTACACAAGAATGGGCTACATCGCTGTCACTTCCAAACAAATGTGTTTACTATAAAATGTTTAAATCACACATATAGAGAATTTTATTTGAGTATGTTCCTAAATGCAGTTTCACGTTTCAGGTGCACATCCCACGAGTTAGTAATTGAGACAGGAAGATATTACAATATGGCATTAGAAAAATGAATTTGTAAATTGTGTAATCTTAATTGTGTTGAAGACGAATACCATTTTCTTTTAATTTGTATACTGTCCTGAGAACAAATAATATTCCAAAATATTACTAGGTACATCCAAACAGGTGTTTTCTATGTTTGCATGTGAATCTTTGCACGTTTTTGTACTATAGGCCTGTGGCCTCTAAATATAAGAAATAAAGATTAGCATAACCAAAATCGTTTGTATGCACATTTGTATCTTAAAGTCGTAATTTTAATGTTTATATGAGAAAAATGCTCCCAAAACTAACTAATTTTAGTGATTGAAATACTTGTATTATTTACACATATATATAGTCGCATTTCAGTATATGAACACAAGCACTTTATTCATTGGTTCATATGGCATTTTGCATTGACATTTTAAAATCCTTCACCCATTTTACTCAAACTAATAGCCGACAGTTGATTTACAGTGAAGCTATCACTTACTCAATTGCAATTAATTTACTGCCCCAAAAAACTCGCTCTCAAAAAGTATGTTCACAATCCCGTTACGGTTCGTTAATCACCGCACTACACAGAAATTAACACCTAATTAATTTATTGCTACAATAAACTCGGGATCAGAGTCAATGCAGTTCACACTTCCAACACCGTTATCCAAACATACGATTGGTACAATTAAATTGAAACCACAGTTCAAGTACTACCCACGACCCTTCCTTCCTAGACCTAAGCAAATAAACATAAATATCAAACCCCTAACTCGCAGCCACTCAACTCAACACAGGCAACACAGGCAACAGCGGCCGTCCCAACCTCCAATCTATAGCCACATGTACACAACAACACTCATGCCTCTCACTGACGAACTTCACACTGACAAACGGCATCCCACACCCAGTCACCTACCCTCACAACTCCACAACCCCAACCCCCAACATACAGATTTGTAAAAATTGTAAATAAACCTGTATAATTAACATTAGATAAGTTACTATTATTATCAGACAACATTCATGCAGGATATAAATGTTCATGCTAATTCCAAAACTTCATTCCTTATTATGTTAATGTTATTAAAGTGTAAAATGCACTCTGAAGTAGTTTATTTAATATAAAATAGTTCATGCAAAAGTATACAAGAGTATACAAAACTTTCCTAGAGTATACAAGAGTATACAAAAGTTAACAAAAGTTTCCAAGAGTATCCTGAGTTTGGATACCCGGCGTATACTGATCAGGATATTTTTGGATACCCGACGTATACTGCCGTATACTGGTTTGGATACCCGACGTATACTAGTCAGGAAACTTCAGGAAATCACTGTATTTTCTCCTGTGAAGCACATGGCGTTGCGGGCTTTCACCCTGCCACAATACTAGCAGCCGCGATATAAGTGAAATACTTTTGAAAGCGGCGTTAAACCCTAACTCAACATGGATGACGGATATCCAGAACTCTCTCTTTAAGGACCACAGTTTGATATTTCATTCGTGAAGAAGGACATATCATACCCGATCAATAAATACGTTCTAGTATAAAGTTTGTATTAAGACCGGTTTGCTCAAGAAAATGTTTTAAAGTGAAGATAGATTAAAAAGTACATTTAAACTATTTATGTGTCTCAAGTCTTTCGTTATTTAACTAATTCAAAATACATTAAGTATGTTTTTGTGGAAATGCCAAACTGTGGATCTTGATAAAAGGCATTGCTTGTTTCCATGTCAAATTACGAAACGTTATTTGGAGAGAGAGATTTATATATATTGGTTTCCTTCTCGCTCAATGTAGCGAGACGCTGGGTAAGAGGTGCATAATCAATAGCGTTCCTATATTTCACTTTGCTGTTATTTTCTGCTTGATCATTGTGTAAACAGGGGCGGGATAGCGAAGGTTAGCGTGTTCGGCTTCGGATCAAGAGGTCCTGGGTTCGAATCCCGCCAGGGGCACGGCAACTTTGTCTGCAGAGAACTGTTCTACACGCAGTAAGGTTTGGGTGCAATGCTACACTGAATGTCAGCGTAGTACCACCCATGGTACGCTAGTTCCAGCCGATGCTCGCAGGTTTCACCGCAATGCATAGCCACATGGTGTTCCGGGCTTTCTCCCTGTCGTAATACTAGTAGCCGCGATATAAGTGAAATACTCTTGAAAGCGGCGTTAAATCCCTCACTCGCCTCATTGTGTACTTCATATTTCACTTTCTTATCGTCTAGCAATTCTGTGTGTCTTTGTTTTGAGTTTGAATCTCATGATACAATACTATCGATGGTGTGTATTTCATTTTCTATTTGCAATACAGCCTTGCATTTAATTCTCGCTAAAGGCATTACTACGAAAGGCATAGAAAAACTGCACACAGTATGTACAAGTTGCAGTTTATAGGATACACATTCTAAGAGAACTCGAAGGAGAAATTATGAGTTGGTACATCTGACGTCAGTGAATTCAAAAGATCAACTTCCCAATGCAAGGCATAACTCTTGCCAGTCTCCATCACTGGCTGATTAGGACTTGAGACTCCACAGATATGCTGCAGTTTTGGCAAATGTCCTATGACCATAGGAGACAAGTCTGACTTTAGTGACTGCATATAGTGTTGTTTCTGTGACGTCTAGAAGGGGTATAAAGAGATGTATGGATAGATACTCTGGAGGTTGTCAGTTGAATCATTGTCATATTAAAGGGGCAGTAGCATGTTTTTTCGCTCAAATAAGTCGATGAAATGCACAATGTATTTGAAAATTAATTTCACCAATAGTAAAACACCCTCCTCTCTTCGAAAAAAAACAAATTAAAAATGAGTATACATCGTTCAGTAAAGCTATGGGAATATTTTTTGTAATTCGAAATAATAAAATGTGTTCACAGTAAAATGGCCGCCATGCAATTTTTGCTTTATACGCAACACCTTTATTGCCACTTTGAACAATTGGTTTGTGTAATAAGATGTTTACCCTCTAAACGTAAATATAAATGACATAGACTATAATTTTAAAAGGGAAATTAGAACAAATAAAATTTGCAAAAAAACGTGCTACTGTCCTTTAAAGGGGCCGTTTTGTCGGCAAAATCCGCCATATTGGATTTTGTGCATTACGTGAAATGAAAACACGCAATATTTAACCTAATTTTACAACATTTTAATGATAAAAGATATACACTGATAGCAAGTTCACACAGTAACACAAAGCGTGTCATAAAACTAATAAACAATTTGCTGTTATGCCGTAGAAAACTTTTCCCCACTCGCAGCGCCGATGAATGGCTTCAGTTCTCATTGTTTTTATTTTTCAAGAAATGTTCGCGTGTTCTTATTAAGTTGTGAAATATAAATTCATCCAAATATTACCTTTATTAATATCTTTTAACTTGACTGTGTTTTAGTCATTTATTAGAAGCATATTTGTGTAAACGGGGATATCCTCTCGAACTTCGTTTCCACAAAAATACCCCGATAGAACCCTCCTTTTAAGACAAGTTTTAACATAAGTTTAACACGATAAAACGATATATATATACCGATATAGCAGGGAGCCAATGAAGGAACATGAGAGATGGAGTGGTGATCTCGTTTAGACACAATTTGATGATATTAATGCATGATCAAAATTATGTCTGAATATTTATTAGGATGTAGTAAATGAGTCTTTTTACTGTATATAAAACTGTATATCACTGGGTTACGAAAGTAGAAATACTGCGGTTCATGTTGGTTTAAACAAATGCATTTCATGAACAAATACATTCAATGACTTAGTCAGCAAGCTCAGTCGAACTTCTAAAACTACAAATGCATATATGAAACAACATCATGACAGGGAAAACAACAAGGAACAATATTTTGAAGAAAAGGATAATGTTGACAACCTTTATCAAACGATTTAACACGAGTTGATAAAAGTTACACATATCCTAGGCTTGTCTGGGATATTTTTACTTTTATCAACGAGTGTTGATATATTTGATATCAGAAGACACGAGGGTGAGATTCTATTTATCAAATGACATCCAAAATCATTATTATTACGTTTCAATGAAAGTAGTGTAGAACTCTGAGCACAGTTCTGTCATTTGAGCCTATGCGGTGATGTCGTAGCATTTTGACGTCATCATGTTTATGACGTCATATCATTGTGATTTCATTGCTGGATGATGTAAAAGCATTGTGATGTAGTTGACGGTGACAGGGCATTGTTCAAAATCTACTGCCAAAACGATATATATATATATACCGAAAAAGCAGGGAGCCAATGAAGGAACATGAGAGATGGAGTGGTGATCTCGTTTAGACACAATTTGGACAGCAGTGTTTTAAATGCTCCGTTGGTAAACTTACGTTTGTAAATTTATGCCATTAACTCAAGGACAAAATAAATGCTGGCTTAAAAATAGCATAATTTTAGTGTGCACCTAACATCATTTTTAAAACATGATACTCCATGCTACAGTCATGTCTCGGGGACTAAAGTACAAACTTGCTTGAAGATACTCTCGCTATTGCTGATCGAATGTGACTTTTATTGATTTGTGATATAATAACATGAAGGTGAATATGACATGATTGAACCTGATATTTATTAGTGTTTGAAATACTATAGTTTGTATTGTCTGTCATATTATCGTATTGTCGTATTATGGACGAAGGATTTTAAATTAGACTTCAAATTAGACTTCAAATTAGACTTTAAATTAGACCAGCGTTTATCAAATCAAATGGTCAACTCGAATTGGGCATGTGTTTTGGAGATATATTGCATTGATGATTTTAATGCATGATCAAAGCTATGTCTGAATATTTTTTAAGGATGTAGTTGGGCCTGTGTTTTGGAGATACTCGATATTGCAATTGATGATATTAATGCATGATCAAAATTATGTCTGAATATTTATTAGGATGTAGTAAATGAGTCTTTTTACTGTATATAAAACTGTACATCACTGGGTTACGACTCCAGCACTTTTCCCGACTTTTCCCGACTATTTCCGACTTTTCCCCAACTATTTCCGACTTTTAAGCTACGAATCGGCACGAGTCAGGGAAAATCTGCGGTAAAATGTGAAATTTATCTACGGGTTATTTACAAGTCACTTAAGAGTCACCTACGACATACACGACTAACATACGACACGATGTGGAGTAACCGTGGACAGACCCTGGACCTACTTCCGACAAACGTTAACCCACCCGAGGAACCTACGATTCATCATAATTCATATACGACTCATTACGACTTCACGACTCACTGTCGACTCTTTCCCGCCACTGATCCGCATCACAGCTCGGACAAGGACTCATTCCCGATCAAGGAAGACTCACTTACGACTTATTCCCGACCCACTTATGATAATAACGCATCACGATCCAGAGTCAATCACAATTCACATACGACAAATTTGGCACAAAATAGCGATCGGAAATTTTCGATCGGACTGGGGCATATAAGGGCCGACTGCTTATTTTCTAATGGATTTTCCTAGGAAAAGATGGACGTTTTAAAGGTAGTGTTGCCTTTGCAACATTTCTTTAATATGGAGAATGATGTAGCTGCAGTGTAGCCATTTAAGGAAAGGGACTACAAAACTTCTCGGTTTTTGGTTCGTCATTGGTTGAGAGTTGTAAGAGTGTGATGGATTTATTTCCTGTCCCATACTGATTCATGGGATAACCCTAGGTCAGTGACTTAAACTGTGATTATGTCCGCCCGGCAGTAAGTTGGGTACCTGGTATGATGATGGTGATCAGAATTTGAACCCTTAGTGGCTGACAGGCGACTGGTTGTATTCTCCTCAGGGAGTTTCTCGTTGAGGACATTGCTTTGAGTCTCCATTAATACAAAACAAATAATTAACATTCATCACAACTCAAATTTACTGCAACATCTTCAAAACATCAGTAAAATACATTACCAACACAGTGGTTAACAAAACAGACGAAAGCTTAATTTCCAGACAATTGCTACCTGTGTGTCTGCAGCGGTTGATGGATACGCTTGTCTGGCACTGCGGAGAGTTGAGCAGTGGCACGTGTGTTATGATGGAGCGATATAATTACAGCAGCGTGATGTTGCACGGCTCCTTGTAGCGATTTGGCCAGCGTGATGCTGCACGGCTCCTTACAGCGATTTGGGCAGATGGTGTACCTGGAGGGTGCATGGTACAGCGATGTGCGGAGCTTGGTAGACACTTGCATCCGAACCTAATGATCGCTTGACTATCTTTAATATTCAATTCATAAATCAATTCAGGGCAATACAATTATGAATTTTCAATGTAATCTTTAGCTTCAAGGCACACTGATGTTAATGCATCGGTTAAACGGTTTTAAAAGTTGTAACTTTTGAACAAAGTTCACCTGAATTAATAGATTGTGGAGGATAAAATTTCATTTGGTATTATTGTATTTAGCCTTTTGATATAAAAATCAACTATTTTTTCTACATGAAAGCGGAAGAACAAATTATGTGAGGTTTTTCAATACTGACGATCGTGCTCTTTACAAAGAAACATGTCCTCTTACATATCACATGAATATACATCAATAAATTACAAACAAAGATAATAACAGTTCCACTAAATATTTTTTATTCATATTTTTTAGTAGAATTTGTCTAAATGTTGTCAAATAAATCAACGTAAAATTGCGTTGCCACATGCGCCTTTATTATTTATTGTTGTGTCCGTCACAAACTCTGTTAAAATACATAACTATTCACTACAATGATACTATCATAAATACATCAAAACATTATAGCAAAAAAAGGTTATCAATATTTGAATTATTTCATTATGAAATATTCCTCAAAATTGTGTCAGATACAAATCAATGTATTCAAGACAAACTGACGTTGCAGTTGAGCTGCGACTGCGCCTTAACGTTACAATCTTTTATTGTGTCCATCACGCGCCCAGTCTCTAAGCTGGCCAATGGATACTTGGTCCTTTAACTAATGATTAATCACGATATAGTGTGACTAAGTGAGTAGGGCTTCACAAATCGGGAGATATCGGGAGCTCATCTCACATTAAGTGCCTTGTTCAGACTGCGGGATTTATCATCAGTGTACAGTTGTTTTGCCAACTTGATCTTCTTAATAGTTTCCATAGCTACCAATAAAATTTGCATCGATTCGCTGATAATTAAATTCTGGCTGAAACGAATCGCGAACATTTAGCCATGAATTAATGTGGCAGTGTTGCGGAGACGAACGACTAAATACGATTAAACAAGGGCATTATCTTCTCGACTCGGCCGGCTCTTCTTATGGATTCTGTATTACTGTTACGACTCGTAACCATGCGAAATGAAAGAACGTTGAAATTTAATATTTTCAGAATTCTTGACTGTACGGCATGTTTTCCTATGAGAACACAACACGACGCTAATATGGATAATGTTCAATTTGGGGGAATATTCGGTTGTATGTTCCCCGGGGTGTCGGGTCGTATGACATGAATGAACAATCACCCATTGACGAGACTACTCAATATTCAGACTCGACTCATAGCGACCATCTATTCAGAAATTAACTGACATAAAACCATGGTCGTACCAATAGAGATTACAATTATTCAAATGTTATATTGAATTTGAAATATTAACTTGGCATTTATCAAAGTGATCAAGTTATAAATGCCATCATGCAGATTTCGATTACTGAAACGACCGAACTGGTAATTCCTTTACATCCTAGAACTTTACATGTTGTTACGCTCAACAGTTTATTTATTTGACAAAATGATGTTATGCTGATTGGTCATATATTTGCGCAGCCATAATGCGTTTTTGTTTTTCTTCATCATGCTCAACTGATTTGAATAAAATGCATTTGAGTTTCATTGTTTTACCTGTTATTTTTATCATGATGTAAATATATTCACTGTGTGCATGTATCGAGGTGAGACTTGAGTAAAATATGTGTCTGTCTGCCTGTCTGTCTGCAATAATATGGGGAATCTAGCTCGGGATAAGAAACACTTTTTTTTAACATACTAGGTTTATTTCATAATGCATGTGCGGCCATAGGCCCAAATACATGGTACAATAATTCATTGATATGGGTGATAATATACAATCATTTTCTTGTTTTAAAGGCAGCATGAACGAATGACATAAGTTTGAAAAGTACATTATGTGAAGTCGTTGAAAGTAAATTTGAGAAGACCTGTACTGATGGATTTCTGATGACATGACTCGGCAGAATGGCATTTCTGATGTTATCAAGGGAAGGGCATATCAGAGTGAGGTGGTAGAGGTCTTCAACTTCTTGTCGATCACAGTGTGGACAGATGCGCTGTTCTCGCGGTATATTAAACATTCGGCCTCTGTCATTCCGGAGATCTGTGTGTCCAATTCGTGCTAGCGCAAACTGTCGCGAGTAGATCCGTAGTGAACCCTCCAAAAGATATTTTTCAGCATCAAGAGTTGTTTTGAAAGTTACGTATGTGTCATATCTTGAACTACTTGTTAAAACGCTTCGCCATTGTTGAAGGTTTATATCTTTTAATCGTTGTCTAAACTCATGCACAAAGTAATCAGTGAGACCAACATCTTGTGATAACCAGGCATATCCCATCCCAACTTTGTATAGTAAGTTCCTCACATCAGAACACCATGTGTGTCGTCCCACATTATCGAGATTATACATCATGTCATATGCTTTACGTGGTAGTCGGTGAGGTGACAGACGAAGGAGTCTGAGCCAGTACTTGACACACCTCACAGCACTGTCAACATATAGAGGATAACGTCCACATTCTCCTAAGGCCATAGCATTTGGTGTGTTCATACCAGTTCCAAGGTAGCGTTTACAGGCTATGTATTGTACTCTCTCAATATGGTCTACTTGTGTGTGTCCCCATATTTCACTTCCGTATAGAAGAATTGGCTTTATCTTTGTGTCGAAGATTTTGAAGTAGGTTTTGAATGGCAGTTTTCCGTATGCCCACATTATGCGTAGGATACTCATTAAAGAGCGCTTGCCGTTTGTTGCCAGGTGAAGGACGGATTGACGTTGAGATAAGGTTGGTGTCAGCATGATTCCAAGGTATTTGTAGCTGGGTACAGGCTGTATCTCCTTGTCATTGTAGAACCATTTCTCACAACGTTTAAGGATTCCCCCCTTTCTAAAGACGACTATCTTTGTCTTTTTCATGTTGACTGTTAGGCCCCATTTTTCACAAAATAAAGATAAAATATCCAGTTGTTTTTGGAGGCCGTTGACCCTATCGGACATAAGGATGACGTCATCAGCGAATAATAGTAGAAATAGCTCGTATAGATCTGGATAAAGTTGTATTCCGCCTTTGCATTCCCGTAGTATCAATTCGGCGAGTCCATTTATGAAGAGAGAGAACAGGACCGGACTAAGAACACATCCTTGCTTTAGTCCAATTGAACAATCAAATGATTGCGTGTAGATTCCTCCATTGCATCTAACAGAAGCTTATGTTCGTGAGTACATAGATTCAATAATGTGAAGCAATTTCCTGCTGAGGTTGGTCTTTCTAAGTATTTCAATGAGTTTGCATCTGTCGATGGAATCAAATGCTTTCCTGAAGTCAATCAGAGCAACATACAAGCGCCCTCTTTTTTTGCTGAGATATTTCTGTACGCAGGCAGTTAGTGTGAATATGTTATCCACCGTAGAATAGCCCTGGCGAAAGCCTGCTTGTTCTTCGCATATTTTGTGATTACTTTCAGCCCAGGTGGACAAGCGTTTGTTGAGAATCGACGTGAAAACCTTTCCAAAGACACTGTTTAAGGTGATTCCCCGATAGTTGTTAGGATCTTTGAGACTTCCGTTTTTATGGATAGGAACAATAATTCCACTTCCCCAGCATATGGGGAAAACACCTGTATCAAGAATTTTGTTGAAGAGTTTTTCTAGGTAAGGCAATATATACTTGAGTGACGATTGCAATAACTCTGGTATAATATAGTCTGGACCAGAAGATTTTCCAATTTTGAGATTATGCACAGCCTTCGTGATTTCTGCAGCAGTAATAGGGGCATCAACTGTATCGTCATGGCTACTGTCTACATCCCGTGTGACTGTACGTATATCCTCATCATGGATTACAGTGAACAGTTCTTTAAAATGTTCAAACCATTCCCTGGGTGGAATCGGATAGTCTTGTCTCCTCGTGCCAATCATATGTTTTACCTGCTTCCAAAACGATTTGCTATCGCCAATAGTTTCTTCAAGTAAGGACGTCTGTTGAAACTGGAACGATCTGTGTTTTCTTCTAACATTTGACTTATATATGTTACGTAAATTCCGGTAGATATCAAAGTGGGACTTGTTCTTGGTATTTCTGTATTTTCGCAATGCTTTTCTAGCCTCCACTTTGTGACGATAACATTCGCCATCGTACCATGTGCTCTTGGGACGCTGATGGGAAGACTTTACTTTTCTCCTAAACATGGATGCATATCCTAGTAACTTTTCGGTGAACAAATCAACAGATTGGTTAATGTTTTTGTCAATTAGGTCGGTAGAAATCGATAAATCAAGTTGAAAGTCCGGGGACGTAAGAGTTTTGTCGAATTGTTCATGTAATTCTTCCTTCCACACATATCTGAAACTGTTAGTGACCATTGTCCCGGCTGTATTGGTGTTCTTGGTCAACCCGGAAGGTAGGGACACCTTTACTGCTTGGTGGGGAGACTCGACTCGAGACTCAACTTCAAAAGTCGTGTATAGAGAGAACAAGCATGTAGATATTAGACAGTAGTCTATAAGACTAGATCCATTGTGGCAGACGTATGTACAAACACCGGTGTTGGCATCACTGCCACACCTGCCATTCATAATGTGAATGTCCAACGATACACACAAATCGATTAGACTTCTCCCAAAGGGGTTAACTGTGAGGTCTTCTGATACACGTGGAATATCAAATGGATCTTCATTTTCTCCTGTAATATTATCCTCAGTAAAATCTTGCATATTTCCAGTCCGAGCATTCAAATCGCCACCAAGCATGATGATTGGTTGTAAGGAGCAGCCCTGGAGGATGTCAAGAATATCACTTTCTAGCATATTTATTCCATTTGTGTCATCACGTTTTGAATAGAAGGGAGAACCTGTTGGGGGGACATAAACACAGCAACATAAAACATGGTTATCAAACTCAAAGAGACCATCTCTGAAAAGAACATATATACCTTGTTGTGTATAGGAAACATTGGTAACGTAGGCACTCAAACATTTGCGTATCAATAAGAGGACACCACCAGAGTATCGACCCATGCCTGATGATCTCTTGGCTTTTAGAATATAAGAGTCAAAATCTGGAAAATAATCTTCAAAATCATCAGTGTTCATAGTTGACCAAGTTTCAACCATACCAAAAATGTCTTGTGTTTTCACAAAGTTAATAAAATCATCATCATGAAGTTTATTCTGGATACCATCTATATTCCAGAAAACAAATGATAAATTATCTGATTGGGCCCGGCCTGTTTGCTATAGGGGAGAGGAGTCCTCGTCGTCTGTCCCGGTCGGCATGTCACTGGTTTCCTCTTGATTGTCGTTCGAGCGTGCGCCGTCTTCATGCTGTCCGTGCTGTCTCCCGTTAGCAGCAACGGGACAGTCACGTGCACGTGATAGAGTGTGCCGGGCTGGCGGCACGCTTGATATGTAGAGTTTACCGTTCTTATAGTAGCCTCTCTTGTTATCAGCCTTAAGATCTTGCAGTGCACTTCTCTGCATCACCGTGAGGTCGTTTGAAACGCCAATACCAGCACTTTTCAGAAGGCTTCTATTTCTAATGACAGCTAGTTTGTCATCCTCGTGTAGGAAACGTACTAGCAGCGGCCGACAACGTCCAGTTGAGGTACGTCCAAGTCTGTAGGACTTATCAACGTCACGGATGCTCCATTCCCTGTCTGGTATAGTATTGTGAAGAGTGTCGACAACAAGGCTCTTCCTATCACTGAATGAGTCACTTTCGTTCTCTGCTATATTGTAGAAGATGACGTTTTTTCTTCGTCTGTATATGTCCATTTTGTCTAGTTCATATTTTATGGTTTCATTATTTTTGCCAATCATGGTTTCTACACTTGTTTCAATGTCATCGACATGGGTATTTATGGCGGTAACGTCCAATCGTAACACATCTTGGTTGTTTTTCAGATCATCGACGTCTTTTCCTATGCTATGAACCTTTTTGCCTAATGAGTGACACTCGTTGCGGATACTTATAACTTCATCCTTAACTTCTCGAATGTCTTTCTTGAATTCACATTTCATGTCTCTCAGCTCTTGGATTAGACGTATGATGTCACTGCTGATGGTTTCCAGCGTGATTGCCGGACCTGGGTTCACCTCCACGTCTCCCGAACAGAGCATTATGTTGACGTTAAGGAAGTCGGTCACTGGGTCGGACATGGCCAGCCCGTGTCGTGTGCAAGGGCTCGTGATGAAGGGCCAAAGGTTAAATCCAAAGTGATGTGAAGTATGAACATTACTGGTGTATGCATCTCTCACCTGCATCACACTGTCCGTATGGATAGTGAAGTTTATAGTCCAGAATAACGTCAGTGTACCGAGAATACACATCATTCTGTAGTTTGTTGACATCCAGCCATCCCACTTTGTTGACGCTTGGTAGGCGGCCATTTTCCCGATCTGTCTGAAACCGGGTGGTTGGGAGAAACATCCTATTCTGGCTCTCCAAGTTGCTAAATCGGTCATTTTCACTCGTCAATAGTCTCGCTGCAGTCAGATATAGCAGGGGCACCTTTGTAGGCGCAGAAACAGACTAGATTATCGTTTTTGACATTTTTTCTCTCTCTGCTCTTCAAAGTGACTACTTCACCCTGCGCATGCGCACAATGTCTCTCAATAACTTGTATAAACGGTCGACGGACAAAATCCCCAAGGACATAATCCCCTAAGACAAAATCCACAGCCGACAGATTATTAGTACAAACATTGATATACCATTATCATTTCATTGTCTTAGGTGGGGAGCACACTACGTCCGATTTTACTTGCGATGCGTTATGCGATGCGTTAAAAAAACGCAGACAGTGTATTTTTCATTGACCGCGCACACTACGTCCGATGCGTCAATGCGATGCGATGCGATGCGATAAAAATAGGTGCTGCACCTATTTTTGACGCATCGCAAACGAAATCGCATGAGGGATTCCCTTTTGACGTCATATTTCGCACGTGTGACAGGGGGTTTTCCTCTCAACTCACTTGGAAGAAACAACTCAAGTGGAAGATACGTAAGGTATGTGTCACGTTGCATGTCACCCAGAGGCGTAACTACCATGTAGCACAAAAAGCAAGTGCCTACACTTTGAAATTCCCCAAAAAACATGTAAAAATGTAATTTTAGGTTTTTGTCATTTTTTCTGTAATTTATTGGTGACATTCGTCAGATAGCAATAGTCTTCGCAGAAGGTACACTACTCAAATACAGACAAAATGACAAAGCTTTCCTAATATGCAATTTTTATCGCACTAGCTTAACGCATGTAGTGTGCGCGGAAAAATCGCAACGCAACGCATCGCATAACGCATCGCAAGGAAATTCGGACGTAGTGTGCTCCCACCCTTATTCATACATTCATGTATGTACTGTGAAGCAGTCATAATATGTTCGTAAGTACATTTCTATAAATATTTAAAACTCATAAATTAATAATACAAACTCGAAAGTTTATAATGACGATGAAACGACTTCCTGGTCATACACTATGACATAAAAGCATAAAAAAAATAATTTGGAATTCGAAAAGTTTCTTTTTTTACCGAAACGTATATATCCCTATTCAGAACCAGTAATTACCATTTACCTGTCGAGATTGGTCTTTGGGCAAATGTTCCCAGAGAAAACCGTGTCTGTAATTTATGTAACTCTTCTGTCGTTGGAGATGAACTCCACTACTTGTTCAAATGTTAAGCTTTATTACACTATAGAAAAACATTGTTACCTTCTTATATGAATCCGGTGAACATATGTAAAGTAAAAACACTCTTCACAGCAACTCAAACCCGTAACTTGAAAAATCTTGCTAATTATATCAATGTTATATTTCAGTAAACAAAGATGCACTAATTGATGTGAATATAGCCATCTTGATATGAATATTTATATGAATATATTATCTGTATTCTCATGTACCACCGTTGGTGGTTTTAAGAGAAATAAATTAAATTGAATGACTGTGAATACATAACTCCTCATTCTTTAGCCAGTAAATATTTGATTTGTTTCCTCAAACATAGACCGGAATTGTAAACATGTGCTTTGTTTACTTAATACAGAATGCAAGAAATAGAAATAGAATTCGAACTCATGATAAATTTATAATAAAAAGTACACTATTCAAAACTCCAATAAGGTTACACGTTGCATATCATCTAGAGAAA
Source organism: Gibbula magus (assembly GCA_936450465.1). NCBI lineage: Eukaryota > Metazoa > Mollusca > Gastropoda > Trochida > Trochidae > Gibbula > Gibbula magus. The sequence goes on along the minus strand of OW388292.1, from coordinate 63,730,696 downwards.
TTGTGGATAAAATATGCCTATCAAATCCGTAAAATAGCTGTTGAATTGAATGATATGGTTTGAAGGAATTCTTTATATTACAAATAAACTAAAACCAGATTTGGCACCGTTCACTCAATACCCATTGTGAGTCGTTAAAGCTTGAACGAATGAGCCAATGTCAGAGTTCGAACTCAATCTTGGTGATCTATCGGTGCGTTAGGTGAGCTATTGTGGTTGAAAGCATGGCAGGTATGACAGTGTCTCAACGCTAATGTCCGGCATTGTACAGTATCCACTGACCGTGTCCAGCTGAAGAAAGAAGTGGCACGTCCCCCACCATATGGGAATGAGCTTGAGATGGACAGACGAGCATACAGCACAGACGAGTCCCTGAATACAACATCGGTAAGAAAGACCCCTATCAATTGCTACTCCTGTTTACTTAATAAATATCAACACCCCCTCGAGTTCACGCGATGCTTCATTCATCGCGAGACCGCATTTAATCACAGGCATCTGGCGACGTTGGCCGAACCCTTAATTTTGTTTCGTTTGTTGGAAATTAATGGCCCTATGATGATAATTGTCTATAGATTCGACCGGGTGCTGAACCCAGTCAAAACAAAGATATTCGCGCCCTGCTTTACTGTATCATTTTGTGGCTCTATAAAGCCGTCACTTCAAGTGTACGATCAACTTGACGGATTGGAGTAGACACTGACCCCAGGCGATTTGAATATGACCCCTGCTCACGTGTCGCGGCTCGTGCGACCTCACGTGACACGTGGATGGTTCCAACCCCTCAAGATCCCCCGCTCCGACCCAGCGTTCCATAAATACGTTAAATTTAAATAGCTAATTTTAAGCATTTAGCCATATGTTTAATTACTCTCGTAAATAATGTTTTGTGAAGTGGCTTTAAGAAGCAGAGATTTGAAATACATAACATTTGCATTTACAAATAATTCTTTGATACTTTGTTCAGACAATGCTGGATAGAATAAACAGATGTACATTTGATTAGGGGACCTATCATAGCGACGCATGTTGGTCTACCCTGTTGAATATTCACCTGCGAAAAGGAAATAAATCACAATTTATGAGTATTTTTTACTTTTTAAACAATGTTCAAACAAAGAAACATATCCATTTTCTCCTGAGGGTACCTCAAATTTTATTTAAGGTCATATCTGAGCATTTCGGTGGAAACGAAAGTAGAAATACTGCGGTTCATGTTGGTTTAAACAAATGCATTTCATGAACAAATATATTCAATGACTTAGTCAGCAAGCTCAGTCGAACTTCTAAAACTACAAATGCATATATGAAACAACATCATGACAGGGAAATCAACAAGGAACGATATTTTGAAGGAAAGGATAATGTTGACAATCTTTATCTAACGATTTAACACGTGATAGTTTCATAGATAGAGAATCTCAACCAAGTGTCTTCTGATATAAAATATATCAACACGAGTTGATAAAAGTTACAAATATCATAGGCTTTACTTTTATCAACGAGTGTTGATATATTTGATATCAGAAGACACGAGGGTGAGATTATATTTATCAAATGACATCCAAAATCATTATTATTACGTTTCAATGAAAGTAGTGTAGAACTCTGAGCACAGTTCTGTCATTTGACCCTATGCGGTGATGTCGTAGCATTTTGACGTCATCATGTTTATGACGTCATATCATTGTGATTTCATTGCTGGATGATGTAAAAGCATTGTGATGTCATGTAGTTGACGGTGACAGGGCATTGTTCAAAATATACTGCCAAAACAATATCTCCTATTATATGTTTGATCTCGCACAAGCGATATCTCCTGTGGAACACAGTTTTGGATGATAATGTTATGGCATTTGCAGATATAAATAGTTGATATCACTCTCTGGTTTGCCTTCTCGAATCGTTTAGTTTCGGTTATGAATTGATTTTAACATGATCTCCGATTGAGTTACAGAACTAAAGATTGATGTCCCATATACGATAAGCCATTTGTATAATACAATTATTCGCCTTTAATTCTGGAACACATAGAGAAGTAATGAAGTACATCATTAGGTTACGTGGCCACAACAACATTATATCTCATATGTCTATTGGATTTGAAAACATTGAAATCGCTACATTCTAGTTATGCGTCGACACTATCAAAGTTCATCAGACATGAAAAGTGTTCACATATTAGGATACACTCCGAATTTAGTTTTTACTTTCAGGCGTACTGACCCTTTACACGTAATAGAGAGATTCATCTAAACATGACATGGATATAAATGTAGATATATTCATGCTGTAAACATTCTGTCATCCCCATACGTTTTTCATCTTTCCCAGAGTCAATAAAGGTGTCGGAACACTTTAGAAAAGGATAGAAGAGCTTGTCATTGTGGCATTGTGTCATATACAAAGGATAACTGAAATTTCCCGTGTATCTTATGATAAGAAACATAATAGAAACACAACACAATGACAGTGGACACTGTGAACCGAAAAAGTGGGAAAACCAGTTAATGATTGATTGTGTATAAGGATATAACTGTTACATTACTTGTGTGCGGTATCATAATTTTGAAATGATTTGATCTCAAATTGATATTTTAATATTTTACGTAATAATTACACAGGAGAGTATCTGTTCGTTCATCTGGACAAAATGAAAGTGTTATTAATCAAAACAGAATATGGAATAGAATAAAAGAGAATGGGGGAAAAAGACAACTTACTGACAACTGAGAGAGAGATAGAACAAACTGAAAATTGAATGAGAGATGGAACAAAACAAATCAGACTAAATCAGGAGTATACAGGTTATACATGTAGGTCTACTATATATAATTACCAATGTTTACTTTCACAGTTCCATTGCTTACCAACTGATTTATACAGTGGAAACTATTCAATGTGGAAACTAAACTAAAACGCAGAATTTCTGCTAAATATTTGAGATGAAACAACACACAAAACAATATTTCAGTTAAAATGTCAGAATTCAATCAGTGTTTTAAATATATACCATTCAAATATAGTCAAGTTGAATATCTAATATCCGGTTTGTTTGCAAGCCTGTGTGGATGGTTGAATTGTCAATGGTGTAATATACCTACATGTGTCTCGTAAGTCAGAGGGCTGGGTGATGTTTTTTATAATCATGTTTTATATGTCAATATTATTTATGTACGGCATGTGACACGTAAATAAAATCTTCTTCTTCTTGTTCATGTAGTCGGCACATAGCAGGGACAGTCAAATGTTTAGATTTCTTCTCAAACTACGTCTCCACTACCTATGAAAACTCATTTCCTACACAGAACCCAAAGGGTATATCTTTATCAAAGTGTAGTTTTTCGATAGGGAAGAACCACAGGACAGTTTGATGCAAATTAAAGAAGTCAATTAAGTGCAATAACTTTGTATGAACATCCCACGAATATTTAGAACGCATGTAGTAACGAATCTGCGAGGGACATTCAGAAGTGAAATAGCATCGTGGATAAGAACTTTTGTATTGTGAACGTACACAAAATCCCGGACTGTATGTTAACATGAAAGAGTGGACATATTCTCTGAAACCTCATGTATGTTCAGAATAAATAATTACTGTTTTTCAGACACTCTTGCATTTGTTATTAGGCATTGCGCTCTTGATCCATGGCTTTCCATAACAATGTTCATACATCATTATGCAGAATACTGACATCCCAAAACACTCTCGCAAGATGATACGAAGAAGATGATAAATAGGTTATTTTGTGTCACATGCTAAAATTCCATACATAAAAACATATTAAAACAGTAGTATGTAGCACCCGGCCATTAGGCCTATGAGACACATGTAACTTGTTGTTCTGAAATAGATAAAATGTAAAAGTACACACAATGTACAAAACCTTACATTACAAACCCGTATCCCTTCCAATCCCACCCCTCCCCACCACTTGTTACTCACACACTCGCCTATAACTGAACTGTACACCCCCCCCCCCCCCCCCCCCCCCCCCCCCGGCTTGTTGAGAAACCCGGGTCAAACTGGTTAATATCCATGAGGAAACTGTACCGTAAATCCGAATAGAATGGACAACTGTTTACTCATCCCTGTTACATGTACCTTTGCTTTCCACACCCTGTTCCACCATCCCTTCTAGATCTCCTCTCAACCCGACTAGAATTGTACATATACAGATGTCTTCCTCATCTGTACCCCTACACAATTCACCTACATTATTTTGGTCACTGTAGATGATGTACTCTCTTAAATGTGAAATGAACTCATTCAATCTGTGTGTAAAACAAACAAAATATCTAAAAGGGGCAGTAGAAGGTTTTTTTGCAAATTTTGGTTTTTCGAATTTCCCTTTTATAATGATAGTTTATGCCATTTATATTTACTTTAAAGGGTAAAACATCTTATTACACAAACCAATTATCTGTAGTGGTAAAAACTATGTTGCGTAAAAAGCAAAATTTGCATGGCGGCCATTTTATTGTGAACACAATTTATTATTTTGTATTACAAAAACGATTCTCATGGCTTTACCGAAACATGTACACTCATTTTAAACTTTATTGTCCTAAGAGAGAAGGATGTTTTACTATTGGTAAAATTATTTTTCAAATACATTTCATCAACTTATTTGAGCGAAAAAACGTGCTACTGCCCCTTTAAAGGGGCAGTAGCACGTTCTTTGCAAAATAAAATTTCTTTCAAATTTCCCTTTTATAATGATAGTTTATGCCATTTATATTTACTTTAGAGGGTAAAACATCATTTCACACAAACCAATTATCCGTAGCGGTAATAACGGTGTTGCGTATAAAGCAAAAATTGCATGGCGGCCATTTTATTGTGAACTCATTTTAATATTTTGAATGACGATTCTCATGTTTTTCCCGAACATGTACACTCAAATTTAACTTGATTTTCTGAAATAGAGAAGGGTGTTTTACTTTTGGTGACATTATTTTCCAAATACATTTTATCAAAACATATTTCAGCGAAAAAACGTGCTACTGCCCCTTTAAAATCATATATATATATATATATATATATATATACATAATGGTATACATTCGATTCCAGGACGGATATACTATAGTCTCTGGTTAATACGACTAGCTTGAGAGATTGCCATATATTGATATTTCTTATAATAATCATCATGTAACATAATATGTATAATAACGTTAACCAAAATATATTCATACAATACATACAATGTTCCTTTTATATCTTACCTCTGAAAACTCAATCGTCAACAACAGCCGTCAACAACCACCATCTCTCCAACCCCACTCCCTTATCCCTCAACAGACTCATTGTGATAACCCACAACTACCCCATCATAACTCTGATAACAGTGGTTCATTGCATATTTTGTTATCATCATTTATCTGTGTATGATTATGTATATATTTATATTTTGTAATAAGGTAAGACTTTAATAAACTATATGCCTGTCTGTTCGTACATTCACTACCAACCTCCAAATGGCTACACTTTACATCCCGTCGACAAAGCCCCCACCCCTCCCCGAACATTTCCCTATCCCTCATGATCAGCAAGCCCCCTATCCCTTGGTGCAGGTGACGAATAGCTCCCTACTCAATTAAAGGATCCCAGCTATCGTTAACTCAGTCACAATACCTGATTCACATCAAAGAAAACTTGCCAAAATGGCTGATATCTCACACGCCGAGAGCCATCCAGTGCTAACAAATCGCCCATATTTCTGTTTGCTTGTCAAATTAATCCTTTCTCTGCCCGTTACGAGATCTCCGCCCCTCCCTCTCCCCTGAACGCTGGAGTGTCTGTCTCCGGGGGTGATGAAGGAGGTATGGACGCAGCCTTGCATACATTGTTAGTTTTGCTGGCAGATAAATGTACAGCTGAGAGTCAGGGGTTAGAGGAGGGAAAGGTTTGATTTGGTTTGTGGGGGTCCGGGGTCTCGGGCTCGGTGTGAGAAGAAGACCTCAAATGGTCAGGGTTTTGAGGGCTCGGCTATGGCATTGAGTTAGATCTAAAGGGGTATAAACTAGAACATGTGGTGGTGGGGGATGGGGTGCGATTTAAGGTGGGGGCAGGGTATGAGGTAAAATGGGTCGTGACTTGATTGGGTAGTGTAAGGATTGGGGACGGTGTATGGTG
>OW388292.1:62777608-63050108 GCA_936450465.1 Gibbula magus | reverse complement strand
TTGCCTTTCTTTTTCTGACGAGTGTACTGTCGTCACTGCAAAACGATACACGATCCCAACGATAAACCTCAACATCATTCAGCGGACGTCAAAGTGTTCGTACCAGCACCGCTGTAGATATCATTGTGATTCTGGAGCTGCAATAGGCTATCTGTCAACGAGTAATGACGCGATGGCGTAATCAACTCGTTCTGAATATTGAAGTCGAACTTTGCTAGTGTTTGCTGAGTAATGCGTGGAGTTACTCTTACTGACTGTACTAAGCTCGAGGTATAACATGTTTATGCAGCACGTGAAAAGCATTCAATTTACAATCTAACTCGCTTACGCTCGTTTAATACCAAAACTTTCACTCCTGTCATAAATATGTTATTACACGTGAAGCAGTTAAGCCTTCTCTATAACCATGTGATAAACATGAAATATAACATCAGGATATATGACAAACCCTTAAGCATCATCTACTTGTAGGAGAGGACCTGGATATTTTCTGTCAGCGGCAATAGACGTCCATACAACTACATGTAAGTCTCTCTGTGGTCATATGTTGTACATGTATGTCCAGGGCACTCTGTGTACAAGTATATTTGCCATGTTATATGTCACTTACAACTGTAACAGTACTATTCTAAGCAAAGTTCGTTTTGAGCATATCAAATTTCGGTAAATGAAGATGTTTGTTTTTTTTTTAAAAACTAGATATACCAAAAAGAGATGCTGTTTCAAAAAAATAAAAATAAAATCTGCTTGGAGCAAATTTTGCTCCTGAGAAGTAATGGTCATAAATACAATTTACGCGTTTGATATATAGTCCTTGTTAATTGTTACTAATTTATAATTGTCTTCTTGGTGTTGAAAAAAATGTATATGGCTATAAATGCTTTTTCTCTGTTCATCCATTTGTCTGAACGCCTTCCTAGAGATGAAGAAGGCAAATTAAAGGGATTCGATCTGGACCTAGCCCGCAACGGTACGTGTATGCTATATATTTACCAACATCGACATGGAGTTGTGTGGTAACCACTTAAACACGCATTGATTCAGAAACAAGACCGTCGTATGGCGTAACATTCACTGAAACCCCGCGCGTACCGGTTTGACATAATCATGCGACATTAAACGACTATTTTTCAGATGGACTTAGTGAAGGTATCACTTTTTAAAACTGTTAGATTTATATGAAAATTTAAACAACATACATAAAATGAGGCAATATCTCCACATTTATGGCGTATATACCTTTTAAAAATAATTTCAACAAAAGCTGTGAGTTTTAAATGATACATTTGTTGTCAATGTGATCTTTTCGTCATCCGAACCATAAGCCGATACACTTGTAACGTACGCGTGATACACGCCGGTGTTCACCGGTCATATGTTGTTTACAAGTTTGGATTTTACAGTATTCACTGTTGAATTGACTCAACAGTTCGGCAATGGGCATGTCCTTCTATTTCCTTCAATATTTTTTTATGTTATGGACAGCATCTAACAAGTAGTTCCTCTTTCAGTGTGTAGTATCGCAGAAAGGAAGTGTGCTATAACAGTTCAACCCTTCACGGAATGTATCCAGACTGTCAAGAATCGCTTCTTTCCTGGCAGAGGTAAGTTAAAATGTAGTAACAGGCACAGCGGCAGGTAGATGTTCCATCATCTTCCCAAGGCAAGGTGAAAATGTATCGAGATCTCTCCATTTATTACCTTGCCTTCAACCTAGGCAGAAGTGGTGAAACGGATCAGCGATTACGAGTTACGTCCCTTACCATCTGCTAACATACAGCCAATGCAATCGCCGTTTACATTCGGAACCAATTAAAAATAAGCGACGATCGACACAGTCACAGAGGCAATTCAACTGTCTTCTGATTGGCTTATCCGATTAGCCTGCGGTACGTTAAAATCTTAGCACTGAAAATGCGAGGGTTGAGGTCAAGGGCGGCAGGAGAAGACGTTGGGAAGATGAGGTTCCATAGGCGAGATAGGACATTGATTAACTTGAGAAAATGTCCTATTACTTCTAGTAGAGAGTGGAGTGAACTAACCTTTAACTTGCCATGTACCGTCTAGTCATGTGTAGCAAATGTTCACAACTGACTTAAATCTAACGAAGCTACTATTTATACCCGACAAATGATGGGAAGTATTAAGTGCCAAACTTGTATGAACCCATGTTATGGAACTTAGTGCGTTTTAATGTCAGGTTTTGCAGGACTGCCATTATTAACCTATTATAACTAGTTTTGAAACGTATATATTATTACGGAAAGGTATCATTTTTCTTCTGAGCAGGAATTATGTCTGGCTGGTTTGACGCCTGTCTGGGGTACACAATAACACAGGACCGCGTCAACACGTTGAAGTTTACATTGCCATATCTGAAGACATACGCTAAACTTGCTGTGAAGACTGGCAACCCTCGGGGAGTCGAACTCAAGACTCTTAGTAACAGGACAATTAGTAAGTTATAGTATCTAGACTCACACCTTTGTATATATACATATAAATTCAGACTTTGCAATTTAAGCGATATGCTCTCTGCTGATTGGATTAAACAAGGTCATGTGACCGGTATACATTTTCATAAACACAAGATTGACAGCTGTAAAGGATAACCTTCATAACCTGACGTTTACAAAAATATAACCTGCGGTACTACTTTATCACTATATCACTGCACAATTATGACACTGCTATCACATGCTCTTTTCTTGATTGAACTTTTTAAAAATCTTACAGCGTGAATTCTAATTGTAGTTAATTGAACGTATGATTAGAACAGCATGTTAGAATCAAAAATTAGATACTTTAATCATATTTCTTGTGAACTACGTTTTGCGCGTGGTGACACATAAGTGATGCGGTGTTATTGTGGGCAGATCTTTGCGCCTGATCTAAAACAAAATTACAAATTTGTTTCATCGTGCACTGTACATTTTTTGCAGATTTTTTTTTATTTTCAAAAGTTTACTTACTGATTAGAAATTAAACAGTCTGATTAAAATCGACGGTTTTCCGTGGAATAAAAATTGCAAAATAGCGCATCTACCGGGATACGAACTCATATCAGTCGTAGGTTCGACGCCAAACCGTCTGAAAACAGCCCGTAGACTCGCGTGTTCGAGCGCAATTCAGGTAGCCAATCAAAATATGCCCAACAAATGCTTTCGGTGCGAGAAGCTGGGGGCAGATAACTCCAAACAGGTATCCTTTTGTCTGTTCCGAATGCTTTCAAAACAGCGACCGTTTAAATACTATGATGTGATTGGTCAGCTATTTGACTGGGCTTTGGCTGCGCTAAACTGGTTCGGAACACACGCCTATACGGGATGTTCTCAGACCTTGTGGCGAGGAATCTACAGAACCTGTTCATATCCCGGTAGATATATTATTTTGCAGTTTATTCCTCGGAACAAGGTCGATTTTAATCAGACTGAGAAATTAAATTACAAAGTTTGAACAAGCTCCGGCATTTATACCAGTTTAACTTTCACCTTTCAAACCGTTTATAAGCCAGTGAACAAACACATTATGAAATCTATTTCTTAAGTATGGAGAAAATGATAAAATGAACATTATTGAAGAATTCAGGATTTCCTTTGTACAACCTCTTTATTGCGAACATAGACGACGATACGGGGTATATGCTTATATGTACTCCTTCAATGTGGAGGAATGGGGTACTCTTTGTTATAAATAATAAGAGTATGGAAAAGCAATTTGGCCAGTACGACTCTGAACATGCGCAGACGAACTATCGGTATAAGAAACTAACTGTCGATTCAAACATGACAAATTTTTTAAATTTCCAGAGTCTCAGATTGACGGTGCGCCCGCGTCATTCTCGCATAATTTCTGAAATTGTCGCATCTTTTCTCAAAGCTATGCGCCTACCTGTCGCATGTATATGTTTAATGTTTTATTTAAAATTCACAAACTGTAAGTGTAAAGTCAACTTCGCTCCGTATAAAAATCAGCTTCCGAGAATCATCGGCATTATTTACATGCTGTTGCTATTGTCAAGGCTTGTCATTCCCACATCGCTGTTAGGAGCTGACCGCATTTACGAGGGTGGCAAAGGGAACAGCCATGTGCCATGTGGAAGCGTAAAAAACGACATTTTGATAAAATGATTTTCCAATCTTTAAAAAGATCATTTGTACATGTAATACAGTCCAACACATATTATAGTACTTCAAAATAAGTTTCTTAATACAAGCTGGGCCAGTAAAAGTGCCTTTTACAAGATAAATTAATACATTTGACTTAATATTTGTTGGTGCAATATATTGCGATATGAAAATCGTATTGGAATACATGTATTGCACAACTCTGTATTGCAATATATTGGTATTGCAATAATATTGCACCGACTTAATCATGTGTACAAGTCCCGATTTACCCCAACTGTGTTTCAGCCCATCTGAACGGCGCGTACACCAACAAGCAATGTCTAACAAGACTCCAGCTCGGTGTGGGTAATGTTGTTGTTGCCGCCGACCTACCTGAGGCTAAGGCATTGGTACTCAACGGAACGGTAACGTTTTTGTTGTGGTGAATCATTTTTTTTCTGAAATAAATATTATCAGTTTTATTTTTTTGCATCAAGCGATCTTACAATTTGGATCTAAATTGTTAAAATGTTTAATTTGTTCAAATGTATTGTTCTACAGTTCTTAAAAACATAAATATTCAAAACAGTTAAAATGTAGTTTAGTCTTGGATTATAATTTGATCACAACAAAGATGAACAGCAAAGTTACAATATTGAGAAGTGAAATTCAGAGGTACAAAAACCTTTTAATATTTGTATAGTTATTTATTTTAGAACTGAATTTCCAGTCTATTTGAATGAGGACTTTATCATGAAAATATATAATAACATTTCTTTAGTAATATTTACCATATTATGTTTACAGTAGTCGACAATACTTTTGATATATCAACAGGAACAAACTAATGAAATATGTTCTCCGTTCTATCTACAATTGAATGTGAAATTACCAGTATATATCACACGTTACGTTGTATTTTATATGTACGTTGATATAACGCCTTTTGTACTAAATAAACTGGGGGCGGGATAGCGCAGTGGTTATAATTAGCTCGTTCGGCTTCGGATCAAGAGGTCCGGAGTTCGAATCTCGCCAGGGGCACGGCAACTTTGTCTGCAATAGAGAACTGTTCTACACGCAGTAAGGTTTGGGTGCAATGCTACACTTAATTTCAGCGCAGTAACACCCACGGTTCGCTAGTTCCAGCCGATGCTCGCAGATTTCACCGCTATGCATAGCCACGTGGCGTTGCGGGCTTTCTCCCTGCCGTAATACTAGTAGCCGCGATATAAGTGAAATACTCTTGAAAGCGGCGTTAAATCGCAACTCACCTCACCTCACCTCACTAAATAAACTTGACGGATTGAAATATAACTCACTCAGGAGAACGTTTCACTAGAGATTATCATGACAGGTTGATGCAGTGTTTTCGCCAAGAACGAGAATCCCTGACCTTCAGACGTTGGACGTGACCTTGCACTGTGACCTCGGAGGCGTTGCTACCATGGTAACCAAGGGCAGCTCGCTGCCTGATTGGTGGAACCCTGCTTTCAAGCAGTTCGTCACTTCCGGGAAATACTCATCTCTGTGCGACGCTTGGATGAAGAAAACAAGTGAGTTCTGTAAAGGCAATCTAAGAACTGTTCTTGTGTAACTGAAATGCGAGAGAATGTCCCGTAACCGTTGACCAGACTGACGTTCCTCCATCGTTGCGCTGCACACATATTTCTTGCAAAACAGAAGTGAGTCGGGAATGTAAGATGAGTTTTACTTGAATAGAAATAAAAACGCAAAGAAAGTTCACTAGAAATGGGAAACAGGGCCAACTTGTACATAGGTTACCTGGGGAGTACTGATTTGGGTAACCTCTGTAGAACCAGCATGACACAAGATGTATAAAACATAACATGCAGCCCATTTACAGTGTCGTGTTTGTTAAAGATACATCCATTGTGTTTGATAACAAAAATATTTGGCTGAAATACGTGCCAACATACGATATGTGCTGACTTCTGTTCAAATAATTTCACTCAACTTGCATATTCATATCCAAAAGCCAATTATATCATATAATATAATTACCAGTTTTTAATTAAAATTGAGTAACATCATTATACATGTACAGGAACAGAAACTACACGCCCCATTTACATGCATAGTAGTTATAAGACCTATGAAACACTATCAACCAAAAGTTATCTGTTTGTATGGTGAAAATAAGATTCCAAAATTACGTTCGACCATTGACCGCGCCACACGAGGTGCATTTTCCAGTTTTCGATAAAAAATCTCCACTTTTACCTTCATATCGTCAATATACTAAATTGACTATCATCAAAATGGTAATTTTCTGTAACAGTCAGTTCTTCTCGAAAGATTAACATCATTTATAAAGTTTTACCATGTGACCTACAACAACACAATGGGTGTATCTTTAAGATGATTGAGACATTAACAGTATAACAACAGGAATGTTTCCTCCAATTTCATTTCCATAAAAAAAATACGTCTGTCGTATCGTTGGTTTTATTTCGTATGTTGTGACTATGAACAATAACATCTTTATTGGCATTTGCTCGGCCTCATTCAGCTTTTGTCACTTCACATATATATGTACATGAAGATCACTCTTTTCAATTTATCATTTCTGTTTCTAGTACATGTATATTTCAATTCCCCTGGCTACATTGCACGTATTAAATCCTACCAGGAACTAGGCAGTGTTGCTGTAGAGAACAGTTAAGCCCCCTAAAAAGAATTTGTTTCTGGTTTCCGTCCGCATCAGTTTCAAACCCACGCCTCAGGTCTTTTTTTTCTAGGTTTTCAAAAGTAAAGGGCAGATAACTGTAATTTGTTAGCCTCAGAAAACATTGGACATAGAAAATGTCACTCGTTTCTGTTGAGATGTAGTGTAGGAGTGAGATTATTGACTATTTGGAATAGTAACACATGTTTAAGAGGGTATGTGCTTTATTTATATAAATAATTGTATAATTTTGTTTGTTTAACTCATCATTCAAAAAATGTCGTAATTTTTTTTTTAAATCGCGTCATCGCATCATTTTAGTCAGCCTGTAAAGACCAGAAACATTTATTAGGCCTTATTTTTGCATTACTGTTTGTTTGCAATGGTACATGACATATACTGCATATCAACATGGTTCGCTACAAACTTCCTCCACAAGACAACACTCGCTCCACTCTTTATATCACTGGCTAGTTTAAGCCTTGTGATTTATGATTTAAGATTTAATATTCGTGATTTCTCTTTCAAGGTTAGATACATGACACAGAACAAACTGACGAAATCCAGGAAGGTTGAAATTAGCCAGTGATTGTGCCTGGTGCGAGTCATCCCTTGCGGAGGAGTATAGGTTCACTACTACCCGGCCAAAAGAAACGCCTACTAGATGTCTTATCAGATATTGTGAAAACTATTATAACATAATGAGTTGCACCATATCTTCATTAAATATTTGAATTTCAGGAGTTCATGTCACGAAAGAAGGGCAATTGTTGAAATGAGTAAACAATAATTGTTCAGTTTTCGACCAGTGCTTGATCAGAAAAACATTTAAACAGATGTTCATACAACCACGAGCAACAATACAGGCACGCATTTACATTAAAGTGGCAATGATGCTAACGATGTCGTGGTTAAGGTGCGCAAGTGATTCAACCGAAAATGGCAGTCTTCATAGGGCGTGGTTTTCATAAATGTTATTGAATCGAATGAGTTTTCAACGATTTCAATGGACTTTCATATTAGTTATTGCTTCAGCATAAAGTGGAGACCGCCATTAATTATATTTAAGAAATTTTTGCATCTTTCATTTTAAGGAACATAAAGTAGGCGTTTCTTTTGGCCCGGGATGTAGTTTCAATCGATACTTGCAGCTTTCGCGGCAACACGTAGTCATTAGATTGGTGTTGCGGGCTTTGTCCGGCTCGGGTCACTGGAATCCGTGTTATAAGTGAAACACTCTTGAACATGGCGTTAAGCCACATGCCAATTTTTTCAATATGAATAGATTTCATTTTTATCAGAACCTGAACACAAATTATTGTAACATGTACAACGTGATATAACATGAAATTTCACTTTAATTGTTTCATATATTTTTCAGAGTCCAAAATTAAGTGTTTTAACAACTTGGGCGAAATCGGAGAAACGAACACTGGTTCCATCAGAAACATATCTGCGCTTCTGTCTGTGTTGTGGACATTGGTCACTGTCTGGTCAAGCGGGAGATGACTGTTAATTTAAGGCTGGGACGGTGTCGCATTATCACGTTGTATATAGACTTTGACCATGAAGTGCCAACCCAATCCTGAAAGGGTATTATATATCTACCACAATACATCTTTCATGTTACTGTTTTATAACTTGACTATTACTAAATCAAGCTTGCACTTTGACATACGACTTTTGAAATGTTGTATTGCTCGTAAAAGTGATTTGAATTTGTTTTATCCATCATGTCATTAATAAGATGTTGCACAACAATAAACATTAACATCATCTCCCCTTGTTCAGAAAGCCGCGACTTTCCATTATATTGTACTGTGACCTCTTTGGTAGCACGTGCAAATCATGCCATCGCCAAGGTTTCGGAACGTTTACGACTCAATTGCACGTGCATGTCGTGCAGATTGAAAGGTTCTGACATGTAAAACCAAAATCACGTGTTCTTCATTCAGTCTGATAACTGTTGACACTAAACCAATCGACATGCGGAGTTATATCAACATTTTTACAAGTATTGAAGTATGATATGAGTTTGTTCACTATAAAATTTGCAAACATAATTTGCCAAAAAAACTTGCTACGGTGCCTTTAATGGCTGTATACAGTCACGTATACAAGCTGTAGTCAAACAAGATTATCGGAATATATCTTAAACGAAACAACGCTTTTATTAATTTTTTGAAACTATATTAATTAGTGTTTATATTCTTGTCCTGGTGAGTAAATGCGTAGATGTCGTTTTGTACATATTGTACGCTCTTTGTATGAATAAATTTTGTATTTAAATGATACACTAATCCAGTCCCTGTTGTCTGTACCCATTGAAAACTTGACGGTGGATATATACTTACTTATTTAAAAACAATAATTTTAATTATAAAGAGCAGATATTTTATTTTATTCCACAAATCTAAGACAAATTGGTGCCTTCCATTGGAGAATAGAAAATTATATGCTGATAACAGTTGGGATCGATCAATGAAGCGCACGTAAAATTTTCACAAATCTTTTACTTCTTGGATAGGATCACGTTTGATTTAGATGCAAGTCTGAAAGCTTTGATATTTTTGATGAATATATATTGAAATAGCAAGATACAGTTCAGTACTTTCATCAAGATTAATAACTGGCTTGATCAAAGGTACATTGTAGGTTCCACTTAAGCAGCTAATGGATATGATTGAGAACGTTTGATAATATTGAGGTCACATGAAAACCGACTTCCCTGTATATATTGCAACAAAATTAGCACCGACTGGGGATCGAATCCATGATCTTCGGTTTACGAGACCGACGTCTTAACACTTGGCCACCGTGGCGTTCACTTAAAGGGGTAGTAGCACGTTTTTTTCAAATTTTAATTTTTCAAATTTCCCATTTATAATGACAGATTATGTCATTTACATTTACTTAAGAGGGTAAAACATCTTATCACACAAACCATTTATCCATAGTGGCAATAACGGTGTTGCGTATAAAGTAAAAATTGCATGGCGGCCATTTTATTGTGAACACATTTTATTATTTCGAATACCGAACCATTTACACTCATTTTTAACCTGATTTTCCGAAGAGAGAAGGGTGTTCTACTATTGGTGACATTATTTTTCAAATACATATCCTCAACTTATTTGAGGGAGAAAACGTGCTGCTGCCCCTTTAAAATGAGATATATACGGATATACATATAACAGGAAATCTTGACATCTGTTTCTGCCACGTGACATTACGGATGAGAGGTCACGACCTACATGGGTGGTCCATGTACATATGTGTAGCGAATATACAGTGTCCTTTTCACTAAGAGCATGTACATGCATATGTACATTATCATATATAGTACAGTGTTCATGTGCAGAAGCTTTTATTTACATGTATAGAGGAAGTAAAATTCGAAAATGGAAAAGCATTCTGCAAGGACTAATAGATTGACAATTATATAAATGTTAGCTTTTATTTCAATAACACAAGTTACATATGAAATAACCATAACTTGTCAATCAGATGATATTAACGTAAATTAATTATTGATGTTACTTAAAGGTATGTTCGTGAATATGAAATTGATGTCACAATCCATCCACAAGTCCATCTGTACCAAATTCCTAGAAATATTTACTTTTACCATACAACTAGAGAGCATTAGTGAACGTTATTACTTTACTGCCAGAAATGCGTGAATCTGCTGAACACATATCAATATACGCCTAACAAATAGGAAATATAAATATAGTTGCAAGCGACGACAATCGGATTCAGCGCTTATATGTTTTATTTAATTCACAGATAATGAATTAGGACATCTTCCAAATGTATTTGCATATATTTTTAAATAAGTTTCAAGCCTTTAGGATGTCTCTAGGAGTTTTTTACAGAGATTTTACACGTCAAAATCAAACAACTTCAAAGAAAATCAAAATGGTGGCTAAACCACGTGACCGTTTACTTTTTTGTTTGTATTAGTATTGCACATCTTTTTTAAAAAGTTTGAAGTCTTTATGTTAATTTTGAAAAAATTCCCTTTGTCAAAAATCATTTTTCAGCCTACTGTACAGTCGCCATGGCAACCTGTTCTTGCTGTAATTAGTTTGGTGAAGGTTTTGTGAAATTGTCTGATACAGTTTTCTAGAAATTGAGATTGAATTTTTAACTTATTGGACAGAAATCTCATTAAAGAAGTCGAAAATAAAAAATCGGCCTAGGTCATATAGATTAATTTGGATATAGGCAAACGTACCAAAATGTACGTACACTAATCTGGACAGTATTGCCAATATGAATTTTTGCATGAACAAAAGCGCTTAAACAAGTCAAAACAAGTTAACATACAAGAGGAAAAAATGTTTGAACATTGAGAATTATATTTAAGTCGAAAAAGTTTTTCTTTTGTGGACTTGAACTCTTGGGGGGGGGGGGGGGGGGGGGGGGGGGGTTGAAATCGAACATATAAATTGCATTCCCTTCAGACAAGCAATGGCTGTTTGAGAGGCATTCTAGAAGTTGATAGTAGGCCTATAGCTCACCTGTATTTGCATTTTTTTCAAAGGGGGAGGGGATCTAATCGAATCCGCCACTGCAATCCATTTAGGCATAATATTAGAGAGTCCCTTATTTAAGAGACTCAATGTTAATCGAACCTTTCCAACAATCTCATTAACATCATAACTTAGATTCGTTCCCAAGGTTAAGCTTTAAAATTTTGGGTTGTCACTCATCCAAGATCTGACGGAATCCCGTGGAGCCCCGTGTCCGCTTTCAGAAATCTCAAAGCATGCATTTTCAACGGGATAGTTATAACTTCCGGCGAACACGGAGCTCTTCGGGATTCCGTCACATCTTGGATGAGAGTGACAATTCAATTATGTCTAGCCTTATAGGAACGAATCAAATATATGATTTTAATGAGATGAACTTTTCCAATCAAACTCATTAAGACGTTTACGGGCATGTGTAGTTGACAGAAGCGGCCGGTAAATCACTGCAAGTTGCAACTTTCTTTCTTTAATGACCTCCAACAATTTCTACCTTTTTCGATTTCTGCAAAAATAGTTTGTGAATTAGGTCCAGTACAAACTCTTGTCTTGTGCTCTAGTTAAGGAGCCAGACCCTAAATATTATATAAATATACCTATTGTGTTATATTTGATATCGTATGTATATATTATATATACAACATACATGTTGGTATGATGATGGTATAGCAACAAAGAACAAGATGAGATAATAATGACGTCGACGGGAAAGGTTGAAAAAGTAAAAGTAATTGTAATGGCAAATATTTCAATGATCTTTGAAACTTTTATCCCCCAAAATATAAGAACCGAAGGCTTATTTTGAAGATAACTGAAGCTGTAATAAACCCTTTACACTTTAGCACGTTTTTCGCTCAAATAAGTTGATGAAATGTATTTCAAAAATAATTTCACCAATAGTAAAACATCCTTCTGTCTTCGGAAAATAAAGTTTAAAATGAGTGTACATGTTTCGGTAAAGCCATGGGAATGTTTTTTGTAATACAAAATAATAAATTGTGTTCACAATAAAATGGCCGCCATGCAATGTTTGCTTTATACGCAACATAGTTTTTACAACTTCAGATAATTGGTTTGTGTAATAAGATATTTTACCCTCTAAACTTAATTTAAATGACATAAACTATCATTATAAAAGGGAAATTTGAAAAAATAAATTTTGCAAAAAACGTGCTACTGCCCCTTTAATGGATAAACAATGAGAGATGATGTACAAATTTTAACCACAAACTGTCACTCCTTGACAGCCAAACCAACGCATGATCAATATTTTGGCTGTGACTGATCCAAATCCTCGTCATAACAGAGACGGTCATCGTATTTTTACAGTGATTTCCTAATCTCCTGATAAAAATACATTTAAATATATAAACTTTTTGAATAAAAATAGTGTGCTAACAAAGTTTGTTTGCAAAACAATATCACATAAGAGAAAAACTTCAATATCATTTGTAACACAAAATCTTTTAATGTTCGCATTTTGTCATATTGGGACTTACGGGCCACGAGAGGATTATTTTACAGACGCTTCGCTAATTTCTCACTTTGACGCTTGCAATCATGATACAGAGTTCTTCCCCTTTGATAAGTAACGCCTTTTTTTATTTAGCTCACACTATTTAGCTGCGACTAAAGGCAGTTTAATAGAACGAAATTAGTTTGAGAACATGCTTGACAATTCCTCAAAATTTAGTTGTCATCTTGGAACAATTAAAATATAACGGTCTTACTTTGTGCTCAAATCTGAATGAAATGTACATATATGTCTAATGTATATCTAGACAACGCAAAATATCTTAACTGATCATTTTTGTTTAAGGGAGAATAACTGTAACTGTAAAGTATGTTGTTGAAGTCACACTGTGAAAAAAGTGGACAATTCCGAAAACAACATTTTAAAAACTTTTATGCAATTTTTCAGAACTTTTATTTCACAAATATGAAGACATTTCATTAAGATATAAGAAAAATATAAAAGTCGGGTTTAATGAGATATATTAAGTCTTTGGCCAGTGAATTAAATTAGCTAGTGTGGCCATGAGTGTCTTTCCTGTAACAGTTATATTTTGTGGTAAAAATGTTATAATATAGTGATTATTTCAAATTATTCAAAAACATGTAGGTAGAAGTAGGTATATCACAAAATGTGGTAATATTTTACTTTGGAGTTAAAAATAATAGTGAACACTTGTTTGCCTTGAAAAACAAACTGCTGGAGTAAATTTTCAAAACCTTTAGATTCCAAAATAATTGACTTTGTAATAGCAGATTTTACTGACATTGTCACGTACATAGTAATGTATTCTTACAGGATTTTGTCATAGTATTTCATTTATGTTAATGTAACTCATTAAGAAATAAATGATGTTACGGGAAAGACAAGAGTGTTATTGTCAAGACACCCATTATTACTGGACATACACACACAGAGAGTATCTCAGAATTCTACTGATATCTCAAGACTTTGCCAACTTTTATTGGTTGAGACACATATGATATTAAAGGAATGACTCACAATACCACTTTAAGTAATGTGACTTTAACCACTCCATTTATATTAAACATAATGTTACAATAAAGACATAAAATGTTACGGAAAAGACAATTCAATAACATTTAGCTATTTTCGATGAGATTGGATTAGTCATTTAGATCAAGCTAAGTAAAAACGATTAATTTCAATCATAGTTTCACTAGTTCATGACACGTTGTATTTATTTTCGGTATTGATCGCATGTAAATATTGTGTTACAGTAAAGACAAATCGGTGTTACTGGAAAGACATTTAAGAACAAGTTTGGAAATTAGTGTGTAAAGAATGACTATAGAAGTTGAAATTTAACTGAAGCCGTGGTTGAAATGACATCTGGATAACGTCTTCTCTTGTCATATACATACCTTTTGATAAAATAAAATAAATACAATACTTCAAAGATTTGTTACAGGACAGACAATAATCTCGTTACAGGCTGAAATGTGTTTGGAAAATTGTTAAGGACTGTATATATTGTTTTTTGGAACAGTAACAAATGACAGTTAAACTGAAGCATATATTCATTTGAACAATGCAGGGACTAAATGAGTTGGCAATCAAACTTGAACACTTTGAATAACAAACTCTGCATAGAGCATGATGTTACTCCATTTTATTTTTTAAACCAGAATAGCCTGTCATTGTATATAGTTTCCAGCGACCTGTTTCCTTAGTAATCAGGATCATCATGCTACATAACGGGTAAACAGGAATTGATACCCACTTTCTAGCTGTAATATAAAAGTATCTACCCCGCTTTAGAATTTGAACTATTGCGCATGAGGAAGATGCATTATGTATGATTAATCTATCATTTTTAATTCTATCTGAATTCCAGAGCACATGGCTAGTTTTGTGAAGCAAAATATAGCATTGAACATGACAGGACTTTTTCTTGGCAAAAACTTAGGGATCATCTATTTGTTCAAGATTACATGGCATTGTTACAGGAAATACATTTTCCTGTGAAAAACCTAAGACAGTGTGAAAATAATATTAAACATAAGCCTAGATTGAGTTGATAAACGCATAAGAAGTACTTAAAAATAATAATATTTAGACATTTATTTTCAAATGGCAGACGTTTGACGTTTCTCTTAGCTGGGACATAACACATTAACCACTTTCAAATCTTAATAATCAAATACAAAATAATAGGGTATATATGTACAAATGAAAGTGTTGTTTTATTCATATTATTCATAAAAACAGCTCAATTCTGGCTGTTTTAGACATCTTAGAATATGGAGGACAGGAATTGTCCACATTTTTTTAGAAATGAACGGTGTTATGCTATCGAAAAGTAGTGGCTGTTACTGAAAATTAACAATTTAATCCTAATTAATTCAGTATATGACAATATAAAGGTGAAAATCGCGATTTATGATCCAAAACCGGACAATAACACGCGCTAAATGGTCAAACCTTTTTTGGAAAACTTTCCTATATAACGCACAAAATGAAAAATATGGGTTGACAATGTTTAATAGGTCATATATATAACTACAGTACATATGGGATGTGTAATTTCGGTTTCTGCAAATGTAAAATTCTCGATTTTCATTGGAAACAAGTAGTTATCATATATTTGGCGATTGGGTATGAATTTGCAAGTTAATTGAAATTATTTGACTTAAACGAGCACATACATGTGGTATTTCGGCACAATAATGTTGATAAAGGTTTGTGAATGTATTTAAAATTGACAATACGACCGGATCATTTTTGTTGAAACGATATTCACGGAAATAGTTCTGCTCAGTTCATGAAACTGCTCTTACAGTGAGTGTGGCATGACACATATTAATGCATGAGGGTCAAATGTTGCATGACTTACATTGTACACCACCCAGACAACTAGAGTACTCAGTTCTTCTACTATTGCCTCCATTAACTGCCTTGTGTCTAACATTTCATCATTTTCACAACGTCACAGGCGTAACGAAAAGATTTCCATATCTTCTCCTTCCGCCCTTGACCTCAACCCTCGCATTTTCAGTGCTAAGATTTTAATGTACTGCAGGCTAATCGGATAAGCCAATCAGAAGACAGTTGTATTGCCTCTGTGACTGTGTCGATCGTCACTTATTTTGAATTGGTTCCGAATGTTAACGGCGATTTCATTGGCTGTATGTTAACAGATGGTAAGGGACGTGATCACAATAGGTGTCGCTGGTTCGTTTCACCACTTCTGCCTAGGTTGAAGGCAAGGTAAAACATGGAGAGATCTCAATACATTTTCACCTTGCCGTGGGAAGATGACCTTTCATATTAAGCTTGGAACATTTCATTTCCGAACGACTTGGTTTTTCTCAAACGTCGTGACGTATTGTATACATGATATTCATCCGTGTGATACGCATTAAACAACATCTGGCTCGATTATCAAAATTACGATCTGTTCTGTTTTTATATTTAGCAATGGGTTGACAGGGTTACTCCTTTGTATCGCTCAAATACATTTTAATATATTTTCTGATATGTTTCGCAATATTTGAAATTCCGTAATTTGAAATTGTGAATTAAGAAGTGTAAAACATGACGTCAGATAGGGAATCCTCCATGCGATTTCGTTTGCGATGCGATAAAATAAGTGCAGCACCTATTTTCATCGCATCGGGTCGCATCGCATTGAAAATGAAAAATACACTGTCCGCGTTTTTATAACGCTTCGCATGACGCATCGCGAGAAAAATCGGACGTAGTGTGAAAATAAATAAATAAAATAAATACACGAATAAAAATATTCCTTAAATCCCAGTTCCACACAAAACTCAACGACCCTTTAAAAGTTAAAGTTTCACAGAAAAATACTTGTAATCAAAGGTTACTAAATGTTGATGGTACCACAGGGGCGTGTATCGCTTAGAAACAGTATAGGGTGGGTCTGTAAAGGTATATGTTTTTCAAACGCTGTTTCTAAGCGATACACGCCCCTGTGGATGGTACATATTGGTACCGAAAGATACAAGCATTTGTTACGTCATTTGGAGATTCCACTTGAACAACGTTGAAGCGTTGAGATTTCGTTGGACAAAATATAAACGTCATGGTATGATTTTAGTACGAGTCACATAGCTACTAATCATGTTCTTCACACGTGTTCGGATTTCTGCAGTAGAGAACTGTTCTACACGCAGTAAGGTTTGGGTGCAATACTACACTGAATTTCAGTGAAACCCATGGTTCGCTAGTTCCAGCCGATGCTCGCAGGTTTCACCGCGGGCTTACTCCCTGCCATTATACTAGCAGCCGCGATATAAGTGAAATACTCTTGAAAGCGGCGTTAAACCCCAAATCACCTCACCTCACCATAAACGAGTTCGGACCCGTGTGCAGCTGTCTGTAGAAATTTATTTGTTTGTCGTTTCCATAGACATTTCAGTTTATTGACTATATATATATAGTGTTCAATGTGGGCACGATTTCCTGGAGCAGGTATTCCTGATGATACACTTGAATCGTGTGCCAAAATCAGTTATGGCCCTTGAATCTGTAATTGAACTTGGTACGAATACCGCTGTGATGCTCAAATGGAGACAAGTTTTCTCAGAAGCTATGTGTTACACCAAGGTTAATGATATTTTAAGTGCGGGTATATCCTCATGGTACTTTTGATTGAGTTGAAAGGTCAGTTCCGATATCATTATTTGCACGGAGTTGTGGCCCTTGAAATTGTAATTGAACTTACTACGAATACCGCTGTGACGGTCGATTTTCTTTAAAACTATTACATTTACGTGAATGAAATTTTGGGTGTTGACACTTTTTTTATCAAGTTTGCAAACCAGTTCAAAAGATTAATTTCTGATGGAGTTATCTGAACCTTGAACCAAATTTTGCACAATTTCAGAATTACTTCACAACTAGAAATGCTCCAGTACATTGTCCAAGTAACTATAATATCTATAGCTCGGTGATAGTGTGTCATGTGTCACTTCAGTTGATTCCAGGTTCGAAAGCTAGTTCAGAAAAAATAGTTTTCGGGCTGAATTTAGAATTTATGCCAATGACACTTATACAGTAATCAAATGGAAGGATAACAGAGTGTGAGTGAACCATGCTCATTTTTGCCTCGTTTACAAAAGTTCAAAAATATTCAAACTTTGTAATATTAACCTTTGATTAATAAATTTTAATTAATTGCAATTTTCATGCAGTATGAATTTTAAGTGTAGATAATGAATTTCACACTATCAAAAGGTAAAAGATGTTTTGATACAAATTGAATTAAATTATCAATTTCAGAACAACTTATAAAACTACAAAAGTGTAATCTAAACGCAATATCAATGCACCGGTGTCACCCGGATTTGTCACCTGTGACAAAAGGCAACATTAAACACTGGCACCTTCTGTTTTGCTTACACACGCCTCCTAATAACAAGCCACGGTTTCACCACTTTAGAACATCAATAACCGGTAATGGGGTGAACTAATGCTACATCTATCGACAGCTGCGCATTATATAACCTCAATTGAATATAATCATATTGAGTCGGTGACGAAAGTACGTTTAGAGTTGCTTATCAGTGGTTACATCGTCTATTCGATGACGCATGTAGTGAATTTCTGATATCCCGCAGGGACAAGCGATGCAATGATACGGTAACAGCCAGCGATGCTCACCCGAAACACATATGTGCTCCATATATATGAACCGAGTCACATACAGAACACTAGTGCAACATATGAAAATAAAATGATCATTCGTATAAACTTCACTGAGTGACACCTTGCATATCCTGACATAAAAATGTAAAAAGTTTAGATTTTTTTTAAATCGCTATTTCTCTGAAACTTCCCTCGCAAGGTAAAACTCGCGCCAATCTCTATAACTGGCCAAGTTTAGCCTTGCTGCATTTCGTAGCTTTTTCTTTGCCGGAGATTTATACTAATTAAGTCCAGTAAAACACTAAAGATACTACAAAACGAGCATGACATGTTGTAGGGCCGGAGCGAGAGCGAGGGTTATATATAGTGTTGAGTATCGTAAAAGTAACTTGTCATTGTTGCGAGTTGTGATGTTTTAAGTATCTAAGATCATAAACTGTTAAGACGTTTCTGAAAATCATTTCTTCTCACGTAACAGGGGTGACGTAGGGGGATGACTTGAGTGATATCAGTGGGGAGAGAATGGAGTGATCGTGCAATAATCTTTGCTGTGGGTGTCATGTGCTGTTACATTCATGTGTTTTGTTCTGAAACAGGCCACATCACGTAATCGCGAAAGCTTTGCACTCTGATCCCACTCAATCGCACGTGCATTTCGTGCAAATTCAAAGGTTCGTTGATGTAAAAGGAATATTCGCACGTGCGGCGCATGCAATCTAAAGCGTGTTGGATCTACATGTACTCACAGTGAACCAATCTGTGCCACATACTTGAACGTGCAGTGGTGTGTGCAGTAGTGCATATATTGAAAATATGAAATAAACCATGCCCAACCAACAGCATAAAAGCACAAATGGGAACAACCTAGCGAATTCCGTTTCCATAACAAAAACACTTCTGTACCTTAAAGGTAATGTTTATGACAATTAACCACCCACGTACTAATTAGCAGATTGATGACATGTCCTGTGACATATTGTTGATCAGGTACGGGCAGGTGTGTCACGCCCCTCCCACTCGCCCCTCCGTTTACACATGGCACCTACCTCCTGCAGTTATAATGAGGCATACCCGGATATAATTTCACACATCCTTTTCCCGGATATTTAAACAAAGGTAAATCACCACAGCCCAGTTTGATACTCCAGGTTTACGAAGGACCGGTGTAAAGGATAATGTTGCTGCATATAAAACCCTTCACAAAATCCCTGCATCTGAACGCGTGGACGCCTCGGTACAATTATCCTTGGTCCGAATGTAATCCAATGTTCCGGTTAAACGCTCCGGGTTTAGCTGACCATAAAAACCGGAGAATCAGGAGCAAGGGGCAGGTTTTGAAACTCGATTCCACAAAGTTTTAGTTTGCCTTGCCAAATCGGACGGAAAATTCGGACAATGAAAATTTTGTCCGATTTGAAATTCATTCACTGGTGAATTGGCCAGGCGAAAGGAAAACATTTTACTTTTGAAAACGTGTTTTAAAAGGTTGTAGTTTCTATCCTCACCTTCTCCAATCTGTCCCAAAGCGTTCATCCATCCATATGAAAGTGACATTGTCCGTTTAAGAAAAGTGATCCTTGGAAACGTTTGTGAATTCCATTACAGATTAAGTGTATGGGTGAAATTTACAATGAAATCACGGTACCAAGCGACGGTGTTAGTTTGTGTTTAACACTGTCAACACTGCATAGTTTAACACCTGTTGTCAATTTCAAAGACATCTTTTCTTTCGTTTTCTGATATTTAGCGAATCAGGTTTCGCGATTTACCGCAGTGATTGTTACACCATGAAATTGGCAAATGATGACACTGGGACAACATTTTCACATAAAACATCCTTTAACTTTTTAATTAAATAGCTTCTAGAGTTGCTTGACATGTACTAGCTTAACTGGAGCTGAAATCCTCTATTGTCACGGTCCCGACATTTCAGATCAACAGATGCCTGCGCAGTTTAGTTTGATATACATCTTGGTAATGATACATTTTGTAATATAAGTCACTAGTTTGAAGAAAAGACAATATTTGTAAAAAGAATAAGAAACGACCAAGCAAAATGAACGCTTTCAAAGACGCAACAGTATCAAAAACAAAATACTGCTGAATTAGTTCCATTTTTAATATCTTTTATAAGCATATAAGTGGGGTTTTTTTAAAGTGTACAATTCAGTTATTAATTCATAAATGTTCAATTTCATATGGGGTGCTAAAATGGCTGTTTCAAAATGACATTATACAACATGTTTGACATTGAAGTGAAAACTATAAAACATTGAAAATAAGTTATCAAAAGATGTTGTCGAAATAATGTACTTGCTTGGACTTCAACTCACTGCTTTAAAGGGGCAGTAACACGTTTTTTGCAATTTTTTTTTTCAAATGTCCCATTTATAATGATAGTTTATCACTTATATTCACTTTAGAGGGTAAAACATCTTATAACACAAACCAATTATCCGTAGTGGTAATAACGGCGTTGCGTACATGTATAATGCAAAAATTGCATGGCGGCCATTTTATTGTGAACACATTTTATTATTTCGAATGACAAAAACGATTCCCATGGATTTACGGAACCATGAACACTCACTCATCTTTTAACTTGATTTTCTGAAGAGAAAAGGGTGTTTTACTATTGGTGACGTTTTTTTCAAATTCATTCCATCAACTTATTTGAGCGAAAAAACGTGCTACTGCCCCTTTAAAACAAAATAAAATCTGCTCATAAAGGAACGTGTGTATTATTGCAATCTCGTATTTCGTATACATGTATAATGACATTCCAAACGGATGATTTTGAGGCCTGATTTTCAGACATATTAACAAAAAAATGTTTCCAATAAATGTCAATGAGTTCGTTGGTCTATGGAGGCATAATTAACTATGCTTCAGTTGTATTGAATCACCTGCTAATTAAGACATACTTCTATTGTTTTGATCGAAACGGAAGCCAGGGACAGAACAAAATGGAGACAACTACTGCCTGCCTTATGCTCCACAAGGAGCGAAGAGAATAAGTTAGTAAGTAAAGTAAGTATGGTTTTGATATCATATCTTCTGTCCTGTAGTTTATGCATGAAGGCACTTAAAATCATCTTGGCAGATCTTTACGTTGGACAATGGGAATATAATCCTATTTTCGTGTATTATGTGTTATTCCCAAATGACAAATCATAAGTGGTTTCATGTAATCCGTATGGGCACATGTGCATATATCCATTTTGCTCAGCAATCATTGTTTAAGAGCGAGTTCCCACATTTCGCTGTTTGTGTGGTCGTAGAAATGTGTTTATTACCTCAATGTAGAAGGCCTTTGCGAGGAAGTTGAGCCGTTTACTAACTATTTTTATGTAATATACTTGGTAATAAACAAATTTATTACCCATAGGGTTAAAAATAACCGAGTTAATATTATTGATATGAGCACATGTGCACATATCACGTTTGCCTAGCAACCATTGTTTCACCGCTACTTCCCGTATTTTGTCGTCTGTGACGTCATAAAACGATTGTTCGTGACGTCACTGTCGCTTGCCGTCGCCAGAGAAGTGGGTCGTTTTTTGACTGATTTTACGCGAATAATAAGGAATAGAATGGGTAATAAAGAAATTATTACACTCGATAGTGTGCCATATGACTTTTACGAAACTCGTGCAAATTTATGTATAACCCTCGCTCTCGCTCGAGCAATACAAACAATCACACTCGTTTCGTAAAAGTCATATGACACGCTTCCTCGGGTAATAATCTCTATAACTGCACTCTCCCTATCTCGTGCAATACACATGTTCACACAACTTCATGTTACACGCGTGCTCTTGTCATAACCTCAATGTAGGAATCTAACATTCAACATTATTTAGACATTATTTCCATGAAAAGTATGTAACATTACTCAATAAGCGACTTGTTGATATTTTAATTATAGTAATATTCGATACTTGATCATGTATGTATCACATATTACATGTACAACATATTACATTTCACTTAAATCAAATCTATTTCCTTTAAACAAATATAGTAGTTCAATGTAGTAACTCTTATAGGATACTCATTGGGTACGTCAATATGTTTTAAAGAGCCATGATTGAGTAGGTTGACAAAAGTACAGAAAATTTACCAAAAAATTATCTCATTGGCAGATTTGTCGACCCCATATAAGCGGAGGAATCACACTAATTAGTAAAGGTGTTTCCAGTCTAAATATATACTTAATCTATTACTTTGACTATTACTATTACTTAAATCTGTAAACAAACAAAGAAGAGTATGTCAATATAGCTATCGTCACAAGCAATGGATGTGTGACCAAAGAAACCTGCAGGGCGAAGATGGTCGAGAAAAAACATTTGCACATGTGCGTTGTCATAGCGACTTTGCAATCGACAAGCTCGCGGTCTCTAAACCCTTGTTATTGTGTTCTACGTCATACATTTACCAAGAATGCAATAAAGGCAAATGCGTATGCGTCTAATGACATCACTTTCACTGGCGCGAGCTAATCCAGCGATTGGTAATATCATTATGAGTTGGAAAAAAATAAGTATATGTATCATAAATACAGTCTGATTAAAATAGACCTTGTTCCGAGGAATAACATTTGCAAAATAATGCATCTATCGGGATACGAACAGATTCTGTAGAATCCTCGCCCCAAGGTCTGAGGACACCCTGTAAAGGCGCGTGTTCAGCACCAGTTTAGCGCAGCCAAAGCCCAGTCAAATAGCTGACCGATCACATCATAGTTTTTAAACGGTCGCCGTTTTGAAAGCATTCGTAACATACGAAAGGATAGTTGTTTTGAATTATATGCCCCTAAATGAATTGTGTCAGAACATGGTTTACGGGCTGTTATCAGACGGTTTGGCGAGGAAACCTCCGAACGATATGAGTTCGTATCCCGGTAGACGCAATATTTTAATTTTAATTTTTATTCCTGGGAAAACCGTAGATTTTAATTGGACAAATTATAAATATAGCATATACAATGGCTCTTTAATGTACTGTGACAAATGCACCAAATATTACATTTTAAACCGATTTTCCTCCCACGTAAGTGTATATTAACATAAGAACACTTTACACTCTGGTACCTATACCACGTTTCGATGTCATGTTTTATGTACTAAATGTTACATTTCACTTATTAGTTATATTTTCCCCTTACATATCACATTATTACATGCCATTACTCATTGATACCACTAGTATGCTTGTACAATGTATAACTTTGCTAGTGTACCATATATTACGAATACATTTCACGTTTATAAAATTATTACAGATCGAAAAATATATTAAAAAGTTATGCTTTATGTAAATACGATACCGTTTAATGCTTTGTAATTAATTACAACTTTGATACACCATAAGTAACATTTTATGTTCGATCTATTTCCCTATTTCGATTTATTACAACTTAGACTTTTCAATATCCCCCATGGTTACATTAAAATGTTTTAATAAAACCAATTATACAAACTCGAATGTGCTTAGGTAATATTAATCAATTTGTTCAAACTTTTCACCTGGGGGTCTTAATTACAGGTATGTTTTTCTCCTTAATGTGTACAGTATCAACAGAACTACCTGGTTCTTTTAATTAAATACATAAATTGTCACCAGAATATCACTTTTCAAAATTAATTCCAAAATAAAAGCATATATATGTGAATTTTTCACTGTCTTAGATTTAAATTGCTTAAATTAATGACATGGAATTACAGATAATTTTGAAACGAAACTTCGCTACAGGGTGTTTAAATGAATCAAATCAACTCGAAATGTGATCATCGAGACCACTGATAGGTATATACTCATGTCAATTACATCCTGTAGGTATAAAGAACAAACATGAATGTGATGCATGTCGTATACCTTTTCTTCATAATTAGAAATAAAAGATTAGGCGAATGCCAAATGTCGAACTTGATACAGTGACAGGTAGCCGATACAAGTGAACATATTAAACGTTGAAATCTAGCTTCATTTCACATGTGTAATATGTTTGTATGAGTGTGTTCACTTGAAAGAATGACACTACATTACAGCAACAATATTGACTTTCATTTCTCACTGTATATACACTGTAAAGTAAAAATATACTAAGATGAGAGCTTACTTAGTGTTAAACTGGTTTACTTACAATACTAATCTAGCATCAAACTGGTCATTGTAAGTAAAAACATAAGCCAAAACGGTTTTATTAGGACTGGTCCATGATAACAATGGGTGGGCGCTTGGGCTTCCCCTACTCTTCTGTCTGAAAACTGGGTCGTCTGTTATTGGGTCGTCTGACTATTGGGTCGTCTGACTATTGGGTCGTCCGGTAATGGGGTATGACCGTTATGGTGCGCTAGTGAATCAACCGGAAATTGTGGTCTTCATTTGGCGTGTTTTTCATGAATGTTATTGACTCGACTGACAGTTTTTCAACGATTTCAATGAACTTTCATATTAATTATTGTTACAGAATAACGTGGAAACCACCATTAATTATATTTCAGAATTATTTCATCATTCATTGTTAGTAAAATCAAGTAGGCGTTTCTTTTGGCCAACAGTGTAAGTTTAATTTTGAAGTGTTGAAATCTTTTTTTAAAAGGAGTTTAGATAGAATTTTGACATTTGAGTTACACATTGATACTGATAATAAACGACAAGTATCTGAATAAAAGATAAAATCAACGTAGAATGTAAGTTTCCTTATCTGGCTTTTAGTTCCTTGAAACACAATTGCAGTAGGATATAGTAAAACAAGGGGGAAAGCCCTACAAAGCATTCGTTCTCGACTCGTCTTTAGTAATGAGATTCCAAAATGACGATTTTTATACATTTGTAGTGTTTGAAAAAAATATTGTTTTAATACAAATTAAAATGTCATTATTTGGAATTTGGAGACATTTCTGTTGTTATATTTTCAGTTGTTTTGTATCACTCGTGAATTAGAATATCATGCATTTTTATAGTGTATCATTTCCTTTACCCCGCAATTTATGATACGAATAGAATAGAAACAAACAAACACAGTGAAAATTTAGTTCAATCACATTTCTCCCAAGCGTCCATTTGTGGATCAAAAATTTGAAAAGCTGCAGGAAACGAAAACTCTGAAAGTGATTGATTTCAAAATGCATTTCAAATGCAGGTGCTATTTAGATCAAAGGATTCACGGACATGATTGACAGATCGGTGTTTATTTCACATCTGCTATATACAACACTACAAAGGCGAGTAAAACGTGCACGAAGCGACACCAGTGTATGTACATTCGTTGTTGTGATCGATCACTGCTTGTAGATTTCATAGCGTACTGGAAAGTATAAAAGTGTCGTTTTCTCGCTAAAACGAACATGGATCCAATGATTGATAATGACAAGATAATTCCGGAGCTGAAACCACAACATTTGATTGGATTATCGACACGCGTTTATATTTAAGTGTCATGCAAATTGTGTCAAATTGTATTTTGTGATTATTTTGTGATTTTAATCGTGAAAAAATTAGTTACACAATGGTTAATTTTGTGATTTCATTGTAAATGGCACACATTGGAAATGTTAAAGGGACATCACTGTTGTTTCAGACATATATCAACGAGCTAAAGAAACCCTACCATTGATGAAAACTCATCACAAAAGACAGATAACAAAAAGTATCTTCAATAATAACATGTGGAGATACCAAAGTTATTAAAATGCACATACACATTTCGAAAAATAATCGACTCGATCTAGAGGAATAAACACTTTTACTAATAAGTGTGTATGTTTAGAATTATATGTACAACTTTCGTGTATTATATGTGTATCGTTTAAAGGGATTGTTTGCCATAATGGTTCTTTTCTTGGTGGGGCGGGTTAGCACGTTCGGCTTCGGATCAAGGGGTCCGGGGTTCGAATCCCGCCAGGGGCACGGCAACTTTTTCTGCAGTAGAGAACTGTTCTACACGCAGTAAGGTTTGGGTGCAATGCTTCACTGAAGTTCAGAGTAGTACCACCCATGGTTCGCTAGTTCCAGCCGATGCTCGCAGGTTTCACCACAATGCATAGCCACATGGCGTTGCGGGCTTTCTCCCTGCCATAACCAGCAATCGCGATATAAGTGAAATATTCTTTCCTTCCATCGTGTGTGCTTGAGTGGAATATGTTGGATGACAATGTAAGAAATATTGATTCCCTTGCTACATTTAATAAACATGTTGATCGAACCTTACCGTGCAATGTGCACCATGTTATTAAAAACACAGGTACAAGACACAATCAAATTATCAATTGTAAAATGAGATTGGATTGTAGTGACCTAAATGCCCATAAATTTGATCGTTTTCTTCAAAATTCTTCCACTTGTGAATGTGGCTATCACTATGAGGATACCATTCATTATATATTTAAAAGTCCACATTTTACTGGAATTCGATCAAGGTGTTTCTTCCATGAACATGGCTTTGACTTAAAATCCATTTTACATGGAAATTATTCACTTTCTGATGAAATTAATCACAATATCGTCACTTCACTGCATTTTTATTTTACCCAGACAAAACGTTTCTAATTCAGATGTCCTTGCTTATTCTTTGTTATAAAATACTGTCCTACTAGTATATAACTAGGTTTATTGAATGTTGTGCGTTTCTCAGTATTGATGGATGATGTTGTTTTACATGTATGTATACTTTTGTACTGGAGAGGTATTTATATAGGCGTAATGCCTGTTTACCAATCACCTCATGAATAATGAATAAATATTGTTTAAATCAAATATTCTTGAAGGCGGCGTTAAACCTCAACTCAACCCCCCCCCCCCCCCCCCCCCCCCCCCCCTTTTTTTCTTGACGTTTATTTGTTATAGTGTTAAGTAAATAACGTGTAGATCCTATTACTGAATATATAACCAGGCAAACTAGCAAACTCATCTTTTGCAAATCTTGATTTTATGTTTGTACCTAATAGGATTCTAAATTTGAACATTTTGTGAAACGAAATAAAATCTATCCAATGACCATCATATGAAATCTGACGTAAACACGCGAGTCATGCGGAGGGTGGTGTCCAGAGTTTGAAACAGCCGCAGGTTGCTATTTTAGGATGTGCTACGTCACAGCAACTAGGACAGAGGACGGTTTTGTTTGACACCTCTGGGTATCCGTCTGGGTTCCATATATATGCGCTCAAATTATGCTTTGGTTATATAGACAGATTTTTTATTTCGTTTCACAAAATGTTCAAATTTAGAATCCTATTAGGTACAAACACAAAATTAAGATTGGCAAAAGAAGAGTTTGCTAGTTTGACTGGTTTTGTAGTTATGGTACGAAATAGGGATGTCACTTACTTTCCTGCCAAACTATACGTTCTACCTACTTTAAAACTTTTAAATGTTATGGTACTTATACATGTTATAAATGTGTGAGTTGTTAATAAGTATTTTAAAAAGGACACGTGTAAAAAAGCAATGTCAAGCATACTTTAAACATATTATAATATGTTATTAGCTTTTATCCCTTACATCATTTTGTGAGTAGTCTGCACTTTTGTCTTGTTAGTGTTTAAATTTGGTTTTACTAAAACAACTTTAAACTTAGGTGAAAACATGTTAAGATTTGCTGCAGACGCTGCGCCCTAAGGTATATAGTGTTAGTCTGGCTAATACCATTACGTTTTAAGGAAACATCGTTAATTTGTACTGACAAGAAAAACAGTTGTTTTTTACTGATCAGATGGGCGGATTCAAGACCCTGAAAGATGCCGTGTTTTCTTCATTGTACCCGGAGGTAGTTTCATGTTCTCTATTTTGTTTTCCATTATTACGTGTTGTAAAGCTTTCAAGTATCAGCCGTCAGCATCCATGTTTAATTTTATTAAAGTTTTCCACAGGGGAAATTCACGCCCATGTAATACAATTAACAATGAAAAGAGAACCGACAAATAACTTCGGTTAACTCCGGTCTTCCGGGAATTGCCGAAGTAGCGCCTTGTGAACGAAAGAGCCAATCAGAAGACAAGGTTCACCGATGACGTATGTAATAGCTCAGGGTGATCAATGAAGTCAGACAGATGGTGTGTTTACGAGATAATGACTTCTTTTTAGAGGCCTCCTGACAAGTCCCGCCTTTATCCAGCTATTTAGCATATCTGTGGCTAAGATGAACACGATTCAAAGATATATGAACACGGAAAGAGTGTGGTTGTTGTTGCAGATTTCCTATTCCATGGTTTTATTTATCAAAATTTTGTTTTTATTGTGCAATAATAAACACTGCGTTCTTATGAAAGATCTTATTTACTACATGTGCATAGTTGTGTTATACATGAGTTCGTTTTTTTATGTCGTCACTTGGAATTATTGGGACTTTCACAGAAAATATCCGCATATATATAAATACATGTACATTAATGACCTATACCATATTAAGACATATCATGGAATAACAATAACTTGAAAACCCCTCATGTTATAAATATAAGTATGACAATAATTAAATAAAAACATCAGTAAAAGTTTGATATTTAAAAATAGGTATAAAATTTTGCATGTACATTTACTCATTTTCAAACAATTTGGACAGTTGTCGCAAAATGTCCAAAAATAGATACTTAAAATTTAGCATTCATAGTATATATATATATATATATATATATATATATATATATATATATATATATATATATATATATATATATATATATATATATATATATATATATATATATATATATAGTGTCTTGTACCCAGCGTCAAGAACAGGAGAAACAGTTAAAGGTACATCCATTGTGTTGTTTGGGGTCAAATATTCCAGATGTTATAAATGGTGTTATTTTATCGAGAAGTACTGACTGTTACCGAAAACTACCATTTTGATGATAGTAGACTTAGCATTTTGATGATCTGAAGGTAAAAGTAATGATTTCTGATCGAAAACCGGACATGGTACAGCGTGTGGCGCGCGTCAATGAGTCAAACGTAATTTTGGAATCTTATTTATAACAGATAAAAAGACAAATTTGAGTTGAAAATGTTTAATAGGTCCCCTAACTACTTTCCATGTTAATGGGACGTGCAGTTTCGGTTTCTGCACATGCATAATAATGTTACTCAATTTTAATTGGAAACTAGTTATTATGATATATTTGGCGATTGGGGATAAATATGCAAGCTGAGTGAATTTATTTGTGTTGTAGACAACACATGTCGTGAGTTGGAACGTATAAAAGCCAAATAAAATTTTATGAAACACAATGGATGTACCTTTAATGATGACAACAACTGTATGAGTAATCGACAAGAAGCATTTCTACCACCCCCTCTTTTACCAAGCATAAATGTAGTAGGTGAGTTTCTTATGTGTACCATGAGGAACCATCACGCACAGTAACACACCTTCCAATATACGGAAGTATATCGTCAGGGGTTTTAAATGTTGAGTTATTCACGCTTGTCTCACCTGAGTGTGCGGCACATCAAAGCTAACCGTCTCGTCATCTTCCCACAGTAAATCATCATGACAGAACTCCAACGTCACGACAAACCACAGAAAATATAACTGGTGTTCACCTTCAAAGCAAATCACTTCTCCAATAACTGCTTATTTGCATACAAAAGAGAATAAAGCATGAATACAATAATATAATGTGCATGCAAGAGGCAAATTATATTAAGTATACTTTTGATTAAGTTTCACATTTGTTTTGTCACCCCGGTATATCTTTATATTTTGATATATATATAGTATGAAATAATTGACTTGAAACGAATGTGTTACATCAGGTATATAGCTGACAAAAGTCTTAAACTACTGGAATATTGGTAAAATATATATGGTGGTTATACATACGCGTTGACTTATCCTCTGTTCAGAATTTAATATATGATTATTAAGTCTACATTGTTTTGCAAGTCTAGATTGCCCGAGCTCCTAAAATAAGGTTTTCTTTACCATCCTCTAAAACTTTTAAACATTTAACTTAATCTGAATGTACAATCTCACAGAAGTCCTTCAAAGACTACATATAGGTATCAGTCTATATGTTAAATGACATTGAGTAGATTGAATAACAATGTTTTATCATGTACATGTATTGTTGACAATGCTAGCATAAGTATAAGTAAGTTGAAACTATACATATTGTATGTATAATAGCCTGAATACAAATGAATAATCAACATAGAATTTAATTTAACTGGATTTAAGAATCAAATTACATAAAATAAGTTTAATAGAATTAAAAATTTGTTTTGATTAACTGAATAAACATATCAATGACTGGAAAAAGATTTGATTTTATGATAATAGCTACAAACGCACCGAAGCTTATAATTAGTCTAAACTTTGTAAACAAATAAAATGATTATCTTCTTGACAATCGTCCTTGAAATGAAGTTTTCGAAAGAAAAACAAAATATAATAAACCAGAGCCTCTAATCAATCTTCATTTTTAGTGTTTTCTATAATTTTCAAGTGTGATTTATTTTATTTTTATTAATTTAAATCGAATATTTTTCAAGATGTGCGCCTATGTTCTGATCTTTTGGTTGTTGATTTCAGGTCAATATTTGATTATGATGATAAAGTAATCAAATGTTTTTCGACATTGTAACAGAGGAAATATCATATGATTTAAATTGGGTTCCTTCCTATTGTTATATACTAAATATACAATTACTAAATTACTAATTGAATGAGACATCTGTAAAAAATATATTGAAATCGCCTCAAGTAAATCAATTTAAAACAAATTCAATGCAATTTATTTACAATTAAATCATTTTACTTATATATTTTTACAATAATTGTTTTTTTATTAATTAAACCATACGGCTTTCGATTACTTCAAAAGTTCATGCTCTTAAGTTAAATTCATGTAAATATTTAATTGAATTCGAATCTGTGAAAAATTATTTTATTAATTAAGGCTTGAAACTTTCTGCAACATGTAATTGTTTTTCTCTTCTCATTACATTTTATACTAGTTGATTGTTAATTTAGATTTTAAAACACCCCAAAGCAACCCTAACGTTTGATTTCATTCTAAATGTATATTATACTCTCTTATATTCTAACCTTAAACATTTTATTTAAATGTTTTTAATTCAAATTAAAATTTTGAGATTTTCCCTCACGTACTCTATGACACGAGGAAGAACGAACTATGCCTCCGGTGTGAAAAGCTCCAGCGTCTGTTGTGCTTTACCTGTCTCTTTGTTCTATGCCGCTTACCTGCTCACCTGGTCTGTTAGCCTGACCTCGCCTATCTACTATAGATAAAACTGATATACAGCGATTAATTGGTTATTGCTGATAATGTCGACAGACAGACTCCGTTTTATGGAGTTGCCATTTTGAGATTTTAATCAGAATCCGAGTTCATCATGATGGCAACGTTTTATAGTCCTCATTATTATTCTAGATATGTCTAGATGGTTGAAAAAGTATTTGCTAAAGTTTGATATATATCTTGTTATAACCGTATTTAATGTTGTACACATAGTTTTCATAACGGAGTTCGAACTTTTTAAGATATAAATTAAAAGAAAGCAATACTATTGTGAATGGAAGTTGACCAGAATATTTGTGATATGTTTTGATCATGATATATATTGATGATGATATGTAATAACGATGTAATGATAATGATGATGATGATGATGATGATGATGATGATGATGATTTGTAATTCAAGGAAGTGATAAGTATAAGGAACATTATTCAATAACTACATTTCAAATATAACACAGACAAAATCAAAATCGTAAACAGAAAAATAAAATAATACAATTATATCCCTACAATGAAATGCAGTACAAGCTTTCTATAAGGCACGTACATCTAAATCTAAAAATCGTGAAATAACTTACACAAAATATACTACATATTACTTCTAAAAAAGGATATGTCCATCAAACATTTAGAATCTATAGTGTATAAGACATTCACAGATATGATATATTAAAGGGGCAGTGGCACGTTTTTTCGCTCAAATAAGTTGATGAAATGTATTTGAAATATAATGTCACCAATAGTAAAACACCATTTTCTCTGCGGAAAATCATGTTAAAAAATGAGTGTACATGGTTTCGTAAAGCCATGGAAATCATTTTTTTCATTCGAAATAATAAAATATGTTCACAATAAAATGGCCGCCATGCAATTTTGACCTTATACGCAAGATCGTTATTACCACTACGGATAATTTATTTGTATAATAAGATGTGTTACCCTCTAAAGTAAATATAAATGACATAAGCTATCATTATGAATGGGGAATTTGAAAAACTAAAATTTGCAAAAAAACGTGCTACTGCCCCTTTAAAGACACAATAAACGCTGACAAAATCGTCAACGGAAACATCAACACCAATTTCCTTGCACGGCAGTACCAACGTGTCTGTAAGGCAGGTAGTGTAACTGTAGGACTCTATATAGTGTATAAGAAGGAAGTGATATATGAGGATGGTGACACGAGAAGATGCGTTTTACTCCAAGGTACCCGAGGGCAGAAGAAAGTGTGAATGAATGTGGTGGTGTCCAACCTACACATTCATAAGACGAATATCCAGCCTACGGCCTCATGCTATGACAAGTATAACAGAAGATGTTAG
The DNA here is from genome assembly GCA_936450465.1 of Gibbula magus. Lineage (NCBI taxonomy): Eukaryota > Metazoa > Mollusca > Gastropoda > Trochida > Trochidae > Gibbula > Gibbula magus. The sequence goes on along the minus strand of OW388292.1, from coordinate 63,017,027 downwards.
GTAAGCTTATTGTAGAATGCGTTTGGACTCGACAGGGTGCATTTCTTTAAGCGCAGTTGTCTCACAATATGACGGAATTTGTATGCGTGATCAACTTCTTTAGTTCTTACTATACATGAACGTTTAACATAAACTGACGGGCAAAAGAAAGTATAACACTTACTTGTTATCGATTAATTTAATATTTTAAAGAAATGAGATGCATTTGATTATGGCACGATGCAATAACACCTCTCGGCAGTGAATTAAGAATGACTTAATTGGTGACTGTTTTATGTTTTAACTGAAATATCATTATTTAAAGTAGACAGGGGTAAGAAATTAAATTTACACCAACATTACCCCTAACCATGTTCAAAATGTTGTAAATGTGTGCAGGTCGAAGCACATTTATTGATTTTCACACAGATATATGTTATATGTCGATGAACAGTTGTGTTTTATCAAAATTAATTTGGTGAAATTTCCAAATTTAATTTTTAAATTTTAATAACAAAAATTTCAAACCGCGTAGAGGTATTCTTTGACTGATGTGATGTTTTGGACTATAATTTCACAAACTAGTCCGTTTGTTAAAACGACGTCGAAAACTCGAGATATTTGACTTAGAAATTATACATATGATAAATACAACTGAGCCATATACTTTCTTTTGCCCGTCAGTGTATTTAAAAATATTGTATTCTTGTTTGAAACGGTTCACGAAAGAATACCGAAAAGTCGCTATTGTGAAAATAAAGAAATGGTCACCCATACAGAAGTTTTCCCATGTTTAAGTTGCCACCTTGAAGAATGTCTCTAAAAACAGTGTAGTCGTATAAAGTCCTTTACTTATTACTGTAGGGTGAACTCAGTTCTGCTTAACATTGTTCATTTGTGAGCCTATTTACTGAAATATACATTCAGCTACCGTGAACAATAAAGATATGTTTATTTGTCTCGTTGTGGCTTGAAGTGAGATGATTGAGTAAGCAGATATTTAACCAACACCCAAAGGTTTCACCGCAGCAAAGGTGTCGAGGGCTTTCTCTCTTCGATTATATCATCTACGTGTACATACATGTACGTGATTTAAAGTGGCAGTAGCACGTTTTTTCAAAATTTATTTTTTCCAATTTCTCATTTATAATGATAGTTTATGTCATTTAAATTAACTTTAGAGGGTAAAACATTTTATTATTTACACAAACCAATTATTTGTAGTGGTAAAAATATGTTGCGTATAAAGCAAAAATTGCATGGCGGCCATTTTATTGGGAACACAATTTATTATTTTGTATTACAAAAACGATTCCCATGGCTTTACCGAAACATGTACACTCATTTCAACTTTATTTTCCGAAGAGAGAAGGATGTTTTACTATTGGTGAACTTATTTTTCAAATACATTTCATCAACTTATTTGAGCGAAAAACGTGTTACTGCCCCTTTAAATGAAAATACTCTTGAAAGAGGCGTTAAATCGCTTCACTTCGCCTGTATAAAAATAGAACACAAAATATCTGGGCAAGTACACGTTGGGCGTGTTTCATTACATGCAGTCATGTATTTCTACTACATGCACATGCATTACTGACGTGTTATTACTGCTTCTTCAACTACTGTAACTTCTTCCACTACTATTTCAATATAACTATCACTACAGCTTGTATTACTATGTACTACTGCTTCTACTTGTGCTGTTACTACATCATCAATTATACTCCAGGTCCTATACTGTAAATGCAACTACACCCACATTACAAAACTTTCGTACTCATGTCCCTGCTACTGCTGTATTATCACAATGTTGTTGTACATACTCCTGCTCCTACTACAACAACATCATTACTAAAATATTTTCCCTAGAACACTTTTCATACTCATGTTACGACTACAATTGATAACATTGAAAGAGTTACCTGGCTTTCACTATAACGTACAGTTATATGTCCCTATTTTTAAAGTTGCATATATCATCTGCTATTTAATAATAAAAAAAACAAACAAACAAAAAACATATTTACCAGCACTATAGTATTTCAGGTATTCCTCTAATCTAAATTGTTCATTTCCAATGCATAAATTATCTGGAATAAAAGTTTTAATACTACACAAACAAACAAATCTATTCAGGCATTTTAGACTTTAATTCACAGTCAATATAATCCCTCATCGTCATTGTATTGGAACGTTTGTATAAAATACAGGAAGGATTAAACAGTCATAACAGATTTATATCATGATTTAAAAAAATAAATTTACACAGCCTATGCATTTTGTGTTGAATTTATCTAGGCGACGCTTTTTATCTGTGAACAAAGTTTCGTGTCTCGACTTGGTACGGACAGTAAATTGATAAATGCATCACCTATAAAATCAATTTCACGGCAGACAGGGATGTGACATGGCTGTCACCTTTGCCCTTACTCTTTTCTTAAGTGAGTGAAAGAACGCAACCACTAAAGCTAAATGTCTTTCTGAACAAAGGAGACGCTTATAGGTGAACCTTTAAGCCATAAAGTCTATGACAATAATTGGTTAGATAATAGGATAGATAGGATAGAATTGTACTGTATTATGTTATTAACTCAAAACGTGAGAATTAGTACTTGTCGCCGACAGCTACCGGTGTTAGTAAGGAATCACGGACACGTATAAGTAAGTCTGAATAAACCACAGGCTGTAATATCAGCTTCAATACACTGTACACAATACATTTATTAAAGGAAAAATGGAGGTACGATTCTCTGTACAGTACAGCAAATCTGTCTGTCTGTCTGTCTGTACAGCTGCTGAACAAAAGTTTGTTAAACTGTTCCCCTAACTCGGTGCAAATATCATGTAATTCTGTGTTCATTTAAGTTTGATTTATTCCTTAAATATGCCCGCAAAGGTTATGAATCTTTGTTTAGAAGTAGAAAAATCATTTTTGTATCATATACTTAAATATGATACTATTAATATTTCAAAGGAGCGAATATGGCAAGGATTTATATAACACCGGGGTCCAAAAACTCCGAAACTCAAAAATTTATATTGTTTTATAAAATTGTCATTTAGGGAAAAAACATAATTCCTATCATCACATTGACCAATATTTTCTATTACTGTCGAAATTTTACCGACATTATGTTTAATTAATATTTTATTGCAGAAACAATGAATCTAAATTTTCAAATGTTAACCCCTTGTCACTTTTGTTGTACGCCAAAATTTTTTCTTGCATGTTACATATCTGTCCCTTGTATATGTAGTGTAAAATGACTTCTCTGCATCTTGTCCAAAAATATTATCCATAATGTGTTCTGTTAAGAAAAAAAGCCAAATTGAATTTTTCGAAAAATGATGATTTTATACGTAGGAAATATTGCATATATAGTTAAACAAACTTTTGTTCAAGAGCTGTAGAATAATTACCACATCTACAATTTGTAATGAGTTGAATCTCAAAATTTAGTAGTTATTTTGTTTTGATAAAGTTAACAAGTTAAAGTAATATTTAAAATATTTGTATAATGATTATAAATAATATATTGACAATAGTTTTCACTTTCTAAATCGCAATATCGTTTCAAAAACTGTAAAGAAGAGATGAAAGCTGAATGGTGATGCAAGCTCATTCGTTGCACTAGATTATATCTGATAATGAATATATACAATGAGGTGGTTAGTAGAAGTGTAATGATAATATAGAGGGTGTAATAGTGGGTGCTCGTAAAAAAAGTAACAGGAAAAAAAGTAACGGAAAAAAGTAAGGAAAAACAAGTTTTAAAAAATTCTAGGAAAAAAAGTAACAGGAAAAAAGTAACAGTTTTCAAGTGTTTTTATTATGCAAGTTTAAGTATGATATGATATAAAATATATGTCACATTAGAACAATGTCATCTTTGAAGGTGTAGGTCATTTATTAGGGGTTATAAGTGATTTTTTTACTTATTAAGACATTTTCGGAGTCTTTGCAACGGAACAGTTACAGTTTAAATATGTTTTTGGTATGTCGCAATTTCATACCGTCTGGTCTTCCTTTCATACAATTCCTTCTAGTATTATTAATCCTTAATAAATGCAATTTGTATATATTTAAACGTGAATGTATGATCATTTCACATTTTGTACTTTTGTATATCCACACCGGCTCATGTATACTGTTTATGTAAAATGTCTCTGAAACAATTCTGTACTTTATTGACAATTCATTTGTCAAGTTGTCAAAAGTACTCTCGGAAATAAAAAATACCTTTTAAAAATTAGTTTACAGATAACAAGTATACTTTTGTGAATTTATCCTTAATAGTAGTAACGATGCTGTTTTCATAATGTTCTTCAATGACAAGATTATCAACATTAATTCAAGTCAATGCCATACTCTTATTGTGTCTTCATATAAAAACTGTTACTTTTTTCCTGTTACTTATTTTCCGTTACTTTTTTCTTGTTACATCTTTCATGTTACTTTTTTTCCTGTTACTTGTTTTCCTACATTCATACATACATACTTGAAGATCCTTCTCATCGCCAGCCACCAGAAATACACGAACAGTTAAGTTGTTTCATTGTCATTAATCAATTGGAAGCACTTCAAGTAGAAAAGGTAGACACACATATAACCCTTCCAGAAGTTTTGTAACTTTTAATTTTTAAGATTGGGTCTTTATAATACTAGAACAGAGTCATTTAAGAATTGTCAAATGTAACTGCATAAAACTGCTTCAAACCGCTCTTTGTTTTTACTAAGATATAAATAACACAAGGACAGACGTGTCGGGTACATACATTGTGTAACGAGTATGTTACTTTGTAATTATTCTTTGAAATTTCTGTCAACAACTTATACAAACCTACAAAATGAGCACCCAGTATTTTACACATACGTGTACATTTCACAAGTCTAGTTCACTAATGATTGATGCAAGATCGTTTCCCGCCTCGCATACCCGGTGTGCCCGCATCTCCACAACGAGATAACGAGGACAGGGTCATCAATGACGATAATTATCCCGACCCTAACACCCCTGCTTGACACCCTGACATTGGGTCGTTGGGGGGTATGGGTCGCGGGGTTAAACCGCCCCTCCCATCCGCCCCTCCCATTCGGCTCTCAACCGCAGACTCATTCTGACTCCAGGGTGGGATTCCAGCTATCGACCTAATCAACCAATAACTTAATGGCTTGGCGATGACACCTGCAGATTTCATCCGAACTGGTGTCAATATCATGTCGATAGCATGTCAATATCATCCGTCTGTCCCCCTCAGCGGGGCTGACAGAAATCAGCTGATTAGTGCAACACGAAGAAGATCATCCCTACACCTGCCTTGGGACACTGTCAGTTTAAACCGCGGTGCCAACATGATAAAGGAATTTACATTATTTCACTATTGTCATATCACAGGGTGTACATTTCAGAATCTGTAATAGACATCATTTTGATTGAGTGCACTTATAGCAAATTATACATTCACCTAGCGTATACTTAATTCTCTAGGCATTTAGAAGTTGTTGTCGATATCATTTCGGGTGTACATTTCAAAGTCTGTTATAGACACTACCTGATTAGGTTGTGAATCTTTGCCATTTAGAAGTATGTTCGCATTGTATCGTGGTCATATGTTCTCATTTTTCACATTAATTGTGTATATTGTCATAGCATTTATATTGGAGTGTATTGTACAATAATGTTTATGAGAGGTGTAGACATAAAATTAATTAAATATAAAATATCGAATGGCGTATACACATTTTAAAGAGATCAAATGATGATAAACGTTCTACTTTTTGTCTATCAGATGTTCATCTTTATAATAAACGTTTATTTCAAATATCGGAGATAATTTTTATATGTTTGTTAATTAATTGAGTCTTAAAAGGGTTGATATTTTAGATATGCATATACAAACACACTTTAAATATATATTTTTAAAAAATCGAAATATTGTTATTTATTGACAAAATGTAGAAAAAAAATGACATCTCGATGTCTGTTTACAAAACAAGATAAAAATGATTGGTGGAAATTAGTATGGAGAATGATAATTGTCCCTATGTTTTAAAATTCTAATGATTGTTTATGTACACTACTTGTACACATGCCATATTTAGTACTTTGACATTTAATCGTTCGATGTACAGCTTCTGAATCAATTATACACAAATACCATCCCTCGAAGAGATCGAAATCCGAAGTTACTAATGACGTACATCAAGCTCATGAAAATCATCCACTTGGTGTGAAGTGTACACAGAGTAAGAATGAAAACACACTGCTTCTACTACACACAGGGTTTTGTTAACATTACAGTTATTGAAGATGCACATCATGTTAGAAAAAAACCTGAATTGATTTTTCCACGAAATTTGAAGATGTAAAATTAATCGGGGAAAGAATAAAATGTTACATTATGCCTGCTCAAATGTCAATAGGATTACATTTTATTAGTAGCTTCGATTTAATAACAAACTCAACGCTATTACATAATGTAAGAGAAAAAGGTTGAAATCCTTATCCCGGTATTTTCAATTCTCGAGATAAAAATATAATTATAATATACCGAATCATCAATCTTAATGAGGCTAAAACTGTTAATATGACTCCTAACCTTTATCAAAGCGAAGTAGAATAAACATATATATTTTTATGAACCAAATTCATCAAACAGACCTTTAGAATTGTTGCAATCTCATCTCTATATATCTCCATAAACAGGTAGATTCTTCGATAAATATAGTCATTGTAAAACAAACTGTACATATATTTTCCTTCTTACCGAATATTGTATATATTTTTAAAAATAAAGCATCAGTACACTGGTAGAGCCATATACACATACCAATTTTTAATGTTATTTCTGCTCTAGAGTCTGAATTGCAACCTAGTGTATCCATCATAGAACAATACAATTTAGGCAACAGTGTATTAAATTAGTGTATGGTACACATGATACGACATGCGCCACACTTGAAACACGTGTTACTGAATACTTGATACAAAAAACGGAGACAACGACGAGTAATACAATGACATATTTTACTGCTAAAAGATATTTCAAAAGTCCTGTGTTTCCAGGTATTTAACCTTCAGAAATCCTGTGTTGTGTAGCAAGGTAACATACATTTTAGGAAATCCTCTGATGTCAGGTAACACACATTTCTGAGAATTCATTGTTGCCAAATATGTACATCTTGCAATGCCATGTAACAGACATTTCAGAAATCCCATGTTGCCAGGTTACAGACATTTCAGAAACCTTGTGGTGCAAGGTAACAGACAATTCAGGAATCTTTTGATGCAAGGTAACAAACATTTCAGAAATATTGTGGTGCAAGGTAACAGACATTTCAGTAAATCTTGTGGTGTAAGGTAACAGACATTTCAGAAATATTGTGGTGCAAGGTAACAGGCATTCAGGAATCTTGCGTTTCCAGATAGCAGACATTTTAGGAATCCTGCGTTGCCAGGTAACCTACATTTCAGGAAGCTTGTGGTGCAAGGTAACAGACACTCAAGAATCTTGCGTTTCAAGATAAAAGACATTTCATGAATCTTGTGTTAACAGATAACAGATATTTCAGAAATCCTGCGTTGCCAGGTAACATATATTTCATATATATTGTGTTGTCAGGTAACAGACATTTCAGGAATCTTGTGTTAACAGGTAAGAGACATTTCAGAAATCCTGTGTTGCCAGGTAAGTGCTTCCAGTCGGACAGCAACTGCATCAATACAAATTCTGCCGTTGTCTTAATAAGCGTGCAAATATTCTTCACAACCTTCACATCCCAACAAAACATGGACATTCACAACACAACCAAGGATGTTGTTACACATTGCTCGAACCAGTCCCTGAGGAAACGAATATCAGTTCTTTATCACTCCTGTGCCGATTTCCCGAACGTAATGCCTAAAGATCTGTTTCCTTATCAACTCAAAACATTTGTTTTACCTAATCTCGCAGTCTCATCCTGCGGGACGGTAATTATTAATTCAAACTAAATTGCTTCATTGCCCCATGGTTATTGGTGGAACCGAGGTTCGGGAGAGCTCGTCTAAAGAATGTCTTTGAAGGAGGAAGAGACTTGGGTCTGGAGCGACTGTCTGCAGACATTTTAGCCGCCAAAGTTGCCAAGTAAGCTAACTCCACTGTGTATGATTTACTCAGAAAACAAACTGGGTTGTATCTTTTGTTTTGGAGCTTTGTGTACTAAACAACTGCTAGTTTGTTGAACGATTTTAATACCTTGACGGAGGGACCCAGGGGTGCTGTTTTTCCCCTTGAGGGTGGGGATTGTGTATGTCTGGGGGAGAGGAGGGCCCAGTCGCGCCAAGGAGTCGTTAAGGAATGGGTGGTCGAGTGGCACATCGAGGGTTCCAAGCGTACATTCAGGGTTGCAAACGACATAAAAGCATACTTGGTAACCGGATACGTAACTACGGCGCTTGCCGGAGGGTAGGCGTACAAAGCTAGCCACTAGATGTCGTTTCGTATCTGAAACAGGAAGTTGAAATAACTGTACTAGCGGATTGAATGGCGACTTGTTAACAGGAAGGTTATAGAGTCAGGGTAATGATAAACAAACCCGAATAATCTTCAAAAGATTGGATTGTGTCTCGACGGATAATTGCAACATTAGGTAGTGTTGGTTGTACCGCGTTTGCAATAGTTTATTGTGCATGAAAATAGGTCTGCGGTGTCCTCCGCTTCCGTCTTTCGTTTGAAATACTCCGTAAAGAAGATCGCAACATGGCAGAGATAAAAGGGGAATGAATCTCGCATGCATATAATATAGCATCATCAAACGACTTGCACATCTCCGCGGCGCCATCAGGAGACGATTGTGAATATTTCTTCTTGGCGAAATGAGGACAAATATTGTTCATAGATGAATAAAGAAAATGTTCAAAGGTCCATACAGACTCATCTTTAAAAATATCGAAAATTTCGCACCATTGTTTCATCCGCATAATTTAGCAGCTGGATATGTATACCTTTTTTAAAGTTTTTATGTCTCTTTTAAATTGACAATGTTCCTAAATAAAATATACGAGCTTAATGAAATACTATTAAACGCCATATAGATGTTAGTTGGTGAGTGTTAGTTTGACGGAAACACGGTAACATCTTGCATGTATCCAGAAGTCACCTAAACTAAACTTTGACGTTTTCAAATGTCATTTGTTCATATTTCTGTAAAACACGCCTTTAAAACCAGTAAATCGACAACAGTTTTATTTTCTTAATTTCAATATTTTTCAGATAGATTTTTAAAAAAATGCCAAGCATGATCTGTGCCATAGTCATTTTGAACTTGACTTTTTCAGGAATCCATGTGGGAAATTACAGACTTAAAAAAAATAGTATTATATCTTGATGACTAAAATTGTACATATCTCGAAAATCTACCAAAGACCTTCGAAAATGACCCTATCTTACAGCAGTATTTTGGTTTTGACGCTGTTTAACATTTAGTCTTTTGGATGCTAGTTTATTTTGTTGGCACATAAGATTATATATGATTATTTTCAATTGAAATTCGGTAATGTATCAGTAAATGCAAGTTTGCAGTTGATTCCACACGTCTTTGGTTCATGTATACGACACAGAATTTACTTCACATCTCCACACAATGAAGATATTGCATTATCAGCTAAATTCTTTCTGAAAAATCTTATTTGATTTCAACAGTTCTAATGAAGTACACGTTTCTATACAGATATACGATCTTGTGCTATTATGCAGATATATATATAAGTTCGTATAAAGCTATAAATAATCGTTAATATACGACAATAAACACTATCTGTCTTCTTGGAAAGAAACACACTCGTGCCACAAGAAAGCTTTGCATTTGATAGATGAAATACTGTTATGGAAAGCAAGAAGATAAAGCATATAAATATCTATAAGTATATGTATTCGTTCAATGAAGAATACTTAATATTATACAAAATGTATGCCGATAAAACTGATAGTTCGTCTTCGACGATAATGTTTTGTGGAAACGAAATTCAATGGAATATTCCCGTTTGTTGATTCTTTCTTATGCATGGGTCTATTTTGGTATATCTTCTTTACATAAAGTAAACTCTAAACTATACCTTGAAGAAACTGTTACTTTAAAGCGCAATCAAAGAATACTGATTATAAGGATTCACTGTGGTTTATGTTGGTACCAAATCACATGGAATTAGTCAGAATAAATTCCTTTCTTGACAAGTTAATAATTATGTTTATTTTCATATATGATATTGTTTACGTTATTATTATATTTGTGCGATTAAACAACCTGCATCCAAGTCGTAGGTATGTTGAGATAATCAATATAAAATATAGTTTTGTGTTCATATATTATTTGAACTTATCAAATTATTACATAATATTTTGTAAATTGTCAACAACGTTTTTTCCGAATTTCTCCATCATGTATATATATCACACAAAATTTAACTCCAACCAATAAAGCACATATTGTTAGTGTCAATGTTTGGTCCACAAACAGCCCTCCCAGCGGGGTCCGAACCTGTGTTAAATCTTATCAAAACTTTCCCCCAAAGTTTATCTGGTGACTCCAAGTTTAAACACGTCTGAACCACCGCTTCCTTAGAATGCCCCTCTAGCGATAGACCTGGTAAAAGCATGTGATTCTCCCGATTAGGAGGTAGAAAGACTTCAAAGGCATGCGCAATTGCATCTTCCGGTGAAGCTTGAGTAAGTGCATTACGGACTGGTCTCTTCTAAACATTGCGCCCATCGATAAAATCTTGAACTAGTAAAGAACTAAAGTTTGCGAAAACTGAGTTGACCGTCTGAAGATCAGTCTGGCCTCTATAATTTCACCCTGAACTTAGAATCATATCATTGAAAACAAGTCTAGATTGTTTTTAACAAGAAATTCTCATTTTTGGGGGCTATATATTTCAATATAAAATTGCGTGTTAAAGGTAGGGTTCTGTCGCCTTATTGGATATGTTGCATTACGTGAAATGAAAACACGCTATATTGTACCCAATGTTGCAACTTTTTGATAACTAAAGACATACACTGATAGGGTATTCACATAGTAACACATAACATGTAATAAAACTAATAAACAAGTTGCTGTTGTGCTGTAGCGAAGTTTTCCCGACTCGCAGCGCCGATGAATGGCTTCAGTTCTCATTGTTTTATTTTTCAACAAATGTGCGCTTGTTTTTATCAAGTTGTGAAATATATAGTCATCAAAATGTTACCTTCATTAGTATCTTTCAATTTCACTGTGTTTTAATCATGTATTATTAACATAGCATGAATATCGTCCCGAATTTCGTTTCCACAAAAAATACCCCGTTAGAACCCTCCTTTTAAGAAATTAATAAGTTTGTAGGGAGACACAGTGTCAGTCTATGTCAGTTTTAACACGTCCAGTACTAAGTGTTGGGGGCGGGATAGCGCAGTGGTTAGCGCGTTCGGCTTCGGGTCAAGAGGTCCGAGGTTCGAACCCCGCCAGGGGCACGGCAACTGTGTCTGCAGTAGAGAACTGTTCTACACGCAGTAAGGTTTGGGTGCAATGCTACACTGAAATTCAGCGTAGTACCACCCATGGTTCGCTAGTACCAGCCGCTGCTCGCAGGTTTCACCGCAGTGCATAGTCACATGGCGTTGCGGGCTTTCTCCCTGCCATAATATTAGCAGCCGCGATGTAAGTGAAATACTTTTGAAAGCGGCGTTAAACCCCAACTCACTCACTAAGTGTTGTACAGTGTATTGGTAATCAAACTAACTGCGCGAATTGTATAAGACACATCGACATTGCAGCAAACACCGTTAAAGAGAGAATAACGTATATATACAATTTATTTAATAATATATTTTCGTAAGTAAACTTGTTCCCTGAAACGACCTCTCGTTCAATGACATTTGCTCAATCAACTGGTATTTTACAAAGATTATGTTCTGATGATGTGTAAAACTTGTTTATTAAAGTTGTATATTTCCTTTTTTAAAAATCGACACATATTCATAACGCTACGTTTTATTCTTAACTTCTCAAAAACATATTTGCATTACAAATCTATAATTAAACTCCAGGCATCTTATGCTCATGTATGATAAAAGAAAAACTTTTTAATATGTCATGAATGTTTAATAAGCTGCCATCTCCGCCGAGTTCTTTCCCTAAAAATCAATACGTAATATCACCATGCATGCCATGACGGGAATGAGAATGACAAGCTCAGTCCGTTCTACCAATACCGCATATCTTTACCCTGCATACCTGCGAGGCTGAATCTCAATATTTTTCATTTCGCCATTTCTAATATAGTAATTCTATAATTCAGTATAATTGAACAGCTAATTACAAAGTCGAAGCTCGAGGCATCCCTTTTAATACGTTCTATGAAGAACTTGGTGAGAAGCATGGGAAAACTAGCGTTCTTAAACGAACTGCACAAAACCCAAGCTGGCTAAGAACCATCCCCTGCCCCAAGGTCCCATACTATCGAAATTCCTGATTTTTGTAGTTTTACTGCGTTTAACTTCAGCTTAGAATTGTGTAAACGAAAAGCATCATGTATGCTGGTATGGCTATGCGTGAAGCATTTAATGAGTCTATGCTTGCACTTCGGAAGCAGCAGGATATATGCGTTATTATGGATAATGAGTAATGTGCTTCTTGGTCACGTGATGTACTCCAGAAGGAGGATGCTATCATGTAGGTAATATATATGTTTTTGTATAATGAATTTCTTATTATGATTATTTCATTTTTTTATCTTTACCTACATACTTTATTAAGTGCTATATACAATTTGTATTTGTCACTGGAATGTGGGAAATAATCATCTTCTTTCAATCGTTGAATATAGTTTCTTACTCAGGTTCTCTGATCATTTCTATATTACATTTTAAATCTGTACTTAAACATTTTTTAAATCTACTTAGATTTAAATGCAATAGAATTCATCATCTGAAATAATCATTTGACTGCTTACATTACGTTTGTTCTGTCATGATGCGATCATGATGTAACTTATATGATTCATATAATGATGTGTAAATATCAGTATTCAACTCTAATTCTCATTATTATCAATTTATTAATTAATGTTAAAGATTAGTTAAAAATGTAACATCGTGATTATGATTTTACTGTTCATAAGATCACTTTATATCAAATATTGATAACTTTTACGACTTTCTTAAGTTATATTAATCATTGATGAATTATTTTATGATATCCATATGACAACGATTCGCAAATATCCTGTATATACAATTAACAAGTACACGAATTTTTTTTCTTTCTTATTTTTGTATGCCTTTGGGTAAGATGTTTACAAATGAAATGCGATTAACATTATATCTTGTTTTTATAGAAAGGTAATTTATGAAATACCATACAATTTTAAACCTATTTAGAATATGAGAATAATAAATAAAGCTAGTGTGTCTAGCAATTTTGAAAATAAAACCAGTTTTTTTTCTTTAATGAAAATTCTAAACGTTCGTCCCCACCGGATATTTAGCCCCGAGCACGAGAATTATAGCAAACTGTCTTTTAAAATAAATTGAGAAAAGACATTTGTTAAGGACAAACAACTAAAACAGGCGATTAAAGTAGTTCACTGATTACAAGAATATTACTGCTTTTCTTTGTCAATTTATTCGATTTTTAGATGTTTAAGATAACACGTAACAAAATATATTCATGTTTCGTGTAAAATTCTGATAGCATCCCCATTCAGTAATGATATGTAGGTAGATTTAAGAAAATTATAACACTAACACATCTTATGTATTTTACCAGTTTAATCATCTAACATGCCATGGCATTAAATGGTATAGAACATTATTACATCTACTTATTTACTTATATATCATGTACATGTACTACTATTACAATTATACATTTAAAAAGGACATATAAAATTGCAATTTATCTTCAGTTCATTAATTATGTGTTGACTGCTGAAGTGATCAATTGTAGATACGGACTTTAAACTTTGCCTTCAGAGCTGTAAGAGAAAATCCCCGCGTTTCACTCCTGGTGAGTCGATGTTATTGACGTAATACTAGAGTATCGGATTAAAATTTGTTATCCTATATAAATACATTGTTGCAGTTCGTGTTATTCTACACGTAAATGGTAGTGTACATCAATATATTATCACACGGATTGATACAAACCTTTAAAGGGGCAGTATCATGTTTTTTGCAAATTTTATTTTTTCAAATTTCCCATTTATAATGATGGTTTATGCCATTCAAATTTACTTTAGAGAGTAAAGCATCTTATTACACAAACCAATAATCCGTAGTGGTAATAACGGTGTTGCGTATAATGCAAAAATTGCATGGGGGCCATTTTATTGTGAACACATTATATTATGTCGAATGACAAAAAAGATTCCCATGGCTATACTGAGCCATGACACTCATTTTTATCTTGATTTTCTGCAGAGAGAAGGGTGTTTTACTATTGGTGACATTATTTGTCAAATACATTTCATCGACTTATTTGAGCGAAAAAACGTGCTACTGCCCCTTTAAAGAATGACAATGATATTAAGAGTATGTACAATTGACAGAAGAATTGGAATGAAGAAGTTTCGATAAACTAATGGTTACATTGTCTATATCACAATAAAACATGAGCTACATGCCGTCATTTTGATAAATCGAAACAACCGCTAGCGGGTATTCAGTTTTAGTAAGAAAAGACAGACGGACAGATTGTATTCAGTATGGAGGCCATAGGCCGATAATACAGGTATATACAATGGGTTGAACAGCGCAGCAAGTCACTGTAGCTCTAAATCCTGGAGTTAATAAGTGTCTGGACATGATATAGGTATAAAACAACACTGTATATAATATCATTATTCTTATTTTGCAACAGATCGACAATGGAATGCTTTAAATATGGTGTTTTAGTAATATTATGAAGACATTTAGCTCTAATTTTATCATATGTTTTACAGATAAATAATACATGAAATTCATTTTCTATATAAACTTGACCTGTAATATTACAGAAAGGACATATTCTTTCTTTATATATATTCAATATCACTATACCTGCCACATTCAACAGCAATGTTAAAGTTACTACATCTGAACCTTGAAATACCAATTCTTAAATTCAAAGGAATATCACAACACAAATATCTTTCAACATTTAGCAGAGATTTAAAGGGGCAGCAGCACGTTTTTTGCAAATTTTATTTTTTCAAATTTCCCATTTAAAATGATGGCTTATGACATTTATATTTACTTTAGAGTGTAAACCCTTTTATTACCCAAACCAATTATCCATAGTGGTAATAACAGTGTTGCGTATAAAGCAAACATTGCATGGCGGCCATTTTATTGTGAACACATTTCGAATGACAAAAACGATTCCCATGGCTTTTCAGAACCATGAAAACTCATTTTTTTAACTTGATTTTCTGAAGAGGGAAGAGTATTTTACTGTTCATGACATTATTTTTCAAATTCATTTTATCGACTATAATTTCAGCGAAAAAACGTGCTACTGCCCCTTTAAGACAAGGATGCGTATGTAAATCAAGATCTATATGATTGTGATGTACAGTGGACAGGTTGATCAGATAACCATAAATGTTGTGTACTATAATTTGAGTATGTGTACTTTTCATCAAGATTGGTTTTTGATTTCTCGTTTAGTGAAACTTGTTATTCGAATAATTCTCTAATATAGGGTTTACTCTACTTCTTTTCATTTATAGGAAATATTGTTAACGCTAGGGAACACATAATGATGTTTGTTTTATCATAGTGATTATCTACGTTACCATTTGAAAAATAAAAAAGGCAAGTACGTTTGAACAAAGTAAATATTTAAAGGTGCATCTATCGTGTTTCATAAAATTATATTTTGCTTTTATACGTTCAAACACACCATATGTGCTGTTTACAATACAAACAAATTCACTCAGCTTGCATATTCATCCCCAGTCGCCAAATATATCATAATTACTAGTTTCCAATTAAAATCGAGTAACATCATTATGGATGTGCAGAAACCGAAAGTGCACGTCCTATTTACATGCAAAGTAGTTATATGACCTCTTAAACGTTTTTAAACCATTTTTTTAATTTTGTCTGCATGGTTTAAATAAGATTCCAAAATTACGTTTGACTCATTGGCGCGCGCCACAATCGGTGCATTGTCCGGTTTTCGATCAGAAAACGATACTTTTACCTTCATATCGTCAATATACTAAGTCGAGTATCATCAAAATGGTAGTTTTCGGTAACAGTCGGTACTTCTCGATAAAGTAGGACCATTTTTAACGTGTGGCATATTTGACCCAAACAACACAATGGATGTACCTTTAAGTGAGGTTTTTTAAATTAACCAGTTCTGTTATAATAGATTCGTCTTTATTGACATATTTGTTTTTTTAGTGCTCAAATGTCTAGAAGCTGCCTATAGATTCCTTATTTTTACTATAAAATTTCGTATTCTGATGCTTAAATGCCAGATCTAAACAAATTTTGTTGTTGATATTTGGGAAACGTCATAACATATTTTAATTACCGGAATAACTGTTTAATTCTAAACAAAATGTCTGAAATGTGCGATATTTTGTCGATAATGTTTGAACAAAAATAACAAATCACATACTACATTCAGTTTAAATTTCTCTTTCATATTGGATGATCATAAACGTCATGTCAATATTTCAATATTTATACACAAAATGATTAAATTAATTTGTGATATAATTAATCTTAATCATATGCTTTTAATATCAAATTAATCTTCAGAAGATAATAAATGTTCTTTGTACCATCCTCAACCTTTAGATGGAAAACATTCATTTTTATTCATTTGTCATAAATAAATCATATTAAACGATTAATGAATAAATATCGATGGCTCCACATCAGACCCACTACAACCCAGAAGCCCTGTTTTGACAAACTTGTCAATAACATGAGATTGATATTGACATCCCATCCATCATGCTCCATTTCACTGACATCACATACGATGCTCCCCCTTGTCATAACTCTTTCTCATCCCACTGCCATAGCCCCTCATTTGCACTCGATGTGAAATATGCATATCTTTGAATCTTGAATTAATTTCATTTCAATTTGACATTAGTTCGTATCTTTTTATAAAAAAAATATTTGTTAATCTAAATATATATATTACGACATTATTTGTTCTTGAATGTCACTATATCATGGCAGTAACATTGTGTTAGCTGATGACTTTCAGTGATATTTTTTAGATTTATCGTGACATTTACCTACAGCTAATTGTTGTTGTGTCTCTGCATCTTACGATGCCATAGCACATGATATAGTGAGACTCAAAACTAGCTTTCAAGATCTTCACTCACAAATGGTAATGAAATTGATGTAACTTTTCATCCCCGATATCATGACAGAGCTTGTGTCAGTTTGTGATTTCAATGTGTACTTCGTATATATCTATAATATCTAGTTTCAAATATGTGTCATGGGATTGATTATATTGTGTCTCAAAAGATCACTGCTTTTGGCGTTACTTGTCCTATAACATTCACCGATACTTGGCGGGTTAATATAATGTGTATTTACAATGAAGTGTAGTGGAAATGGTGTTCAGCTGATGATATCGTAACAGTTACATTTTTGTATATATCATGTGATAATTAATTTGATACATTATATTCGTAAATATTGTGCAAGTATGTGTCTTAAAACAGCCCACGATATCATGGCAACTAAATCTGTTATGTTGTTATATTGAAATGTATCTATCGTATTGATATGATACACAATACATTATACAATTACATGTGCTTATTGTATGGATGTGTTGTGTTCGATAAAATTCAAACGGTCTTTGTATTTTGAATATTTTGATGCAACATGTTCTAAAATAAAAAGCATGTCTATATTTGTTGTACATGTATATATAATGTAACTGTGATACTGGCTCATATAATTCAAATAAATAATCATATGTCCAGTTTTCTAATTTCTGACAAGCGCCTGCATCCAATAAGTGTGTTCACCTCTTTAAATGTTTACATAGAATATTGATTGTGGGTTTCATGTTTACGTTAGTAATGACGTCAAACTTGGTGGATTGGTATGGTGTAAAAGAGAGGTCAAACTGTTCAAAATTCAACTAATTTACTTGTGAAATGCAATTTTTGTATGAATGAAATAAGAAATATTTCCTTTCAAAATCATTAGATAAATTCAATTACAGAAAATAAATAAGTACCATAAGGGTAACTTCTCTACTTATTCAAAATTTTACCGAGGGTAATTAAAAGTCGGGTTCTCCACATTTTCATCTGCGTTATGCGTATTAATCTGACAAAACTGTTTAGTAATGAGGTATGAAAATATACAAGGTTATAGCAAATCCTATGGGCTTTTCTCTTGAAACAAGATTGCAAAGATTGCGTTCAATGGTTCCTAAATGAAATGGTATTTGCTCTGTTTTATAGACTAGAAAACATGGTATTTGCACTGAGCTAAAACAATAGAGGAACAATCAGGGATAGATATAAATATTAATACATTGTGTTGTATGTGTACCATCGAAAGTGCAAAATATGTGAAGTAAATTTTGTGATATTATGAAATGAGTTCCTCTGCTCATTTTCCCTAGCTTTTATCACTCATTTGTGAATGTAAATTAATGCTTGAAAACACCATATCTATATTACATATAAATATAACCTTCCAAAAGAATTTATAGCCATTATCATTGCAATCATGTTTGGCTTAATATGCATATATTAGAATTTGTTTGATTTAAAGTTTCAAATGAAAACTATCAATCAAAATTAAATATTTTTCCTTACATAATACACGGTATTTAAATCACTCTCAAATCTGTAAAATTAAATTTTCTTTAGGAATTTCATTTTACTTAATCTCAGTTTCAATTTACTTATAAGTTATCACATAACCTCGTAAGACGAGTTTATGCATTTAACATTCACTACAGAAAATTCATTTTCTATTTTGAACCAGGCGTCAAGATGTACAGAGGAAACAAATTAATAATTCCAAGCCGAGATTATGTCCTTCTTTGTGCACTAGTAATTATTATATGCCCCTCAAGCAATAATAAAAATATCTCCAATGATAAAGGCTTCAGTGAAATCAATTTATCCCAATGCCCGATGAAAGAACATTAGAACAGAATTATGTTCCACCTTGGAGTTCCTCGCTTCCAAATTGTTCCCTAGTGTTTGTGAGCCAATGCTTAATGCCGTTGTTCAGGTTTGGTACGGCTTGTCGGGACGTTAATTAAAACTTATATCTGAGTAATGTTTCTGCTCGGAGGCATGTAGACATTGTGGGTATTATCTTCAGAGAACATCACGGACGTTGCTTGTTATGAAATCAGAGACAGGTAAATAAATATCAAATGGAATCAGATGAAAGTTTACACTTTTTAGATTTTAAATCATGATTACCTTGAAATAAAACTTTATTTCATACTTTCGCTTCGATGAAAATTAGTTATTGAAAGTCAATGTTCTAAATGAAATATTGGAATCAAATTTTGACTGAGTTGGTAAAGTGGTTTTTTTTTAATTAATTAATATCATTCAGTGAAGTTTTTCTGATATTTCAGGACCATGGGATATGAATAATGATACAAATGTCTGTATTTCTGTCTTGTTTTAAACATATTTATTTCACAATAGTGTACATATTGTGAAAGGGATTGGCCAACAAGCTTACAACGCTTATGCTAAGGCCGCTCCCTTGAAACATAATATCAATACATGTTTAATACATACAAAACAGAACAAAGTAAATATAAATATGCAACCAGCATCATGACATATCACCCAACGTAATAGCAAGGCACGTTGTATGAATTTCTATTTAAATCTATAAGTTTCAGTAATGAATTCATGTACAGATTGTATTATAAATTGATTAAAGGTTTGTGATCGTTCACTGTTGCCATAAAGGATTGATTTCTGTCTTTGGATATTGAATCCATTTACAAGCATGTTCGGAAAGTTCGCTTACACAGTAAAGGAGATACACTCTCTTCCCACAGAGGTTACTCCCTTCAGATTTCCGATCCTAACCTCTGTTCTACATCGCCTGAATCCGAATGCAGAAATAGAGTGTCCTGACTGATTGCAATTGTATAACGTTGTGCAATCAGCGACGCCGTTGTAAAAGTTGCACTTACCACTGACACGTTATAATGATAAAATAAACGTAAGATAAACGTTTTCTCGTTTACTATGTTTTCCTCGAAATACTCTTTTTTATTTTGTGAAAACAATTGATCATAAACGTGCTGATAAATAAAGGAGATCAAATCAGAGACAAATACCAAAAAAACAGTTCATTTGTGTTATTTACATCAGACATATTCGAAGGATATATGCCAATTAGCATGACCTTTAAGAGTCAAATGTTTAGATCTTTGAAGGCACCCTGTCGACATGGCCGCTGAACGATGGGTTTTCATTGGTTAAGAAGCAGGGATAGAGTATGAGGTTTACTTCAGTGGTATTAGGCCCTGTGCATAGCTCAGTTGACTAATATAAGTGAAGTTCAGCAACAATGGACGCGGTTGGTCGGAAGGGTGACCCGCTTCATGGTTACATAATGTGAGAGTTTGAAGGATTAATTCCCTGTCTCACACCGAGACGTTAAACCATGGTTAATATGTCGACCAACGATGTGTAAATGCAATGTGTAATACTAAAGATAACTGCGATATGTGAATAGTCATTATTATTATTTCTTTAAAATATATATATATATTTGAAACATATAACATACCATGGCTACATGTCTTGTATATAGATAAAAACAGGTACTTACACTTGAGTGTCTATCGTTTGAATGTACATATCTTCTACACTTTTCGTGCATATTTTAGTTTCATATTTCAATGTATTACTCGTCCGTTGAAGACGTTGCCAGATGACGCCAGTAAGACATGTTGCCAGCATTAAAGGGACAGTAGCACGTTTTTTTCGGTGAAATAAGTCTAGTTTATGACGTCCCACAGTGATGATGTGCCAGTGGATTGAAGTCAAAGAATGTACGTCATGTGGACAACATTTTTATTAATTATATTTCCATGTTACATATATTTCGAACTTAAATGTCAAACATTCTGTCGAAAAAACATATTGAAATAGCGATTTTCCCATGTATGTTTGAAGAGACATAAAAATAAGAGTATAATACCCTGATGAATGAAATTTGAAAATATTCCTTCACAAAATATATGCTTATCAACGACATCAAAATTCTGCTTTTTACGGCACCAGAATTTTGTTTTTATACATTCGTTTTGTTTAGTTGAGACTCTGGTGGCGTTTCTTATGGATGCTATAGTCTATGGTATACCTGTACTCGAGTCTAATTTGAAATTAAAGGGAAATCATTTACAAACAAGAAAATATCAAAAGAATACAAATTTATTATATGATTGCAGGTGAAATACCGGGATCTATCAATGAAAATAAACCGTGTTATCAGTCACTAGTGAAAATAAACAATGGAACGTGTGTTGACTGATATATAACAATGACCTGACGTCATAAAACAATGCTCCGACGTCATGACACGTTCATGACGTCACATTGTTGCTGAGGCGACAGGCTCATTCTGGAGCCGACTTAACGTAAATGCAAGTCGATTTCGGTGAAAATGCAAGGATTTGGTCTTACAACAAATAGAAAATTTGTCTTTTCTTGACACATACAATGTTTATCTCATCTCGTGAGGTAGAAAAGTTATGTATTTTATATAATATACATATATATATAAGTTATAACCTTTCTACCTCACTCGATGAGATAAACATGGTATTTGTCAAGAAAAGCCAAATATCCTCTATGTATATATCATGAATATGCCAGCGGTTTGGATAAGTTTCATGAACTTGTTTTCAATGTCGTGTGAAAAGCATTTTATTCGTCATTGAATTACAAATTCCTGTTATAATCAATGTGTATATATGAAAACATGGGCACACATTTATAACTTTCCTAACAACATAGTTATATCACATATTGCCACGACATTTCCAAATTGGTAATTAGTGGAATTAGATTTGTTAAATCTGATCTAAACAGCCAACCGCAGAAAAATAATTTGCCGCCGGGTTGAGGTCAATAAAGGTTACAAATTGCCGGGGAGGCGGAAGACCCTCAAACCCTGAAGGTGTGCTTAGAAAATAGAATTTATGCTGATATAAAAAAAAAAGGAAAATTCGCAAAAAACATTCATTAAAACCATAACTTGATTATATACGTATTATTAGAAATTCAGCGACTGTCGTCCCTTTGTTGATGGTGTTTGTGCATGAGGGGGTCTACAGAATCCTAAGATCTCTTGTGTACGTCCGAATAACCAACGAGTTACTCTATTTGATTTGCAAGAGGTTTGGTACTGCAAGGTTTGAAAGACACCCTCGTTTCGTTTAGGTGATTCATTTGAAGCGAGATTTTTCCTGACGTCCGTCGTCCTTTGATCGTTTGTTGTGATGATATTCTGGACCCCAAGGCCCATGTAATTTGGATCCGATGCGGATCGAGATTTAGCATGGATCTCCCCCTTAAGGGAAACATGAGACATATAAATCATATTGTGGTCTTACCTTTGATCACAAATTAAACCAACAACAAACAAGTAATTAGTATTTTGAAATTGGTTACACTGTTATGATTGAACGACTACAAATGACCGAATGACGTATATTTCTAATGATTAGAATTATGGGACATTCTGATACAATAGTATTATAATAAACTTAGGAAATGTATGTTAAAATGATATTGAAATATATTTGAATCAAATTGTTAATTTCCAAGAGCATTACCAATATATTCTAAATTTTGATATTAATTAATTAGACGTAAGTGTTTTTATTGAGTCATTGTCACAAATATGCAGACCTTATACGGAAGGACTCTACCAACTATTCACATTTCAAATTTGTTACCTGACTATTAAAAAGACATTTAAAAGTCCATTAGATGTTGGTAACAGACACCAGAGAAGATTGTGTTACATATGGCTATAGTTACAACGCAATTAGTTATGTCATGTTTACTTAGATTTACCATTACCGTGCTTGTCACCTGAATAACCAACATGGCTGAAGTAGTGGCAATTTGTTACGTGACTGAGTTGGGTAACAATTTACAACAATTTTAGCTCAAAATCATGAGACAACGGTCTGACGTCATGAAGGATGTAGTGACGTCACAGCCTTGCTTACATGACTTATCACTTTAACTTGGAATCATTCGGATGAGACGAAAACAAAGGTTGTGCTATACAAATGAAATATGTGAGATACACTTATTTTCTCTTGGCGTACAACATTTACATGTGTATGCCATGGAGTGAAGAAAAAGATTACATATTGTTGCGTATTTCGTATCATCAAAAATGTATACTAACTTTACCGAATCTTAACTATTTTTATAACAGTGATTCTGTGGAAATATATCGACTATAACGCTCTCATTGAAAGCAGTCACGTAATATTAACGGCATGGACACTTGTATTATTATTTTAAAGAAATGACTAAAGCTAAGATTTGTTCAGATATGTACTGTAACTCCAGCCATGTGTTTATTTCTTAAGGTTATTCAGTTCATGTTATCTATTGATTTGTGTCCAGACTTGTGAACACAGCTTTATAAACTAAGGCCATGCAGGAAATATCATTTTACCAATACTAAAAAGTGTTTTCTGTGAAGAAAGAAGGCGATTTATGTTCTTTATTATGGTTAAGCGACGTTAAGTCATACATTATAATGTGTTCGCTACATTAGAATCTATGTGGAAACACTTTTACAAATTGTTGTACATCCATAAAACCAGTTTTCAATCTTCATCAACTTTTAGAATGCCAAAGATGGAAAATCTTCTCTCGTTTCAAATTTGCAATCCTTGCAATGTGTTAGTCTTTTTAAAGGTCTGATTAGAAGGAAGCATTGTTTCTTTATACCAAATACCTCGCATATTTGCTTTATCTATTCCTGATATCTTGAAACCACGAGATATTCCCGAGCTGCTACCTCCAGGCCCTGGAGAATGATGACAAAGTTCACCCCAATGAACTCCTCCCATAAACAATACAATGTTGAAAATATGTTTGATCAAAACTCTATGTTTCTAGGAAAATAAACAGTTTGTTCCAAACTCGAATCCTAAGCGCAATTAAAACTATAATGAGATCGTCACAATACTTCCTTTTTGTTGAAAGTCAAACATATTGCCAATGTGTAACACGTGTATGTGTGTTGCACCCCGAAACGTTGACAAATGTAATGAAGTCGTCACAATACTTCACTTTTGTTGAAAAGCAATTTAACAGATTGCAAATGTGTGTTTTGTACCCTGAAACGTAGGCAAACCATGTTCATATTTCATACTTTGTTCCGAAAACCATGTTCATATTTCATACTTTGTTCCGAAAATCATTTTAAAGGCGCTTTAGTAAGATGTTTGCATATCATTATTTGTTTCCAAATTTGCCATTTTTATTCAAGTTTATACAGTGTTTTGGTAGGTTAGTGGGTAAAACATCTCATTACACGATCCGATAAGCCGTATCCATAGAAAACGGTTATCCGTATTCAAAGAAAATGGTGCAACCTACCTTTAAGAGGTAGATTAAAAGATCTTATGAGAATTTGGGCGTTTATACAGCAAGATGTTTGACCATTTCATTATGGTACCATATCAACTCTAGTGTTAAAGGGGCAGTAGCACGTTTTTTCGCTCAAATAAATCGATGAAATGTATTTGAAAAATAATTTCACCAATCGTAAAACACCCTTCTCTTTTAGAAAAATCAAGCTAAAATGAGTGTATATGGCTCAGTAAAACCATGGGAATCGTTTTTGTCATTCGAAATAATAAAATGTTTTCACAATAAAATGGCTGCCATGCAATTATTGCTTTAAATGCAACACCGTTATTACCACTACGGATAGTTGTATTGTCTAATAAGATGCTTTACCCTCTAAAGTAAATTTAAATGGCAAAAACTATCATTATAAATAGGTAATTTGAAAAAATAATTTTTGCAAAAATCGTGCTACTGCCCCTTTTAGGTATCGTTATACAACAGTCAGATCACTTGAACTACCTTCGAGCGGCCATTTTAATGTGAACACATTAAAATGGACGTCCGATGGAGAATGGACTCGCATGGCTTAACCGAACCATGTACATTCGTTTTTTAACTCTTTTTATTGATTCAGGAGTATTATCTAGCCATTGGTAACACTTATTTGTATTTTTGTGAGAGCACGTTATTTCAGCATGCAAAACGTGCTACGGCGCCTTTAACATCATCGATTTACCAACTTGTATCCCCTCTAATACCTCGGCCTCTTTGTGCCTTTTCCTTGGGCATTGTTAACTTGAAGTTTTCGAATTAATTGGCATTGGGTTTACGAGATATGTACATTGACCATAAACAATGACTTAAATGATCTACAAATGAACCAATGGCATGACTGTAATAATGCCAAAGATTTGGAATGTTTTAGAAAACTAATTGTCAAAAGAGATATAAAAAGATGTCAGACCAAGTCTTGTTACTATGTCTCTTTTATTCAAACGCTTCGCAATTATCGCGGCATTTCGACGGTAATGATTACATAATGCGTTAGAATCGCTTCAAAGCCAAGGGTCCATGTTGTTTATGGATCCTCTCCGTATCCGTATCCGTGTCCGTGTACTCAACGCCTATTCAAGATTCAATGGCGATAATGTAAATGAGATCGTTTACAATAATGGCAGTTGGCCGCCATATGCCCTTACAAAGATCCACCCGATTACACTTTAGCGGTAATCCATTGAACAAGTTTGTTCATGGCTTATCGCCCCTGTCTTAAGTACCGACCACCCTATTACCCTACGAACCTTTAGTAAACATCGGGCTAATGTCAATAATGGTTGTAAATCATCGGCGGTTGCCTCACGTGCAGAGGGAGGCACGTGTCCTTGTTGTTATTTGGGATTCCCTGAACAGGAAATATGGTTTAACTTTTGTTTATCTTTGTCATTTCGACGGTACTTGTGGTTAAAACTAGTTCTAATTAAAAGGGGCGATCCCTCTTCACACCTGCTCCGGTGTTCAATGTTCTATGGCTGCAGAAGCTTTGTTATTTTCTGTTGGGAGATGGCTTGTTATCTTGTTATCCCCGTCTATATTGCAATGGTTTGATCTCGTTAGAGTCCGAGGAATCTTTGTAAAAGTATGTCTATGATTTCGTATTATAGAAGAAGAAGAAGAAGAAGAAGAAGAAGAAGAAGAAGAGGAAGAAAAATATTTTATTAAAGGGGCAGTAGCACGTTTTTTCGCTCAAATAAGTCGATGAAATGTATTTGAAAAATAATGTCACCAATAGTAAAACACCATTCTCTCTTCGAAATATCAAGTTGAAAATGAGTGTACTTTGTTCGGTAAAGCCTAGGGAATCGTATTTTTAATTCGAAATAATAAATTGTGTTCACAATAAAATGGCCGCCATGCAATTTTTGCTTTATACGCAACATAATTATTACCACTACGGATAATTGGTTTGTGTAATAAGATGTTTTACCCTCTTACGTTGATTTAAATGACATAAACTATTATTATAAATGGGA
This sequence comes from Gibbula magus, assembly GCA_936450465.1. Taxonomy (NCBI): domain Eukaryota; kingdom Metazoa; phylum Mollusca; class Gastropoda; order Trochida; family Trochidae; genus Gibbula; species Gibbula magus. The sequence continues at coordinate 62,990,416 of OW388292.1, read as the reverse complement.
AATTTGAAAAAATAAAATTTGCAAAAAACGTGCTACAGCCCCTTTAAGGTGTCACACAACGTACATACATGAGACGGGTATTAAAATCAATATGCAGAGCACACTGTCCGGCGAACAATGGCCTATGAGACACCAAAATACGTATAAATGACTAAAAATGCTTAGGCGCTAAAATGATTAAAATATATTATGTATACATAATAAATACACGATTTTTAAAAGAACAATAAGTTATTCACGTTCTCTATATATTGGGGCTATATGATGGTGTTCTTTCTGCGTCTAAACATTGCGCACAGTGCAGCGGCGAGTAATGGGGAAAGTTGGGGGAGCTGCATAATGAATATGAATTGATCTGTTGAAGACAGATTAATAAACTGATTATTAATAACGTGTGCTCTAAGCCATAAAGAGTATACAAATAATACAAATATAAATAATGTATTATTTATTCTGTTGAGCCAGCAATGCTGTGTTTGCATTAAGACAGGTATTGACTTATCAAAGAAGTGTTTAGCCTAAACCATTCTCCTCAAGCCTGGTCAAATTGCAAGAGTATTAATAGGTATCTCCGAAATCTACGTTTTTAGCGAGTGTAAAATTTGGTGATAGAATAACCGAAATAAATCACAAAACGCTATCGGTGACCACATTGACATTACATTGATTTGTATCAACTTGCTCCTTCCCTGGGTATTCTTTGATACATAAATGTTGCATTACCAATCTATACATTACTTCAGGAAAATGTATATACAATACATACATTGTCATTCCTAAACATATATCTCGAAAACAAAAATAATAAACGGTGATTCGTCATAACCATTCCACTGGACAGTATGTAATAAACTTGTAAAGTCATGAAATTATACAGCGATATATTCAAATGGCGATTAATAAGTGTATCAATTAAATAGCGTAAAAAGTACATTTTCACCATAAGAAAAAATTATTTCATCGGAAAGGATACTATTAAATACTGCTCATTAACGTCTTCTGTACGGGTTGGAAGCGTTTTAATCGCACAGGCCGAGCGTCAGTAATGAGCGACATCCTCGAGACGCCCATTTTTTGGAAGAAAAAACGCATCATCTTCTTAATTCGGGCTTCCTGCTAAGAAACAACAGGGAACAAATCTGCCCAAATAAGCCCGTTTACCGCGGATCTGTCATAAAATGAATGACCAATACAAACAATGTATTCAACGGCGCAGAAGAAATGATTTCGCCTCCTTAAGACGAACTGGTCGAGATTAAGAACTAGCTAATGACGCTGATGGCGTATTGCTCTTTCAGTCGTGGTAGTCAGGTCGGAGGTCAACTTTTTGAGCGTGAGTCAGGCACTAACAGATCCTTATTAATGAACAGTGGAGAAGTTGAACAAAATCCACAAAGAGGAGCGCACCTTGACTGCGAACAAGAGGGCACCAAAGTGCGGGTGGAAGCAGCCATGTTGAAAATCAAGGAATTCTGAAAGCTCGGAAGAGTTATATCAAAGACGGCTTGGCGGTAAACTTGGTCGACGAGAGCCTATCTTCTGTCGAAATTAACTTCTCAAAATTGAAGCTAATACTGCGACGAATAACCACACTTTGTGATCGAATCATTTCAAGCTTACTGCTTTTAACAACGAAGTACGATTCACATCTCGCGTGATTTCAACGTGGATCTCGCAGTGTCACGCGTGCGCACGTGCCTCAACACTGACGTTGCCTGTGACGCGAAAAGCGTGATCCGCGTGGCTCGTGCAGCACGTGCATGGAGCCATTACCCAGACGCTACCCTACATTTATCGGCCCACTCCGCTAAGCGTATCTTGTCATCACAAGCTGGCATCTTGGGTCAAATCCTAACTTTTCTGACAAGTTTCCGTAAATTCGTGGCTTTATCTGCGCAAATTACACCGCTTAAGCTACCAGACGCTTAATTCTGAAAGTTTGCGCATGTTGGTGTAAGGCAATTAGTACATCGCATTTCTACCGACATGTGCAGCCTTTCTCCTTGATTGCATACAGTTCTTATGTCAAGGTGTGTATTCCAAGAATGGCGATCAGATGTTGATAATGATTCTTTTAATGGGATTAAACTTATTCACGATCAATTCGTAATTTCAGTAATTGGCCATAACGTCAATGTCTGCCCTCAGTTTTTCGTTTTTATTTCGAAATGACCGTTACCTTGACTGACGCTGTAGATGACATTGGTGTAATTTTAATTATTATCTGCATGAGTCACCTTAGAACATATTTTCCCCGTCAACTGTTCACTTCTTGATGTTGAACAGCCCTCTCCAAAATTGTTTTATTTACCACTTATACGTTTACCTGAAGAGGTTTAAGTTTTAGGTTTCGAATCAAGATGTCCTGGGTTCGAATCCCGCAATTTTATCTTGGCTAGTTGTATACCTGCAGGTTCCACCATCTTTCATGTCACAATAGTGTTGTAGGATTTCCCCCCTGCAATACTACTCTATAAATAGTCTTGTAAAATGTCGAAATTTAATGTATAGACATTAATATTCGTCTTTGTAACATGGAACATATTTATTCATAAATGATATTATTTTATATGAATAATTTCTCAATTAATTAATACATAAATAACCAATGTATATGCTTGCGTTTGCAATTTGGCAATTCACAAACAAGTCATAATACATACATAATTTCAAGAATCACATTGACATTCTATTCTTATAAGATGAACGACAAAGTGAAATTTAAGCGTCATCTGTTTTGGTCAGTGGTGACAGAAACAACGATTAATGGTTGTACATTGCATAGAAACTCCCCCTCCTATAACTGGTTTCAACACATAGGGTCGTGTCAATAGCATGTAAGTAGCCTTATTGAATAATAAATAGCTGTCACAGATTTGCACATGCCAGCATTATGTCACAAGCAGCTTTCTGCAGAGACTGGAGCGCTGGGTCAGACGTTGTTCTGACTGACGCTACTTTTTATCTTTCTTTCCCAGATCCTAAACTATTACTTTGCAGCGTTCTTAGATAGGTGTTTTAAAAAACTGCATGACGAAAAACCCAGATTAGAAAAACAATCACATAAACGATCAGACAGAAAAATGCAGATGCCAAACAATGTTGCCACGGAGGAATGGTTTAGAAACAATCATGCATAAACTTGCATTTAGATGAAGGTTATTTATTTTGATAGTGATCAGTTAAACTGATATGGTAGTGGACGTGGTATTAGTAGTAGTATAAGTAGTAGTATTAGTAGTAGTAGCAGTAGCAACAGCAGCAGTAGTAGCATTAGTAGTAGTAGCAGTAGTAGCAGCAGCAGCAGTAGCAGCAGTAGTAGTAGTAGCATTAGTAGTAGTAGTAGTAGTAGAAGTAGTAGTAGTAAACACACCGTAGTGGCACCAGTATTTACAATAATAAAAATAGTAGTAGTAGCAGTAGTAGTAGTAGCCGTAGTAGTAGCAGCAGCAGCAGCAGTAGCAGTAGCATCAGTAGTAAGAGTAGTAGTAGCAGTAGTAGTAGTAGTAGTAGCAGTAGTATTAGTAGTATTAGTAGTAGTAGTAGTAGTAGTTAAAACACAGTAGCGGCACCAGTATTTACTATAATAACAATAGTGGTATAGTACAGTAGTAGTAGTAGCAATAGTAGTAGTAGTAGTAGTAGTAGTAGTAGTAGTAGTAGTAAACACACAGTAGTGGCACCAGTATTTACAATAATAAAAATAGTAGTAGTAGCAGCAGCAGCAGTAGTAGTAGTAGCCGTAGTAGTAGCAGCAGCAGCAGTAGCAGTAGCATCAGTAGTAAGAGTAGTAGTAGCAGTAGTAGTAGCAGTAGTAGTATTAGTAGTAGTAGTAGTAGTAGTAGTAGTAGTAGTAGCAATAGTAGTAGTAGTAGTAGTAGTAGTAGTAGTAGTAGTAGTAGTAGTAAACACACAGTTGTGGCACCAGTATTTATAATAATAACAATAGTTGTAGTAGTAATAGTATATAGTAGTAGCTGCAAGAGAATTACTTATAGTAGCAGCAGCAATAGTAGTAGTAGTAGAAGTAGCAGGAGGAATATATTATTGTTGTAGAAATAGTGGCAGTAGTAGATATAGCAGCAGTAAATGTTCACTTTATCTGTGCTTATATATGAGGTGTGTGTCTCAGTCATATCAAGACTTTCCCCAAAAGACCTTAACTATACGGTGTCTGATCAATTAACCATTATTATACATTTCGCCAATTCAGGTATGTCAACAGTGACGGCCCATGGACATCTTTATCCATAGCAAACAACGTGACATTTGCACGTGGATACTACTATTATATGACAAATATTCTTGGATGTAAAGCTGTTGATATTACATAGATTTTAACTTCTTTCATTTTACCAATGGTGCCTTGTTCTATATTCCTAAAGTGTTTAACTTTATGAAAAAGAGATTCATTTTATTTTTTCAGTGCTCCAGATATAAGCTGCGTATCTGCGTATTTTACGCAATAGAATTATTCAAAACGTATTTAAAGATAAAATTGGGAATATAGATAGGCAGACATTTCTCAATAGAGTCAAAATACAGTTCGTACTTTACGCAATAGTTTGGAAACACTAGCGTATTTGAACATAAAATTGCCACGAATAGATATCAAAGCTCTACATGAGCGTTTGACATGTTAACCAATGCCTTTCCGTTGTTTTCGATTATGGGGAATATGAACAAGTAAGGAGCTCATAAAACTCTACAGTAGTGAAGCTTCCTCAATCATTTTAGTTGTAAGTTATCAAAATGGCACTACCAGTCAGTGATCGTAAATCTTTCTTTTTGTAAGCTAAGGAAACAACATTAATTTCAGAAATTGGACAGTTTCATCAAATTGATATGCAAACACGAGAGAATGCAAAATAAGTCTAGTAGACTTTATCTATTTATTCTGTGAAATGACAACAGTTAAACATTATTTATTCTTTCAAATTGACATTTCAACGTACATTCATATATTTCAACATTTTCTTACATGTACGATAATGTTTAATAGCAGAGAATAACTCAATCATGTAAAATCATGAATTAACAATCTATTTTTTTATATAAAATACTCAAATTGTCAGAAATATGAGGAGTACCTTTTTACTAAAATACACTATAAAAACAGACTTTACACAATGGTAACCAAAACAAAGGGTAATATACCCAATAGGTCTAAAACTTATCTGGAGCCCTGCATTTATAACATTAAACTTGTAACTAGTTCATAGTTAGCCCATATTTTCGAAGCTCTCTTAGTGCTAAGATAGTCGTAAGTGCCATACATTAACATTGACGTACGGCTATCTTAATATGGGCCCAGGCAAATTTGACACCGACAGTTAATGCATTTAGCCACATGTGGTCCTTTGCCTTCGATAAAACTATAGCCGGCTTGAAATCAGGTAAATGTCCTTGAATGCGACGTTAAATCAAACATCCCCATCTCATTAGAATATACATACCTTGAATGTTGCCTACCCACCGAAAATAATGCCTGATTTAATTAATTATGATGTAACAGGTAACAATAGAGACAGTTTGGATCAACGCTTTTCGTAAATGGATGTTAGTGCCATTAGCAAAACGCTTTAACGTCAAGTGTCAATATTGACGTTACTGTCGCTAGAGTCACACCTTCGCCATTAAATACTCGGTTTCCATTAGAAGTATAACACCTAACTCATGTGGACACAATAATAACTACAACTGGACAGTTGCCTTATGTTTTTCTGACGTATTAGCGTTACGTCATTCACTGTTACTAGAACAAACATGGCCAAAGGCGATTTCCTTGTCTGTTCCCAGTATGACTTCATGTTGTCAGACTTTGCATTTATTCAATGTTGTCATTTTTGTTGTTTTGTATTGACAACAAATAAAATTATATTTAACATGTGTAAAGATATATAGATGAATACAATTGAGACGTGTTGCAAACGATGTCATCAAATAGGGTGGTTCTATCACAATAACCATTAATAAAAAATAAAAAATACCATTAATTTACTTTTCAGAACTTTCTTCGGGTAGGTATTTGGTACACATGGGAACATGGTGACAATCGTTCGTTTAACAGCATAACAGTAAATATACGATGTGTACATATACATCGTGATATACAAATGTAAATAGAAAGTATTTGATTTCAAAGAAATCACGAAAATAGAAAACGCTTTGCCATTCTTACACCCAGACAAATAAGAGTAACACAGATTGTGTAGAAGAAACTTAGACACTGAATGTATGCATGGTATTTTAGCGAATACCTGTGCGAATACCTGTGCTTCATCCTCCCCATAACTGAATTTTATTTTTTTATTCGCAACATTTAACAACCTATAAGCATTACATTGATTTACAAAGTACATGTAATTGCATTTCACACGTTACTTGGGGGAAAGGTCGCAGCAGTTACAGAACCAATAGATTAAATTTTCTATTGAATGAACTCATATTACATTTTTCTTTTTAATATATTTATGAACTTTATGCACGTATTTTAATAATGTATAACGGATACTGAAACTAGTTTATAAACAGTTTTTATATATCATCTCAAAAGTAAAATGATTGATTTGAGGCTAAGTAAGACTCACACTAGTTTATATCGTTCCGTTACAATTTGAAGGATTAAAGTTAGTTATAAGCAACACATAATGTCACTATTAACTTGAATCGTTAGAATATTCTTTAAACAATTCACTGCATTTTTAACTGAAACCAAAACATTGGGTTATCCGTTTCAACTGCCATTGTCTTGCAACAGATCATGTTGCAACAAATTCAATATTTGCAGTGCAAGATCGTGATAAGGATATGTATAGATGACCCGTTAAAGATTAAGCTTTGGAAAGTGGTCCTCTTTCACGCATTGGTCTAACGACTAGAGATGTACTCTATGCGTGTGAAACAGTATCTACTGTGGGCCTCCGGTTATAAAGTTTAATTACCCCTGTTTGATGTGAAGGAGGGTTCGAATTGAGATAAAACCAGCCTCGGTGAGCAGGAGGTCCCTTGAGGGAAAAGATGTTAACACAGGACATTGAGAATATTCGTGTTTGCTGGCCCAAAGCAACTCCTGCACCGCTTTAAAAGCCTATCTCCCTCTCTTTATCATAGAGATTCGAACTCGGAATTATGGCTGCAGGTCATATCTTTCAATAGCCTTCTTAAAATGGTATGAAGAGTGATAGCGATGGAAGATATTGAGAGAGGTATCAGACAGGGATCCCAGCATTCACCTTGCTTCTTTCTGGAATGGATGTTCCCAGTGTATCGATAACATATATTGATTACATGCATAAGTAGCCACTTGGTGCCACTTACAACCTATCAAATGCAATTGTGTATACATTGTTTGGATTTACTGTGTCATCATTGAAGTAGTGGCAAAATAAAACGACTGAACATAACCACATATTATGATTTTTCTACGACATTTCAAAAATATTGAACTGGACCCAAAAAGTTAGAGATATTGTAATTTTTATTATTTATATTTCATCAATGAGTCAGTTAATAAATATATCATTATTCAAAATTTCATAATTTGCAAATATCCCTAATTATTTTTTTCCAGTATATATCAATATATGTAAGGCAATTCGACGATTTACTAATTCAAACATATGCTTAATATGTACCTGTGTGATTCATGTTTCATTTAATAAGAAAATACACATGCGCAATATACATTTGGATTACGTGCACATGCAATATGGTCTCCCAATAACTGACAAAATTTATTAAGGTAAATTGACTAATCGGACATGTCGTATTTCCATATTTTTTATGTACATAATGATACAAATTATTATCAGCACACTGTGTCTAGATTAAACTATTCAGTGACCAATTCCGTTGAATACATTTCAAAATTGCACAATATCCTTTGCAAATCTTATATGATGCACAAAGAAGTCCAAAGAGTGTCTTTAAAAATAAAATCAATGCAAAAATCCAATAACTTCAGTGCATGAGTAAAAAGGTAATTAAACAGGACATTGGACGCTGTAAGCTTTTCCATCATGAAAAGATTTCCAAGAAAATCTTGGGATTAAATTCCCTGAACACCATCGGAAGAATCCGCGGTTCCTTCAGAAACTTGTCTGAGTCCGAAGGGAAGATTGCCAGATTAGGTCTTCGCCAAAAAGTATCAGACAGGGTTTGCTTTTCTGTCATCAATGTGATATTAAATCCAAAGTTTATTGTCCCTGCCTTAAATAGTGGAGCATCTATTGATGGTTTTCTTCTCCTAACGCTGCGGACATGAAATCAGCTCCTCGCCGCCGCTCATCAAGCAATAATCTACTTCAAAGTCTCAATAATCTAGCTGAAAGGCAATGTTGGCCCTTTCTGACATCCAGACGTGTATTTAAAGTTGGGAGTTTTTCACACCACGTATACCCTAAGGTACCAATGTCTTGCTCACGTGATTTGCAAAACATTGTGTGAGGATGAAATGAAATTTATCTTGCAAGGAAGGATAAAAGAATATGCTATATTGAAATATGGCTCATTAAATTTGAGAGGTGTTTCTTTTATGTGTAATATAATACGTCGTTATGAAATGTACGGATATTGTAATGTTTTATTTTGGTAGAGTAATGTTATACATATAGGTCATCATTAAATCGTGAATTGGTGATTAGATCTTCTGTTTCTTTTACTGTTTCATATTGTGGATGTGTTTGTTTCTTCATGGCAACGAATGATATTTAGTCTCTTCATTTATATTCAAATTTGATTAAAATGATAACGTAAGAACATAAGGAATAATGCTTTAAATATATCTCTTTTTTAAATGGGTACGAATTGAAAATTCGGTAAAAACCGATTCGAAAACAAATACAGACAGACAGACAGATTTATTACAGTATGAGGCCTCGGCCTGGGGCCGAAATCGATTTATGATATATTGAATGCATTAATTTTATTTTGACAAACATTATACGACAATTACTATTGAAAAAAGTATTGTAAAACAAAACTTAGTTGGCCAAAATCCACATAAATTAATCACTGTCAGTTAATTTTCATATCAAATGTCATGAGGAAGAAGCTTATTAGAAAGCTGTGCATTAAGTAGACATAGTATCAAGTTCCACAACATGTTTTCTTCCATGACATTGCATTTCCTTCAATCAGAGTTTATAAACAAATGCGTCGTCAACCTACGCTATCATTATGCTATAAGTGGTCATTATGGTCGAATGTATGTGGTCAGTGTCATTTGTAACACGTCTTGTGTTTGATTATTGTAATACGTCAGGTCTCAAACAATCTCCCTGTCTAACAAGACACTTGCACGTTTATTAAAAGCAGGAGAAAAACTGTCAAGCTAATTTACTTGGCATATAATTGCCGTACTCAACCCTGCACAAGACATGTCTTCAAAAGAAAGGAAGGCGCAGTTACTTTAATGATATAAGCATGGTAACCGTTCTCCGTGGCTAATGAGGGGAGTTGAAACTATGGTAATTGGGAAACCAAAAACAAAAGTTGCTAAGCCTGGCTTCGTACTCTGAACAAATACTTGATGAAAATCTCTAGCGGCCAAAACCGCCACTTCCGTACTAGTAAGAGAGACAAATAGCCCACCATGCTCAGTTTCATAATTATAAGGCGTGTGATACCTTAATTAAAGGAAAACTTAGGTTTGAAATAGGACTTTCTCCGGGAGCATGCCCAATTAACAGTGTCCATGAGATAGTTAGAATAGCAGGTAGCCCGAAGGATAGTGTCAATTACACTAGTCTGGTTCGACCCCCGTTTCATGAGGAGAGAAGGCCTCGAGACAGAACGAATTGAATACAAGGAATAACCCAATAGATCATTATATGGCGAAATTAGCGGTTACAGTCCTATTCGTACACCACGGGGAAACTCCACCAATAAGTGTAATTGTCCTTCTGTTAAATTCGAGATTTCGAGACTTGTTACAATTTTTTCACACTTTCTTTCCGTCTCTGAATTCCAGCCTCCAAGCTGAAGGTGTCCGGTCGCTTGACTTTAATTCTTTAAACCCGTCCCAACACAAGTTCCATCCTGAGCCATATCATTATCACCTAGCTTAGTGAACACCCTTTGGACATTCACACAGAGAGCCAATGCTGCACGTTCTTCTTTCCCGTCGTTAGCCAAGCTTCCATCGCAAATACCTCTCAAGGCAAATTTCGGGTCCACGTATTTACGAAATAGGGTCATGACTTCCAGATACCGCCATGAATAAGGGGTTCTGTGCGCCTGACTTACCAATTATCAATGTTGAGGCTCTAGGTGCATTAATTTCTATCCACAGTTGTGCTTCAAGACAAGATGAAGCTGTAGTGTAATCGCCGGGTGCTGATTTCACGCATATGGTTCTTATATCATAATAAACTAGTGTTGTCCCCAAGGGTTATCTTGTTCACACCTGGTAGAATAGGTGCGTATTTCACTCAATCATGCAATAAACATCCGTGATTTCCTTACGCACCACTAAATGATATGTCGTAACGTGCTAGGGTATAATGTTCAGGCCTTGAAGCTTCCTGACTTGGAAAGAACATGTGAGCAGATTACTAGTATAGATCATACAGATGAAAAAGACTTATTAAAGTATGGGGGTGTAAGCTGATAAAATCACATTATGAACTACATGGCGATGCAGGTATCGTCAGGTGTTGAGTACAACGTTCCAATTCAGGGGTTGACTTTGTTTTATGTTCTTTGATACATAATTGTAATATGTCTCTTTATGAAAATAATATTTTCGAAGTCCCTTAAATTTGTTTTAAGTTTAGCATCGTTTTGATTTAATAATAAATTATTTGAATTACATTGTTTATTGTTTAAAACATTTGTTTTACCGGAATGACAATAATAAATGAATTTGTTCATTTTAAATTAAAATTTGGTTCCGATTTTTTTCTGAATTCATTTTCTTTATTTACAAAACATAACGCGTGTTTTTTTACAAAAAAAAAGAAAATAAAGAATGAACAATATTTAATAATGTTTGTTGTTTTTACATATTAAGATTGACATTCATAAATGTTCCTCCCCTTTAACCTCTTAACGTGTCCGCTTACGGCAACCTTAGAATATAATTAAGTAATTTCAGATATTGTTTAGTTTTTAGAATATAATTCAAAATAAAAAATTGAATGGGAATTCGTAATACAGTTAATTACATAGATTATCATATGAGATCGTGTGCCATAATATCTTTACGAACGTGAGTGATATATAGTTTATCCCCCGAGCTAAAGCGAAGTTTACAGACGATTTACACACGTTTATTATTAATAGTTTAATATACTTTCGATTCAAATGATTTGTTCATTCATCTAATAATTCAAATTACTTTACGTAATCATCACATATTTGACGATCCCATTCAATGGCGTCACTTTGCTAAGCAAAGATACATGTACGTGTGTATATATGACACAGCTAATTATGTTTTACCTATGGTTAATACAGACTTCAAGTATGTGTTTAAATATATTTGAATATCTTTGACAATTAATAATAACAAGAATGATATAAGCAAGAAAATTAATTAATTAAATGAAAAAAGAACGTTTGGCCAAACATTCATCAATGGCAACTCCCTATATCATATTTAGAATCTTACAACATACAACAATACGTAAGAGATGGAGCAGATATAAACTTAAACCACTATGCGTACCCTTTCCCCCAACCCCAATAGAAATTCAACATTTAGTTGGGAATTGATCGAAACCGAGCATCATGCCTTAAAGGGGCAGTAGCACGTTTTTTGCAAATTTTATTTTTCCAAATTTCCCATATATAATGATAGTTTATGTCATTTATATTTACTACAGAGGGTAAAACATATTATTACACAGACCAATTATCCGTGGTGGTAATAACGATGTTGCGTATAAAGTAAAAATTGCATGGTGGCCATTTTATTGTGAACACATTTTATTATTTCGAATGACAAAAACAATTCTCATGGCTTTACAGAACCATGTACACTCATTTTTTAACTTGATTTTCAGAAGAGAGAAGAGTGTTTACATTTGGTGACATTATTTTTCAAATACATTTCATCGACTTATATCAGCGAAAAAACGTGCTACTGCCCCTTTAAAATACCACACTGAATCTTTCTGTGATGCCTATCCATTTACACACCAATAAAGAATAAGCACGTCGGGTACTAAATGCACGGTGTACGTTACTACAGACGGACAGATGATGTTTATTTGTATGAATGATCATCTTGTATGTTATTAGTAGCGTGTCACAGCAACCACTGGACACGGACATGTGACCACTGGACAAGGACATGCGACCACATTCAGTGACATGGCGTTTATTAAAAACCATTTCTATTGTCATCAGCTAATATCACATAGTCAGACAATGCACGGAGGGATCATGTACCTGTTTACACTACCAAACATACTTAGCGTCCTCTCGACATAGCCTCGTGACGAGCATTGTATTGACAGCATCCACCTAACACAAAACCCTCCATAAACTATAATCCAGAACCAACGGTACTTAGATGAATCAAAGTAACCTATTTTTGACAGGCAGTCCCATGATGTACAAAAACGTGCAGTATAATCTTTCAGGCTCCCTCCCCCGAAATTAAGTTGAAATTTGAGCCTTTGGGTGGCAAGGATATCTGCTCCCTCCCTATGTATTTATAGAGGAAGCTAACAAACGATGATAGCACATTAGAGCCGTGCTTTACGTCCAACCAGCTAATAAGATGGCAACTAGCGTTGTAAAATATGTAATTCTCCTCATAAGGTTTTAATTAGATTAAAAGCCTGGGTGTCTCCGAGCCTTGGGGTGGGACAGTGGGCCCGACCGGTCGCCTGTTAGACGGTGGTTGAGCCCGAGGGTGCGACGTTACCCAGAGAAGACAAAAGCAATTAGTTTGGTGTGACGAATTTAGTGTTAAAAACCTGGAGGGGCCGACTTTGAAAATATTGATCAAGCTTGTTAGATTTCATCACTGTGGTTTGAAATGTTTTTAGAGACGACGTATAAAATCCATTTTGTAAATTTTGTTTGGTTTTTGCTTTGCCCTTTGCGATGTAAACTTCAGACATGTACAGTGACGGGATGTAGACATGATACTACATGTAGGTGTTTTACTTCAACTGTTAAATCTATGCAGTTAAGAACATCCATATGTAACACATGTATTATGTACATATTGTATCATGAGCCTATATGGATCACATACTTCAATTGAATTATATCCCAAGTCAGGTGTGTTTACTTGCGTATATAGCATTTACAGTGTGAATATTGTAAAATGTGTTTCAAGTATTTCAAATATGATTTACAAGTAGAGAATACTTTCTCTCTAGGCTTAGTAAATTGTAAACGACATACATGTATAAAATGTATCTTGTTTTATTTACGTTTTAAGGTAATGATTATAATAGAGTATACATATATTCCTTTTCAATTACGATATATATGTATACACATATTTTACATGACATATGTTCACAACATAAGTTCTTGTGGTATTTATGATTACAATGCTATTTTACAGATTGTTTAACGTGTTTACCTTGTAATCCGCTCATGAAAAAGAAACACAAACATGGTATGTCATATTTTTATTAATAAGAATATTAACTACAACAAACATATCAAGTCAATAATGTATATGAAAACACGTGATGCAAAATATAGAAAATACATTAATCATAATCTCTGTCATAACATCTTTGCAACACAAACATTCTATTTATGATTATACCAAATTATTTCATTTAGTTTTAGATACGTTTATTTTTTTTTAAACTCTAATCACCTTTGATCGATTAAACGTCAGAACGACAGTCCATAACTCATTAAAACGTGATTAACATTAAGCGGGGAACGTCAACAAGAGCCGCCAAGTGCTAGCCAAATCGATGATCGATCACTGATGTAATCAATATGACAGGTATTTCCGCCGATTGGTTTGATCAGTCAACCGGAATATCGACTTCAAGATTCGTTTTTCTGATTTCCTGAATTTCGTTGTGTGTCCCCTAGTTGATATGTATCTGTGGGGTTAACGCCGTGTTCAAAATTGTCATTTTTTTCAATAACAAAATAAAGAAATGATTCATGAAAATATGCAGAAATCCTAATAGCATAATTTAAGTTTTTCATTATTTTACTCAGTTTGTCTGGGGTATCTGGAAGTCTAGTATTTTCGTAATGTTTCTTATGTAATATGTGGTGTTTATAAATTAATATTTTGTTTGTTTTAAAATTATTAGACGTTTTATAAAGGAATATGGATATTAAACAAATTATTCATGATAATGTTAAAAACTGTACGCCGTGATAGTCCATACATATTTAATTTTCCAGTTGATGTGCTAAGTCTATCATCATGTATATATTCAAATATATTATATTATGAATATGAACATTGAACACACATATTCTTGATTACAACCAGAAAATTGAATGATTAACATTTCATACACATGTGGTTCTTAAAGTGATGAAACTATAAGACAATTTTCATTATTTCAAAATATTATTATGAAGAATGTGTTACCATATTCTTTCCATGGGTATTTAATCACTCCAAATTGTCATTGTATAATATTGGTCTCATACTAATATTACTGAAAGATGCATGTGACTATATAAGTGTACTAATAAATCATTATAGAATAATTAATAGAAACAGTTTAATTCACCGAAAAAGTAAATAAACTTCCGATGTAGGGCCTCATTTTATTCCAAAAAGTTAGGTTTACTTCTCGGTTCAAAGCTTCATTGGGTAATATTTCTTAAAATTAGTATATAATATTTTTTAAAAAGGTCTGTTCATTTACAATTTTCATGACACCGTCATCACTGGGAGAGTAAATAATCGTGCCATTATAAATCATAAAATATAATATAGATATGTCATCTTGCTAACTAATTTCCTCATTTTCATATTTGAATGACTTAGCATACTTCATCGTCAATATGACTTTTCAAATACACATGGCACAACCATGCATGGATTAATAATGAATGCAAGAATGATGGTCAGAATATACTGAATTTAAAACCACTGCATCAATGTTAAAGATCATCCCTGACAGCGATTTTCATAATGATGTTATAATATATAGGCTTCAACACTGTGACATATTATATGTCTATAGTATATTACATATACATTTAACCAAACTGTTCAATATCATAATTGCTAAACTGTTTAATAACTTTCATCTTGCTTATATTACAAAACATAAAAATAGAAATAATTAGTTCTTGCAACACGAATCTATGAAAAAAAATATGGTTTATTATTCTCCCATATATATATATATATATATATATATTCCTTCTTCACCGATTTATTCTCAGTGTGAAAAGTAAATGTATAATGAGTATGAGGATGTCATATACCTAGAATAAGGAATGAAATGAACAACACGCCTTCAGTTGATTCCACGAATTTACTGACATTGTATTAACATTGAATTAAAAACATATACATGTAGAACAATGACAGTATTTTTCCTCCATTGTACTTATCAACATCCTGTAAAGTTATGTAATTCGTATCTAATATTTAAAAAAATTGATTGACACTGACTCTCGATTTAACTAAATAATATCTTGAAAATATCATTTATCAAGTATCAAAACTGGTATTTTTATTAGTAGCACGATTACAATTTGGTTAACTTAAATTTTTTAAAGTTTATGTATTTTAATTTTAAAAACAAAACATACACAAATATCAATATGTTTTACATTTAAGATAACAAGCCAATGTCAAAACATATAGTTGTACAAATATCAAAGATTAAAACAACATTGAAGGCAAATGAAAATAATGTATTTGAAATATGATTTAAAAAAAGAAATGAGAAAACTAAAAAGGATTTTTAACATTTGTTCAATACGTGTATTTTGAACTATGGCTTATAATCATGGTTTCAAAATTTGAAAGGGACAAACAAATTTTTTTTTGTCACTTTATTTCGAAATAAAACAGTTAAGTTTTTACAAACACCATGATACAACAAAAACTTTTCTAAGTTCTCTTATCAGTATCAATGGTATTGAACTTTTGCAAATGGGACAATTTGGGGAAATATTAAACAAATAAGAGTATGATTTCAAAATGGAATTGATAATGATAAATCTGAAATTCTTCAAATGTTATGATGGTAAATATTATACTACGTTCCATATGTTTGATCATCTACTCTCTTAATTTTATAAATGGTAACGAATATTTTCTCTGCATGAAATGTTTGTGTCTGTGTATGAACATTGACATGAATCAATAGAAAAACATGGTTATAATAAGTTTGTTCATAGTTGTGGATTTTAGCGTGACGTACTGTCCGAGCACTGTATTTCTCCATCGCTCATGCTTCAATATGTATCATGTGATTTAAAGGGGCAGTAGCACGTTTTTTCGCTCAAATAAGTCGATGAAATGTATTTGAAAAATTATGTCACCTATAGTTAAACACCCTTCTCTCTTCAGAAAATCAAATTAAAAGATGAGTGTAGATGGTTCCTCAAGCCATGGGAATCGTTTTTGTCATTCGAAATAATAAAATGTGTTCACAATAAAATGGCCGCCAAGCAATTTTTGCATTATACGCAACACCGTTATTACCACTACGGATACTTGGTTTGTGTAATGAGATGTTTTACCCTCTAAAGTAAATATAAATGACATAAACTATCATTATAAATGGGAAATTTGAAAAAATAAATTTTGCAAAAAACGTGCTACAGCCCCTTTAAAATACGTGGTGCAGTGTTTCGAATTACTATTTTTCTGATGAAATAATATTTGAAAGTTGGAAAATAGCCGTCTATTACTTTTGTAGTGCAGATGATATCATAATGTAATAAAAAGATATGAATTAGGACAACAATCAGTGACGTCCAACAACAACAACAACAACAACAACAACAACAACAACTACTATGTGCAATCTAAAGAAACTAGTTTTTTAAACACAAAATAGATCGACAATAATGACAACACACAAAAGTTTTTAAAATATGAGATAACTTAATATGAAATGAGACACTTAAAAAAAATATATTGTGTAGTATATTTTAGATATATACAGCAATTAATTTGTTGCGCTGTTATTATGAAGATAAGACCAGCAGTAGTTGACACAACAACACTGCGATATTGTGTATAAAGTTTGTATCAAATAAGATATCTATACGTTAGAAAATAGCCTTATAATATTTCCGTATGGACAAAATATATACATGATGAAAATACAATTCAATTTAAAGCGCTGACTAAATGAACAGATGACAAAATAGGTTTTGAATAAAATGTAATATCTATGGTTAAAATTAGCATTACAGTTTTTTCTTAAGTCATACACTCAGACTCTGATACAAAAAAAGGATTGATTCTGAAAATATCACCATTTTATGAAATATTGAAAAATGAAACGCCTATATGTGTCTAGGTGTTAGACTATAGTTTCTTGTGTACTAATACATACATAACAGGAAGATATTACAATATAGCTTTAGAAAAAAGAATTTGTAAATTGTGTCATCTTAATTGTGTGGAAGACGAATATCATTTTCTTTTAATTTGTCCTTTGTAAAAAAAAAAATAAAAATAAAAAATATTCCAAAATATTACTCTGTACATCCAAATAGGTTAAACTTCACTTTGCTTTTAAATAATGACAATTCGTTTCTAATTCGAAAGTCATCAACTTTCATCTAAAAGGCATGTTACTTCGAAATTCTCAGTTATGATGTGATATGTATAATATAATATCAGAAGTGAAATGTTACTGTTTAATATGTTCAAATGCTAACTTTTGATGATGTGATCCCTGTTAAGGTGTTTTCTATGTTTGTTTGCATGTGAATCTTTTGCACGTTTTTGTACTATAGGCCTGTGGCCTCTAAGTATTAGAAATAAAGATTGGATAAGATTGGTTAATACATACAACTGGGAACATTCATTTAATTCAGCACTGATTAGAACACTGCAATATTTTAAAGAAACCAGGCGATATTTTCAATAGAAATTCCGGAAACAAGCTATAAAGAGAGTGCTGAAATAATGAATTGAACACAGCAATAAAAGTTGAAAGAAAACAATATGATATATAAATATGGTAAAACATACACGTTCGAAAATGCCCTTTAAATATTTGTGTGTGGAGAGTTACGTTTTCAATGTGTAGGGCTGACATAATGAATGGAACATGGCAATCCTTTTAAAGAAACATTGTGATATATAAACATGGTAAGACATACAAGTTCGAAAATGCCCTTTAAATATGTATGTGTGTGTGTGTGTGTGTGTGTGTGTGTGTGTGCGTGTGTGTGTGTGTGTGTGTGTGTGTGTGTGTGTGTGTGTGTGTGTGTGTGTGTGTGTGTGCACATTTACGTTTTCAATTTGTAGCGCTGACATAATGAATGGAACATAGCAATCCTTTAAAGAAACAATGTGAGATATCAATATGGTAAGATATATAAGTTCGGAAATAACTTTCTGTTATTATATTTGGACATTTATAGCAAAAATAACATTAATTTGTAGCGCTGATATAAGGAAGAACAGACAAGCAGGAACAGGAAGCCGATACCGTGAAGAACAGAAGAACATCCTCACAACCTCAACGTGGACAGATCTAAGATGGCCAAAGGGCTGCTCTAACACGATTACGAAAACTCGTCTCAGTTCAGATAAAGGTTCTTCTGTATGCCCCAGGTTAGCGTTTGTCCTACAATCAGATTTTAAAGAATTATTACAAAGAAACGATTTCTAGAGAAAGGAGATTTACTGTACATTATGGGACGAGACATGGCGGTAATACCGATGCTGTTGGAATTGGAATGACAGCCGTGTTGAAAGAAGGGTGTGCTTGGACTAATTCCTGGAAATGTCTTTGTTCAAATAAAATGTTGTCATTGGTTACAGGTATTGGGAAAGTATTGTATTAGAGCACTGAAACGGTTTGTGATGTATGAAAGGGAATACAGCATATGGAATAAATAATGTAGTGAATTTTTTTGCAAAATTTATTTTTCCAAATTTCCCATTTATAATGATAGTTTAAGTCATTTAAATTAACTTTAGAGGGCAAAACATCTTATTACACAAACCAATTATCTGTAGTGGTAAAAACTATGTTGCGTATAAAGCAAAAATTGCATGGCGGCCATTTTATTGTGAACACAATTTATTATTTTGTGTTACAAAAACGATTCCCATGGCTTTACCGAAACACGTACACTCATTTTAAACTTTATTTTCCGAAGAGAGAAGGATGTTTTACTATTGGTGAAATTATTTTTCAAATACATTTCATCACCTTATTTGAGCGAAAAAACGTGCTACTGCCCCTTTAAGGGAATTGAAGTGTGAGTCAATATGTATGGAAATTATTTAAAATGCTATTCATTAATGGCATGAAGTATGTGATATTCTTTCCAAATGTAGGTAGTTGAGAAGCATCTTTGTTTATGAGTAATGTGAGCGAAAATGTAAATCATCAAAGAAGGATAAAGACGATGCATTCAAAATATCACTATTTGTGTATCTTTTTCTCTTGAAATAGAAAAGGGTATTCAAAGTGTACAATATTGAAAAGAAATTGTTATTCATACAACACATGAAATTTGTCGTGATCTTTAGGTAGCTGAGAGATATACACATTTGATGTTAATATTCGAAAATCATATAAAATACATCAGAATTTTGTCTAACACAGGAAACATTTGAATAAAAATATGAGTGTAACTTAACGCTATTTAAACGTTACTGAAATAACACAAAACAACCGTCTATATTTTGTTCATTCTGTGTATCTATAAACAGAATCTGTCGGAAATAGATAAACGTTTCATTAATAAGTTTATAAAGATATGACATATATCTCAGAAAACGGTTAATGAAAATATGCAAATGTTTATAGTAGTTTGATAAGTTAGTAGTAGATGAAAATTAGGAGTAAAAGTTATAATTGTTATTAATGTATACCCCAAGAAAAAGTTTAAATATTTTATTTTATTTTACCAAAAAGGAAACTTTCAGTAAACAAAGATTCTTGAGTGCATGAAAACAAAAGTCGTTAGAGAAATGTATGGAATACATTTTACCAAATATGACGTAAGTGATTATTCGGAGATTTTTCATATTTGTACAGTTGTTCACTTTAGTTTGACATGTACATATTTTTTTAAATCAAAAAGCCATTTGATGATTTATTCCTCGGAACGAAAAATAATGAACTGTAATAACTGAACCAGTCTTCAAAATTTATTCTAACTGTGTCATACTTTATTCAAAACAAATTGTCTAAATGTTTTATCATGTATGTACTAAACCATTTCGTTTACAGTATTTAGGTTTATTATAAATGAACTGGTTGGTCATAAATAACAAGAAGTCGATTATCATTCAGCTATGATCATTTTGTTATGAATATGGATTATTACAAATGAACTGATACATTATTCGAATATACAAAACGTATGCATAATTCAGTTATGATAATTTCAATTGATGATTTCAATTAATTATGGATCTAGTACTGCATTATACGAACAGGGATTTATGCATCTTTCATGTTTGATCATTTTGATTAAAACCTGATTTCAATTCATCATGATTGTAGTACTACATTATATGAATACGTATGAACTATTGAAATCATTCAATTGTGGTCGTTAAAAAAACTATTAAAACTAGACATTCAGTTCATTAAAAATGCATTGGTACAATATACGAATAAGAATTTATAAATGCATCATTTGTGATCATTATGATTAAGAGTGGATTCCAATTGGTCATGAATGTAGTGTTACATTATACGAATAATAATGTAAGTACAGCTGCATACAGAAAGTTTGTTCACCTATATGTGTATATGTTCTTCTTTGAGATGCATTTTTGATGTTGCACAGATGAAGAAAAAACAAAATATGTATGTGTCTATCTTAAGCCCTGTTTATACGGCGAGCGTTTGCATATGAGTAAAGCATTACACATATGCAAATTTGCTCATATGATCCAACTTCGCCGTATGGACGCATTTGCACATATGTATATTTTACTACCGTAAGCAAATTTTTCACTACCGTAAGCAAATTTGCACCTAGTCAGGGGCAGGTGCAAATGTTTACTACCGTGAGTAAATATGGTATTTTCACTTTTCTAGTAAAAGTTCGTCGTATATACAGACATAGGGACTTCACACAAATTGAGAAAATATATTAGATAACTTTAGAAACTCTTAATATTATTTTTCAAATGTTATATATATAGGATAATCTCCTTCTTGTACGCGATGACCTTCGAAATCCATCTGACTATCCGAATTTCATTAAATAATTAGGGCGAAATAGTCAAAACAATGTTCACAGATATAAATTAATGTCATTTATTTAGTATACATCTAATAAATATAAATTGGTATGTTTTAGGAATTATCTATTCATATATTAAAAGAGTTGGAAGCCCATTTGCATAGGCAGAAATTAAACACATATGAACGCATAGCAAATTTACTTTTACTCACGTGTGTATATTACTACCATGAGCAATATTGCATATGTGCAAAGTTCGCCGTATAAACAGGGCTTTAGTGCAAATATTATTTAAATTGACGTTTATTGTATGTTTATTGTATTCTTACACGTATCCTGTCAACGTCACGTAAGTGGTGCATGTTTATGAAATTTGGCATCGTGAAATATTCAGATAGGGTCAAATTTTGAAAATTAAAATTTTATTAATTTGCGAATAAAAGTTCATATCGACTAAATAGGAACAATTTCATCACAAATACATTGAATGGTATAAGACGAAATGTATAATATATGTTTGACCCAAATGACCCACTTACTGAATATTTCACAGACGAAAATAAAAGCTTTAATTTTTTGGAAATTGACCCCTGGCAACTGCACAGAGCTTCCAAAACTGTAACTGTTTACTCGAGGCATCAAATCAGATAATGGTATGGAACACTCAACTGTCTTCATATAATGCAAAAATGCATCGGTTTAGTTGATACTATGCTTCGAATTACATGATAGTTTTACTGGAATACACAAGTAGGTGAACAAACTTTCGGTATTCAGCTGAACAATATACATCTTCTGTCCAACATAACTATAAAATTTGGATGAAGTTCATGAAAAATATGCTGCTACAGTATACGCTTGTTGTAGAATCAAGAATGAACGGCGTTTTCACAGACTGCAACACTCTTGAGTTATCTCCCTTGCCAGTCGGGCGATATTACATAACATATGACTGCGCTTCGCGAACCCATAGCAAAGTTACGTGAATCCGTATGTCGCAAATGCCCTTCAGTTATTGCGGTTTCGTCCCGGTAGAATATTATTGAAAATTATGCGCCTCATGGCGCGTTTAATGAGGCATAGGAATGGCGTCTTCGTTTGACCAGCCACCAACATGGCCGACCTGAATGTTGAACACTCCGCCAAGGGCTGGAACAAATTCCACTTGTCGACGCAAGTGATTTGCGATGAACGGATCAGACTTATATATTTATCCTCGTCCCGGAGGACGATATAAAGCATCATGCAGGACAATATCATGCAAAAGCTCTGCAACACTATCGCGCTCGTTTCCGCATCTCACTTCACGGTGTTAGGAGTTCCCTTATTAAAAAATCGTAATTATATTTGTGCGAAGCGTAGTGACGATGTGAGCTTAGGAAGGTGATCTCCCCACTTTTGTGCGTTAATTTCAATTTTGAGACGTCCCCTCCGGGTTAGGCAAGTGGGACGGAATCTAGTCAACTCTTCCAATATCCGGCTCACGCCGCGTACGTCGCAAAATCAAGCAAGCAGGGAACCAGTTTAGCCCCAAGTTATATGGCCGCCCTTTACAAGAGGGGTTCGTATAGGTTGTCACTCGTATTCGCCTCCGAAATGAGAAGTAATCAGTTTAGCGTTCATTTGTGAGGGAAAATGAACAATTTCCCCGATTAAATGCATTTCACGTAGCCCCCAGTATGATAGATAAGACGCGTATTATCAGATCAACTCAAGTATTGTTTCACATGTAATATGCGACACCGCCATTTTGTTCCAGAAAGCAATATCAGTTTGTGTAAACTACTGGCTGGTGGTGCGTTGTATCTTTTCCCGCTAATGAGATATCAGATGTAACTATCTTAATGGATCAGCGCTGTCCGATAACTCCATTATCCGTGATTTGTTTAGGAAAATATTTGTAAAAATACGTTTCCATTGTTTATTGATAATTAACTTTGACCAAACAATAGCTGAAGACAAGTCTGTTTTGTTAGTCAAATAGTTTCTAATGATTATATTGGGAAAAGGTGACACCGTTCTGATCAAGATAATTGAACACATTGTTACAGCGAACATCAGAAATACTCGGATTTATGTTTCAAATACTTCAAACACAACGTTAAAATTATTCTTCCCTGGATATTATTTTATTTCTAAATTCAACTTTCTTTTTTTTTTGGAATTCTGTATTCAAAACTCTACAGCTTGAAAAATAATATAAACATTGTGTACGTGTACACTGTATAAATAGCGATACAGGTTTTGAAATAATGTCTTGCACAGTACGAAATGTATGATACGAAATCATAGATGTATATTTTCTCTGATACTAGGGAAAGATTGTTGTAAAAACCCAAAAAATACGATAATATCAAACTCCATTTGACAACACTTAAACGTTAGACTTAACACATTTTGTGTTCTTTTCACGTCAAATATTTTCTTTATAAACATCGTGCAGGACTTGATTAATTGCAACGCCTAAGTGGGATCGTTGATGACATGAATATACCATCAATCATGGTATACTTTCATAGATTTCACTACTCCTCTATAACGAGAAACCACGCTATGTGTATTATTAACATGTGTGTATTATTCCATCTAAGTCCTCTGGCCATTGACCTAACGATCGTTAATTGTCTACTGTTTCGTGACTTTTTAATGATATTTTATATTTGTGATGCTTTAATACTGAAAATGTCTCATAGCATGACAATAATTGTCCTCTTACATTGTATATTACATCGCAAACCTAATGAGAAATGAAAGGTATTGCACCATGCTATCTAATATAATGTGTACATCTGTGAAAGATGAAATCGATAGAAAGTTTTCTTCAGTTTATTTTTCTTTCATAAAGAAACCATTATGTTTGAAAAAATACTCTTGTAACCAAATATTCATGATACACTTAATGAAATCTTCATTATTTTTGTGGCGAATATCGAACATCTAATAAATTCATTATTTTCATCTGATTATATTAATGTCTTCCATTTTCCAAGTTTAAGGTAACATATTTGACTCAACGTATTTCTCTGCAAGCTTCGTTTCACCCCGCCGGCAGTTTTCTTGATAATAACGACAGCAAAATAAGGTGAAAGATATAATTTCCATTTATGATGTATTGTCACAACAGAGAACCATACGCAAGGGATTGGGTTTGAATCCATAATGACGCCAAGCAATTAGTAGTTCTTACAATAGATTACATAGTGTATCATTTCATCTGGGTTACCAACTATCAATACGGCGTCCAATCCGGCCCTGGCTCTCGGGGAATAGGAGATATTAATGTTTCAACCGGACAACACTACGCGACTCGAGGGAAGCCACACTAACATATCTGCTGTGCACGTGTCGCGCACGAGCAATTCGAGATATCTACCTGTTCTCGTGAAACTTCGGAAATTGAAAACCTGCTATGATGCGCAGTTACCACTGCGCACATTGGTTTAATAACGCGGTCGTCTGGTTGGAACCACTTACGTCAAAACAAGATGTCCGCCTGTTTAAGTATCCTCTGCGTACATTAGAAGGGTTCCCGGAAACCCGAGCCTCGTTTTGAGTTTCGTGGCGACAGGAGGCATCATGACAAAAAATGACAGATAGAAATGAACTTGGATTAGGTTTTGAGTTAATGATACGTCGTTGATAGAGATGCACGTGCGACCATGGTTTGACAGCCGCCATGTTTGCTTTTGGACTTGCTTCGCGGTGGCTGTTTTCCTTTGTGTCAACAAAAAATACGGTTTTGTTTTCCTGTTTAAACATCTTTGTAAATGATACTGGAAAAATCCCTCGTGACTAGGTTACTTTGATACAATTCGTGCATCTTGTCGTGATTTTCAAAAAGAGTTTTAAACAATATATAACCATCTTTCGACGTAGAAAGACTGTAATTTTTTCGCAATGATAAATGATCAACAATGTATTTTTCCCGTTGGTAATCGTGATTGTCATTCCACTTATAATAACAGTTTTAAACTAAACATATATCATTTGTCTTATTTGAAATTCGAAAGGAACAATGTAAAAACCGTGTTCATGGATATTCAAATATATGGATCAAAAGCAACTTTCAGGCAATTTGTACTTAAATATATGTTTTAACTGAAAAACATTACAGAGATTACATAGTCCATATTCACTATTGCTTTTCATGTATAATAATTTTTTGTAATAAATAAATAATTAGATTGTATTGCATCATTTTATAATCGCTTTTGTATGTAAGATGATCATGCCCAAGAAAAATTCTAAGATCATCAAACATATATAGGTCCGGAATAGGTGAAATCAAAGCAGCACAGCCGATAAATATGAAACCGTGCTGCTTAGTTTTGTTTTGAAATGACTTAGAAAAGAACCATGGTAAAGAATTAATTTCATTGGTGAGCATTACAATGCGCAATTAAGGATGTTCGCTCCTCAAATTCATAGTATTAAACTTTATAGTAGTAAAATAAAGTTATATTTTTTAAAAGATGAACGTATATGATTGAAAAATAAGAAAATAAAAAATATAGGGTAGTGTGAGTTTTTCGAGATATGACGTCTGTAAGATAGTGGGGTGAAGTACAATTTTAACATGGGAGTCTATGGGAAAATGAGAAACACAATACTAAAAACTTTAAAATACTAAATTTCTAGTATTAAACTTTTTTCCTTTTTTGATATGTTACAAAGTTCATGTTCCCCTACCGAAATCAATGAAAAAATATATATGGTAGTGTTGGTTTTTTAAAGCTTTGACACAAAATGTACCTGAAAACCCCCCTTTTTAGTCAAATTTAGGCCATTTATGCTGTTTAAGCACTTTTTAGAGGTTCTAAAGTCACATTTTCTTTATTTCATTTGTTTTTTAAAAGTATGTAGATGATGTACAATATTATGAAGTAAATAAAAATGACAAAAAATCTTTACTTAATCATATTTCATTTTTGAAATTCAACAGGAAGGAGCGAACACCCTAAACGAGGAGACAGGTTCTGACATGGATGCAAATACGAGGAAATTAAACCATCCCTGTTCCATAGAAAAAAACCATCTTAAATTACATACATGTATCATATTCAAATAACATTTGAATTCCATTTAAGAAAACTATAATGTTAAACGTTTCAAATATGTTTTAAACTATCCAGAATTTTAGCATCTAACACTATTTTCACCTAAATATGAAAGTTACGTTTATTATTTTCCAATGAAAAAAAATAGGATTAAAAGTTATTATCATAACATTATCCACGTTTATTACGCAAGTAAGCATGCACGTTTAGCTAAGTGAAAGACATGATTCAATATAAAAATGTAAACTTTGTATTCAGTTTAAAGGGGCAGTAGCACGTTTTTTCGCTGAAATAAGTAGATTAAATGTATTTGAAAAATAAAGTCACCAATAGTAAAACACCCTTCTCTCTTCGGAAAATCAAGTTAAAAATGAGTGTACATGATTCCGTAAAGCCATGGGAATCGTTTTTTGTCATTCAAAATAATAAAATGTGTTCACAATAAAATGGCCGCCATGCAATTGTTGCTTTACACGCAACACCGTTATTACCACTGCGGATAATTGGTTTGTGTAATAAGTTGTTTTACCCTCTAAAGTAAATATAAATGACATAAACTATCATTATAAATGAGAAATTTGAAAAAATAAAATTTGCAAATTTGCTACTGCCCCTTTAACATGTTCGTAACTAAAATGAAAAAGATAGTAAAATGAAGGTATGTTTTGAATGTAATTGGTATGAAAGATCAAAAGAATATTGCATAAATAGCTTGACGGATTATCTCGCATCATTGAAGGAAACATATAACATATCTTACATATAAGTAAACATTAAAACTCATGCTCAAAATAACGTATATGTAGGTTAGAACATATTCGAAGATTGACCCTGCATTATCGAAAATAATTATGTAAAATATTTTTTTTCAAAATCGGATAAATCCATGATAATATCTCTAATTATCCGTGTCAGATTTCATCAAAATACGATGTCAAAATGGTGATGTGGTATTCTCCTGTCAAAACCCACGTCACCTAATTCATACTAATGAAAAAAACTACCTGTAAAAATGTATATTCATGTTAAAGTTAAATTAACCATTAACATCAGTCTCATGAAGTACTCTTATACTTTAAATAAATATAAATGGAATAAGAATAAAACATTATAACAAATTAATCTATCAATATCGTTTCATAAACGATGAAAACAGTAATTAATATAGTAAATATGTGTAAAATATTGTTTTATCCTATTAAACTAGTAATCCAGATAACATGCATATTCTATCAAAACAACATGATAGTAAAAAAGTTTAAAACATTCCTCACGGAATTCTCCCAAATATTGCTCCATTCAGGGTAAAAATTCCAGGTAAATCAAAGCAAGGTATATCACAAACCACAATCCACAGACATCCTCCAAGTGACGTTTGTGAGATGAGCTTCATATTTATACCACCTCATGTCTGTATATTCTGCCTTTAGTTCTACACCCTGAAGAAAACAACACATCTTTCAATCGTTTGCCCAATCCTGGCCCCAAGTTATATGTTCCCCCCTAAGCAGGGAGTCTCTGCCCCAACCACAGGAACTCTTCGCACCCCCAGTCCCTTGCGCTTGTTTCTGCCCCTGGTCCCAAGTCTTGATAAAACTTCAGGGCATTTTTCACCTCATCAGGCGATGGTCTTGAGGTTAAAGTTAATCAAGCAAACAAGCACGACAGTTCATAGAGGTAAAGTAGTCAATTAATTATTAATTACTGAAAACGTTAAACATAAGGATAAAGGCGAAGCGATAATAATACAGTAACATCTTATAAGTATTTACTTTATTGATTTTCTGGAGGTTAAGGTTTAAGTTGAAGGACAAGCCATGATTACATACATAACATAGTAATTTCATATATTGGTAAATCACTAAATTAAAAACAAATCAAGGGGAAATATTTGATTTTAAAAAATATGGCATTCTCGAGTTTAAAATACTCCAGGAAACTATATCAGCATTACAAGCATTGTATGTAGTGGTAAAATGGTAAATTGACGATTGACTTCTGACAGTATATACAAAGTATGTTATTTGATAACAGAGCACTTTTTTAAAAGTTTAACATACTCATGCATATCCATGCTAAAATTACAAGCATATTATGTAATGGTAAAATGATCATTTGATTTCTAACTAGTACAATAGCGCTTTTGGTTTGATACATACTGAAATATGATTATTAAATCTACTTAACAATTATAATCTCATTTATGGTATTGATATAGAATGACTCACTTTACGTACATGTAGTACTCAAATTTCCTTTTTTGATAGTTGGAAAGGATAAATATGCACAAAAATCTGATTCAACGTCAAGGCTAAAGGTAATTGAACTAGCACCAATGTTTGAAGCGGTAAATGCTATAGTAACGACCTATTCCTTAAAGCCAAATTGATTGGCAGTATTTTCTCAATTGATACAGCCAATACCAGCCAAGAAACCACAATGCAGCTATATAACAACCATGCTATTTAGTGATCAATTGGTAAATTAATAGCTTTACTACATTTTGAACTGATATATGTTGTTATTATTATACAATAAATAAGTTTTAATTTGTTTTTATGGAGGGTTAACTTTTTAAATCCAGCTTGCCACGTGGTGATAAATTGGTAAATTAGTAACAGTAGTGTATATATATATATATATATATATATATATATATATATATATATATGGTAAAATTAACCACTATTCGATATGTTATTACTTACAAAGTAATATGTTTATTAGGTTTCTTAATTATATAAATCAGTATCATTTCATCTTTCGCTACAGCAAATTTTGAAGATAACAATAAATTCATATACTGGATTTTGAAGTACATTTCTACATTCATTTCCTTGTTATTTCAAAAACTAACATTTATGGTTTGACTAACCATATACATTAAGCCGTATTATTGTATTAACCTTGACAACACGGTTGTGATTTAAAGATGCATCCTAGAAGTTTGTGCACTTAGTGTTGATGTTAATGCTAGTGCAAATGCTTCATGTAAGTGTTTATGTCTCTGATTACGTGTAAAAAGCCAAAACATACTGGGTCGTTTGGATTTTCGTCTAAGGAGAGAAATCGGGTGAGTCACAACAATGTATAGTGTAATTCTACACCATATATGCATAACAATAAGCGTAAAATTATTTTGAACAGTAAGATTTTTGATGACCATTTCCTTCTTGTAAACATATACGATGTTTTGAAGTATATTCTTCTCCATATTCAATAACTGGTGTAGGAAACAGCATAATACTGAACACTGAAACGCCGTGTTTGTTCACAATGAAGATGTTCTCAAGAAAACTTGTTTTCTTATGTATTTCAAATCTACATGGTTTTCAAAGAATAAAAATTTTCACAGCTCGTTTTCGAAACTTCACTTTTCTCTCAAAACAAATCTTAAACAATTTAACAGCTAAGGCAAACTTGATGCCATTTCTCTTTGGATTACCGTAAATGCAATCTTTCTCATTAAGCGTATGTGACAAATTATTTTGCAATAAAAAGGAATTTTAAGATATGACCCTATTGTATGTATCATTATGGCGACATTCGAGATAATGTACCCATGACTTTAGAATCACACGATACTCTGTAAAGTAGAGTAATGTAGTATTGTTGGTTCCATGGAAATCAAAATACATGGTTTTATAGCATTTGAAAGCAGTTAACACAGATTTTTCAAAACTAACTCTTTTCACAGTTTTATATGAATTTGAATAAGTTCTGTTAAATATTGACATCCGACGGTATATACATGATAATATAGATAACAAAAGTGAAATAACACTGATTCTTATTGTTATTCCAAAATGTTATCCTGCACCGAAGACATTACACCAATACATAATCTTATGAAATTCAAATCCTTACTTATAGTACAATAGATACAATATTAAATACGAACAAGATGTTTAATCAATGAACTTAACGATATGTCATTTCCCTAAAAAATACATTTAATCAAACTGGACTCTACAATCATTGCAAAATGATGTTCATCTTATATTGGACGTAACAGAGAACTTCCTATTTGTAAAACAAAATGGCGATCGTTACGAAAAGGCCACCCCTGCAGGACAATTATTAACGAGAGTACTCGAGTAAAGTTTGAATTTAGTTATGCTTAAATTTACGACTAAATATTAATGTTGTCTCAGTCGGATGACTCATACAGCAACATTGTCTATATAATGAGCCGATATGACCCTGGAGTCATAAGAAGACACTATCAAATCAGATAATCATTCTAAATAGCGTATCTATGAAACAAAAACGGCATAGTTTGTACCAACGGGTCCCTTCATCATCCTGCTTTTATTAACCTCGTTTTGAGCCCGGAGGTGAATTGTTCTCGGAGACGAGATATCAAGTCCATATCAGAAGCTACAATCTTTAAAACTATGTATGAAAAACAACGGCGAAGCTTCTTGATTTCCAAGAAGTTGCCTTCGTGGGAAATATGCGGTAGAGGCTTGAGTCAACAAGTCACTTTTGCCGCAGGGTATTAAATGCTATAACACCGGTATACGGTGTTACCCCGAACATGTTCTCGTGGAGGAGGTACGATTTCGATATTTGTGATACATGTCAATGTACCCGAGGCGGTGGCCTGACCTTCTCCTGATCCTCGGTTGGAGATTCTGAGGCGTTACATACGGGTTCTACAAGGAGGGATACACTACACACCAATACACGTGTTTTTCACGCCATTTCAGTTATCTGGATGGAAGACTTGCGATTGACAAGGGCAACCAAAAGTGTTATTATCCTCACCCTTTCCAGACTTATATTTGAGCTTTATATTTGCTGGAGTGTATGTCTGACATGTAGACATGGAAGTGCCAATCTCACGTTTGTACACTTGTAACAAGTAGGGAACTCTTCACAAATGTTTCCATACATATCAGACACCACTTTATACTATATGTTCAACTGCCACTTTTTATTTAGGTGCGTAACTGTTTTGCAATGTCAAAAATGTGATGATATCATCATCGCGAGTATCCGGTCCTCATGACTAATATGATGTTATCATACTTTAAATCCTGAATATTTAAAAAAAAAACTATCAAAATTTATTTATATTCAAAATCATCCCCAACAAAACAATCAAGAACTAGCCCAATGTATATTATATAAGTAATAATAAGAAGTGTTGAGAAGTGGGGTGATCCTTTAATTTGTTTGTTGGTAAAGACGTAAAGACGTAGGGGCTAATGAATTACGTTTTCGGATAAATCTATGAAATGTATCATAATTATTATTGAAAATTATATGTAAAATGTAGAACTTAAAATGCGATATGGGTAACATATTAGAAAAACTTAACTTACAGCCAAGCAAAAGCAAAATTATATGAAAGATGTCTCTGTCCTGGCATATGGTCACTCTGAATGAGATTATGGTCTATATATAAAGATCAGACAGTAAGCTCTGGCAACACGATTCTCGTTAATTGAACAGTTTCTCATCTGTTCGTGTTGGAGGATTCTGACATGAGGCGTGTTGTGCCATAATGCACGTCTCCTATAAGTCCAGACCATTCACCACAACTCCAAAAGCAACCCACGAAACCACCAGTTCATGACAATCTGCTGCGGAATTCAATCATGAAGCCAGCTTCAGTAAACAGCCGACCCACGATCCAAAGAAGTATTGGGTTATATTTATAAGAACCCCACGAGTTTCCATTTGTCGATATTAAACGCTGATACTCGTTCGAGAATATTTAGACAACATGGCCGCCGAATAGGCCTGGCCATTACTTCCGGTTTACGACAGACTCCGTTGTTTGATTTAAGGCTGAAGACACGATGCCGTTGAAAGCCGTAAATTGATTCTATTCAGCGCAGATTTTATCCAAACTCAGCTAATGTGCTGATGCCAAAACTCCTCAAGAGGGTTTTATAAACAATGCGTTATGACAGTTATTAGTTGATAGGCGAGTGTATATCTGTATATGCGTGTCATGGAGGAGCGCATTTTGTCCAAATTGATCCGACCAGCCCGGCTCATAGACTGTATTTTAGAATATTTCGCCTAAACTTCGCCCAAGCCCCAAGACCAGGGCCTAGTTCAAGAGAGGTCTCATAGTAATCGCTCAATTAGCGATTACTTTTAAACCTCTCTTGAACGCGATTGCTCAATGTAGCGCTGCGTAGCAAAGCGAGCGAACTTTAAGGTTTTGCACTGTGTCGTTCAGGAGAGAATGAGCGCTACTTGAGCGTTACTTGAGCGCTACTTGAGCGCTACATTGAGCGATCAATGAGCAATTTAAGCGCTCGCTGTTATTGAACGGAGCCCATGTCACTGAGGCTCCTTTCCAATAATAAATACAATAGAAAATATTTTTATGAATAATTAATTGAAACTTATAGATTTTCAGACAGCAACAGGCAACAATACTTTAGGCTGAAATTAACTATGTTGAAGTTATTTATGAATTATCATTACAAACATTTTCTGATTGATAATGTTTACAATGTATTATTCCTTTATTGATATGGGAACGGGTGAGTTAAAGAAAGGTTCACATTAAAGATCAAGGAATAAACTAATCGACGTAAACTATACAATCCACGATTTTTTCTGTCATTACTTTACAGTTTCATGGGTGTATATTTTAGACTTGATCATTGTCAGGAAGTATCCCATTTCAGAGACATTTGCTTTTCGCATTTGCACCTTAACCCTTATTTAATACCTGATAAGACATGTTCGCACATTTTGGTTTTATTCAGATTTTATCCTTCTGTTTGATCATTCCAAAGCCAGAAGCAGTTTCACGTACTTTAATATGTTTCAAGTCCATTAATTAGAACCAAATTATCTTCTGCTCAAGAAACTCCAATTACTCAATAGATAAAAGAAGATTTCGTATAACCAATTCAAAGAAATAGGAAAGTTACGAAAAAACACTTTATTTTTATGTCTCATTGAATCTATCTTCTTTTTTTAATTTAACATTAGCAAGCGTGTCGTCTTTCTTACTCTACAACTATGCCAACCTCTTTTTCTTTCATTTCAGAATTTTGGTAGCGGGTTGCGACAGGGTTGTGTGCTTGCCCCAGGCCTTTTCACAGTTTTTACTGATATTCCGTTTGAGAAGGGGACACATTGGTTTACC
Source organism: Gibbula magus (assembly GCA_936450465.1). Lineage (NCBI taxonomy): Eukaryota > Metazoa > Mollusca > Gastropoda > Trochida > Trochidae > Gibbula > Gibbula magus. Next base: position 62,956,921 of record OW388292.1, on the reverse strand, counting down.
CCTCTCTGCGTCTCCCGACTCGATTCTGTGACCGCGCTAGGGTCCGTCTCCACTTGGCAGTATGTTAGGGCGCTTGACTGCAGGAAACATAGCCTGGGAGAAACTTAAACAAAACACCTGCCTGATTTCTAATTATCTTGTCATGAACTATAAGAACAGAGAGGGAAAATGAGAAGCAAGTCATCTCGGGGTCTCTTCCTTTTGGTAATACAGCGGTCTTCCAAGGAGATTGGTTTGTGAATATTTAATCCTAATCAAATTCGCTTTTTGCTTTGAGCTACGAATTTGCCCAAGATTGAAATTTTGACCCCCAAGTCAATCGCGGTCCGGAGTGATTTGACTACAGCGTGACAAGAACTTACAAATAGTTGGTGACAGGATGATTTGTATGTTGCGCCGTTTCGATGTGCCTCAATGCACGTGCTCATCTAACTGACGGCATCTGTCGCTACAAGAATGGCTAAAGAGACATTACGATCGGCGTGTTTTTCGAAAGACGAAATTCGAAGGGATGTTTATGTTTATTCATGTATGTTATTGATTATTAATTTGACAAGGGTCAATTTAAAACATTGGTTTAAAATTGAGTATAAATTCACAAAAGAGTACACCCTCGACTATCCTACCTGTAAAAAATACATTGTCCTACTGGGCCTTTAACCCCGAGTTATCTATTGATAGTTTGCGTTGCACCGTTTGGAAATCTGATATCACACTGGTTAAAGGGACAGTGTGACAACAAATTCTATGTGCAATCATGCATATGTTCGTTAAATAATGTCTATGGTATTAATTCTTCAGTTCTTACAATAACACTCTAAGTAATATGTTGGACTTTGTTTTATTTAGCAAACGAGAATTTTATCTAAAATTTGGTTTAAAAACACATACCGACTCTGGTTAAAGGGACGGTGTGATAACAAAATCTATGTGCAATTATGCATATGTTCGTTAAATAATGTCTATGGTATTAATTCTTAAGTTCTTACAATAACACTCTAAGCAATATGTTGGACTTTGTTTTATAAAGCAAACGAGAATTTTATCTAAAATTTGGTTAAAAAAACATACTGATCCTAGAATTCGATATGCCCATAAAACACAAACATGTATTCAAGTTAAACCATATATAGGAAATAAAGGTCATTTGACTCAATACTTTGTTTTCATTTTTAATTTCAATTTCAATTACTTGTTTAATTACATGTGATCAACCATCATTAATAAATGATAAAATGTATGAGACTAAAAGGAACTAGAGTATAAGTACATTTGTTTCAGATTTTCCAAACAAGAGTCTTTCCCTTTTCAATTTCCTAAACCCGATTAACAAATAATTTACTTTTATTAGTTTTCAAAGAAATATAAGTAAATTGATATATATATATTTCATTTTGAATCACAAGACATTGCCTTGACATTTGTCTCCAAAATAAGTCTTATTTACAACTTCTTTACAAGGTAATTTAAGCTTGGTGTTGAATTAGCTTTGTTATCGTTATTATGTCTACTGTTACTTGCATCATAACGAACATCATAACCCCTATGGCGAAACATAAACAGTTTCATTTACTTATATATGTAGTATGTTCACGATTACCCTGCAATCGTTGTCTTTGCAGCAGTATCATGTCACCTGTGGCATCAGAAACAAGTTTAGAAATGTTCTGATTATTGCGTGATCAAATGGAATAAAATGGGTAAAAACAATCTTTAAAAAACAACTTTTTATATAACACTCGTTGTCTCTTGTGAAATACAAAAGTTCACACATTTCTTATAAAGTAATGTATGACGAACATGCTCGGGTAATCAACTCTTTATCTAGGTGTTCATTGTCTATTGATTATGATACAAAGAACTTCATTGTTTTCTCAAATGACCTCATCATATCCCATATTCAAAACCAAATCTATATCATGAAAAAATAAAATTCCCAATAATTTTAGAATGTAAACGTAGAATGTATGTTCGTAGACCGTATATACGTACATATATTCGTTATATCGATTTTTTTGTGGTATCTGTTTTAAAAGTAATGAAGTAATAATTAGAAAAATAAATTCGTCTTCATTTCTTATCAAAATATACTCAATGTGTATTATACAATGTACAATGTACAATGAATACCAATTTCTTTTGACCCATTTACCATACATTTCACGTTGGTAATAGTTGTCATGTATGTGTGTGGTGTCTGCAAAAGACTGTAAAGTGATAAAATATACATATCCATGTCTTCATATTTCTGATGAAATTAAAGTTAATGTATAATCAATTTACAACACAACCTATTTCTAGGGACTGTCTGGATCTTTGCATTCTCTTCCCACAGAGGTTACTCCCTTCAGATTTCCGATCCTAGCCTCTGTTGTGTTACGCTTGAAATCGGGGACAGAAAGGGAGTGTCCTGATTGGTTGCAAGTGAATCTAGTTGTACAATCAGCAACGCCGTTGTAAAAGTGACATTTGCCAATGTCACGTCATAATGTTAAAATGAACGTAAGACCAACAAAGATTATACATTGAAGATTTAGTGGCCCTTTGCCAAACCAACGCCCTAGAAACGTATATCATATTCTTGTCCGAAAAAAAGATTGGTTAGTGTGGAAAATAAACTGAGTAACAGAGCCAATGGTTCTATTTTAATGTGTTTTTTTCTAAGTCATGAACTTATAACTTTAGTTCAGCCATACGCTTGGCATCAGGTTAGACACGAGATTGAGATTGTGTGTATCATTCTTAGCTCGTTTTCAATGAAAAGTGTCTGAATGCGGCACAACCATTAAGATTGCAATTCAATGATATCAAAGTCAAGGACTCAAAGCTCATGACGTCACCAGATTTGTGACGTCACAGCATTGTTAGTCAAGGGTAAAGAAATCTGATAGGGACTTCACACACATTATATAGCCTCTGTATCACATAGGTTCGGTTAATAAAATGACAAATATAATATTCTCCAAGTATAATCCAAACATCAATGTCAACCTTTCGTTTTTCTCAGCGGATCGTTTGACACATATTGTTTATTGAAAACGCTCTCCTGGCAGTTGGTTTAAATACTTAAATACTGACCATCGTTGTTATTCTCTATTCCGAAGTGTTTTTCAACCTGAAAGACATTGCAAATAACTTCGTGAGAGAAAATTCTGATGATTTGCATGTAAGTTACAAGTATCGTGTCTGACGCATCTAAATTGACAATGACAATAAACACAACTGTCTCTTTATACTTCGTAGGAAGTGAAGATAGGTATTAATATTTGGATAATTTTGATAGTGCAAGTGGATGTTTGAGTATAACGCATACTGCGAAGACAAGTATTGCAACGTTTACCTAACGTACCTTTTGAGGATGAGTAAGTACGAAGGTGTACTGTATACAATATTAAAACAAGGTGACATCGTGTTTTTAAGTATCTGAATAATAAAAAGAATAGAAAACAACAAGACAACACCAGAGGAAGTGTGTCACGTGACTTTTACGAAAGGATTGTGAATGTTATATTGAGGGGGAGGGCATTACACAAATTGTCACGCATTTCGTAAAAGTCATAATGGCATACTTTCGAGTGCAATCATTTCTTATTACCCATTTATTATATTTGTATCGCGTAATACAGCATAATACAGTGACGTCACGAACGATTGTTTAATGACGTCACAGAGGGCGAAATACGGAAAGTCGCGATGAAACAATGGTCGCTAGGCAAATGTGATAGTTAACTCAGTTATTTTCAACAATACGGGTAATAAAACCGATTAACTGACTCAAACAACCATCGTATTATACCAGGTACCCAGTTTACTGCTCGCTACTACGTTCATTTACCCAGGTCGACACTCATCTCATGTTTCAGTGTGGGGCCGAGTGTAAACTCAAAATTAATCGATATACATCAATGAAGCAGGTCACCCATCTGTTAACAAACCGTGGTCAATGTTGCTGAACTTCATAGGTTGCGATGAGCTGAGATATGCATCATACCTACTACATAGGACCTACTGGTTGCTTAGCTACTCAGTTTCATTTCTCGTGAATTATACCAAACGTAATCAGAGCTTTCACACAAACAAGGGAATATGTATCTCAATGAACTAAACTATGATAAAAACACAATGTATGTGAAAAAAATCGAATCTGATATTGTTCTAATGATAATATATCATAAATATAAACAAGTATATCTTTGAATGTCGTCTACAGAAAATAGCCATCTGGTATGTTCTCTTCAAAACAAGATGGGAAGTAAAGTATAGACGTTGCGCCACATACCTTCGATCAAAAATATTGACCCTTCAACTCTGTAATTAATCTGGTTAATATTAGACCCCCGTCACAAATGCAACTAATAATAAACAAGTTCGGGTCTTTATTGCTTGTTTTAAATATGCTTCGCGTTGAGGAAAATTGATTACACAAACAAAATTATTGCACCCACAATTCACATTATTTGGAGACTTCGTTGACAACGGCAGCGATCAATGAACTCTATGTACATTTGGCAATTTACAACATTCTTCAAGAAGGGTTGTCGATATCAGGGGTATTTCTTTACAAGATAAACCAACCCCTTTTATATATTTTCGTTAGAATCAATGCGCAAAATAAATATAGGAGCTTTTGTTTAATTGTAACAAATTCCCAATACAGATGCTTCTCTGGCTTCGTCGATAATTGTTTATTCATTCGTTTTTCTTTGAACTTTGAAAACCAATTGAACAAAACAACAGGAGTCATTTTCAAGACGTTTTGTCCTGAGTTCTTTAGCGCGTCTAAGAGATCGGCAATTATTGAAGTGTTTTCATATGTTTGGAAATTGTGAGTAAAATCAAGGTTCACTGTCAAATCCGACCTGGTTGTAGCTTTGTTTAAAACGTTTGTAATTCAACTGTATGTAACTATGTGTGTTTAGCTGATTATTTACACTAAACGTCAAAAGAAACGTTACCCCTCTTTGGATTTAAATATCATAAAAAGTTATGTGCTCAGAGTGAGTGAGTGAGTGAGTGAGTGAGTTCGGGTTTAACGGCGCTTTCAAGAGTATTTCACTTATATCGCGGCTGCTAGTATTATGGCAGGGAGAAAGCCCGCAACGCCATGTGGCTATGCATTGCGGTGAAACCTGCGAGCGTCGGCTGGAACTAGCGAACCATGGGTGTTTGTGCTCAGAGGAACAGAGATTTGTTGTGTTTTAACATCCCATAAGTTCACCCTTTTGTTCCAAAATTACAGACTTGGGAATGTACTGATAATTATGATATCGCCAGTTTCATTTACTTAAAAAGCTGATGTAAAGTATTTTCATACAATTTTATTTGGATTTGATATATAGAGATTATTACCCAAGGTAGTGTGTCATATGACTTTTACGAAGCGAGTGTGATTTTTTTTATTGCCCGAGCGAGAGCGATGGTTATACACAAATTTGCACGAGTTTCGTAAAAGTCATATGACACACTTTCGAGTGTAACAATTTCTTTATTACCAATTTTATTCGCGTAAGAAAAGCCAGGAAACCGCCTATTTCTCTTGCGAAGTCAAGCTACAGTGACGTCGCGAACAATCGTTTAATGACGTCACAGTAGACAGAATACGGGAAGTCGCGGAGAAACAATGGTTGCTAGGCAAACGTGATATGTGCACATGTGCTCATATCAATAATATTAACTCGGTTATGTTCATACATATGGGTAATAAATACCAAACTGCCATATGTGTTGAAGTTCAAATCATCTCACTCAACATTCATCCCCAAATACCAAAAATATGACAATTACTTGTTTTCAAATGACTTTTTAAAAATACATTCAAACCATACATGTATATCTACAAATTCACTTCGAAATTGTTTCCACAGAAATACCCCGGTCGTAATATCGTCTGTACTTTAATGGACACCAACAAATGTTACAAACCTCTAAAAGTTATTTCAAACAATTTCAAACTCAAATTTAAAAACAATGGATCATTAAGCCACGTCCTTTCATTCAATCACTTCACTCACACTCAAATCAAATTTACTAAAATTAATTCAATTCACAACAGTTTCTAAAAATACTTTTTACGGATTGAAACAAATATCAGCCGAGGGGAAGATTCCATCTAATTTACAGTTTAAATCGATGTAGCGAGGTTTTGAATGAAATACAATTATTTGTCTGTATATTATGACGTGGTGAGACTTTAAAAAGAAGTTATAAGATTCTCCATATCATGCACCCATCTTTGTAGCAGTGTTATCCCTCGCTAACTGCCTTCCTGTGTCCTCTCGGTTAATCCTCTGACTGACAGCTACATTTGCATGGTTATCTCGATAAATTCTCTGACTGACAAGCTACATTTTCATAATTCTCTGACTGACAAGCTACATTTTCATAATTATCTGACTGAAAAGCTACATTTTCATAATTCTCTGACTGTCAAGCTACATATTCATAAATCTCTGACTGACAAGCTACATTTTCATAATTCTCTGACTGACAAGCTACATTTTCATAATTCTCTGACTGACAAGCTACATTTTCATAATTATCTGACTGACAAGCTACATTTTCATAATTCTCTGACTGTCAAGCTACATATTCATAAATCTCTGACTGACAAGCTACATTTTCATAATTCTCTGACTGACAACTTACATTTTCATAATTCTCTGACTGACAAGCTACATTTTCATAATTCTCTGACTGACAAGCTACATTTTCATAATTCTCTGACTGACAAGCTACATTTTCATAATTCTCTGACTGACAAGCTATATTTTCATAATTATCAGCAATTATCTGAGTAATACACTATATAGTTGGTCTTGTAAGTAAGTATCTGAGTAAAACACTATAGTTGGTCTTATCAGTACTTATCTGAGAGATACACTATATAGTTGGTCTTGTAAGTAAGTATCTGAGTAAAACACTATAGTTGGTCTTATCAGTAATTATCTGAGTAATACACTATATAGTTGGTCTTATCAGTACTTATCTGAGTGATACACTATAAAGTTGGTCTTGTAAGTAAGTATCTGAGTAAAACACTATAGTTGGTCTTATCAGTAATTATCTGAGTACAACACTATAGTTGGTCTTATCAGTAATTATCTGAGTAATACACTATATAGTTGGTCTTGTAAGTAAGAATCTGAGTAAAACACTATAGTTGGTCTTATCAGTACTTATCTGAGTGATACACTATATAGTTGGTCTTGTAAGTAAGTATCTGAGTAAAACACTATAGTTGGTCTTATCAGTAATTATCTGAGTAATACACTATATTGTTGGTCTTGTAAGTAAGTATCTGAGTAAAACACTATAGTTGGTCTTATCAGTACTTATCTGAGTGATACACTATATAGTTGGTCTTGTAAGTAAGTATCTGAGTAAAACACTATAGTTGGTCTTATCAGCAATTATCTGAGTAATACACTATATAGTTGGTATTGTAAGTAAGTATCTGAGTAAAACACTATAGTTGGTCTTATCAGATATTATCTGAGTAATACACTATATAGTTGGTCTTGTAAGTAAGTATCTGAGTAAAACACTATAGTTGGTCTTATCAGTAATTATCTGAGTAATACACTATATAGTTGGTCTTATCAGTACTTATCTGAGTGATACACTATATAGTTGGTCTTGTAAGTAAGTATCTGAGTAAAACACTATAGTTGGTCTTATCATTACTTATCTGAGTGATACACTATATAGTTGGTCTTGTAAGTAAGTATCTGAGTAAAACACTATAGTTGGTCTTATCAGTAATTATCTGAGTAATACAGTATATAGTTGGTCTTATCAGTACTTATCTGAGTGATACACTATATAGTTGGTCTTGTAAGTAAGTATCTGAGTAAAACACTATAGTTGGTCTTATCAGTACTTATCTGAGTGATACACTATATAGTTGGTCTTGTAAGTAAGTATCTGAGTAAAACACTATAGTTGGTCTTATCAGTACTTTTCTTAGTGATACACTATGGTTGGTCTTATGAGTATAGTTATTTTCATCGGTAATTATATGACTGGAATACTGTTGTTGACCCAATCGGTAATTGTACTGACTGACACACTGTTATATATAGTTGTCTCAAACGTCAGTAATATCGTAAATTATCTAACTGACACACTATAGTTGGTCATATCGTTTATTATCTGAATGACACACTAAAGTGTCCTACCTGTATTTATCTAACTGGCACACTGTAGTGTCCTATTTGTATTTATGTGACTGGCACACTATAGTTGGTCATATCGTTTTTTACCTGACTGGCACGCTATAGTGTCCTACCTGTATTTATCTGACTGGAACACTATAGTTGGTCATATCGTCTATCATCTGACTGGCACACTATATTGTCCTATCTGTATTTATCTGACTGACTGACACACTATAGTGTTCTACCTTATTTATCTGACTGACACACTATAGTGTTCTACCTTATTTATCTGACTGACACACTATAGTGTCCTACCTGTATTAATCCGACTGACTGACACACTATATTGTTCTACCTGTATTTATCTGACTGACTGACACACTATATTGTCCTACCTGTATTTATCTGACTGACTGACACACTATAGTGTTCTACCTTATTTATCCGACTGACACACTATAGTGTCATACCTTATTTATCTGACTGACACACTATAGTGTTCTACCTGTATTTATCTGACTGACTGACACACTATAGTGTTCTACCTTATTTATCCGACTGACACACTATAGTGTTCTACCTTATTTATCTGACTGACACACTATAGTGTTCTACCTTATTTATCTGACTGACACACTATAGTGTCCTACATGTATTTATCCGACTGACTGACACACTATATTGTCCTACCTGTATTTATCTGACTGACTGACACACTATATTGTCCTACCTGTATTGATCTGACTGACTGACACACTATAGTGTTCTACCTTATTTATCTGAATGACACACTATAGTGTCCTACCTGTGTTTATCTGACTGACACACTATAGTGTCCTACCTGTATTTATCCGACTGACACACTATAGTGTCCTACCTGTATTTATCACACTGGCCCACTATAGTTGGTCGTTTCGTTTATCATCTAACTGGCACACTGTAGTGTCATACCTGTATTTATCTGACTGACTGAGACACTATAGTTGGTTATTTCGTTTATCATCTGACTGTCACATTATAGTGTCCTACCTGTATTTATCTGACTGTCACACTATAGTGTCCTACCTGTATTTATCTGACTGGCACACTTTAGTGTCCCTACCTGTATTTATATGACTGTCACATTATAGTGTCCTACCTGTATTTATCTGACTGTCACACTATAGTGTCCTACCTGTATTTATCTGACTGGCACACTGTAGTGTCCCCACCTGTATTTATCTGACTGGAACACTGTAGTGTCCCTACCTGTATTTATCTGACTGTCACACTGTAGTGTCCTACCTGTATTTATCTGACTGTCACACTGTAGTGTCCCTACCTGTATTTATCTGACTGGCACACTTTAGTGTCCTACCTGTGTTTATCTGAATGACACACTTTAGTGTCCTACCTGTGTTAATCTGAATGACACACTGTAGTGTCCCTACCTGTATTTATCTGACTGTCACACTGTAGGGTCCTACCTGTATTTATCTGACTGGCACACTATAGTGTCCTACCTGTATTTATCTGACTGGCACACTGTAGTGTCCCTACCTGTATTTATCTGACTGGCACACTGTAGTGTCCCTACCTGTATTTATCTGACTGTCACACTGTAGTGTCCTACCTGTATTTATCTGACTGTCACACTGTAGTGTCCCTACCTGTATTTATCTGACTGGCACACTTTAGTGTCCTACCTGTGTTTATCTGAATGACACACTTTAGTGTCCTACCTGTGTTAATCTGAATGACACACTGTAGTGTCCCTACCTGTATTTATCTGACTGTCACACTGTAGTGTCCTACCTGTATTTATCTGACTGGCACACTACAGTGTCCTACCTGTATTTATCTGACTGACATACTAAAGTTGGTCATATCGTTTATCATCTGACTGACATGTCATATATAACGCGTTCAAATTGCACAGAAATAAAGATGTGATTTGTGACTGTTGAACGGAACCGAAATGTTGTTAAACTTGAAAGATTAATATGCTCGTGTTTCATATTCGTCTCTTCTTAAAACATTGAACTGTGAATATTATACATTTCTGAGAAACAGTTCACATAAAAAAAGCAATCAGCATGTAATCTGACTTTAGGTATCGCGATTTGATGAATGTATCACCTGTGTTATTAACTATACTTTTATCAATTTGTTTCACCCTATATGTGGCATCGGGTGAAAATCGAATAATATTTATTTTAGATGAATTCAAGAGTATAACATATGGTAATTGAATAGCTGACTTGCGTTAAAAAATGAACCAAGTGCTTCGCCTTTTTATAACATTTCAATTACTAACAAATAATCCCTGTGTTCCAAGAAATTGACATCCGTCTTTTTGCAATTAGCAATTATGATATTAATTTACCTCAGAAAGTCATACCCCAGGGCACAGACAATTCTGAACAACAATTAACACACGGAAAATCAAAGTAAGTTACGCGTAAGCTTTGTTTGGGACGTCTGATAAAAATAAATAAAATTCAAACCTGAATGTAATCAAGATATAATAAAGTTCCTTAAGATCGCTAGCAAGTAACAAAACGGTTAATAATCTACCGGAACTATTTGTCAAAGAGTAATTATAGAGATTTGATACTAGTGTGACACGGGCCCTCAATTAACGCAGAAAACGTAAAGCCAGATTATTAATGTTTAGTTTTCTTTACAAAATAATAGCACGCTGGAGGGCAATTTGTCCGGCCTAATTTCAGTGTTCCCAAGATTTCTACCCACTTCTGTCTCGCACGTCGCAGCACCTGTGATACAGGCAGTCTAACAAACCTTCAGTTGCATTATAGAAGTAACTATGAGAGGCATTCAGCGTAATTGTATCACTGGATCTTTCTTAAGGAATAAACGCTAGTCTAGGGGGACTTAGAGAGGATTAGCATCGTTCAGAGTTCACCCTGGATCGTACCACCCATGACAGATACGACAAATGCTTTCATACGAAAATGCTCCGTTTACAGCGAAAGCTTCGACGTTGTTTAACGAACGTAAGACGGTTTATTTGAAGCATTTCGTAACAAAATACCATCGAGCGCAGCTGTTAAGGAGTATGGGAGACTGGTCTCTGGCTTTCGTCTGTCACTTCCTGTAGTCAGGGCAGCGAAGGAGCTGTGAAACTTGTCTTCATCTACCCTGTGACAAATTCTACGATATTCGAGCTACAAGGACAAATTGAGACGGCACAACAATGCCCGTCTGAGCGCTGCCACCCGATCTACGCTGGGTGCGCTGTGAGGAGCCGACCTTGCTTCTGAGTCGTTCAGAGCTTGCATTCACAGTCGGAGGTCGTATAGCCGGGCCGAGACATGGTGATTACCGGTAACATATCGCCTCCGGATTTTAGTCGGGATCAAGCTTCGCTCAAGACTTATATTCACCTGAGCGTTCGAGAGCCAACGCTGTTATTTACCTGCTCGTGTCCCGATCTCCCTAAGGCTAAAAGACTTTTGGAAACTGTTGCTTAATTTAAGGCCGTGGTTATTTGCACGAAATTGGGTTGCATTTTGAGAGTTGGCTTTTCAAAGGATTAGGACATCACACTTTGAGAAAGTTCTATGGAAACTACAAAGGGACATCGTAAGATCTTATTACTCCCCGACAAAGAGAATCATCTACAAATTACCATCCTGTGAGCTAGATAGGAAAGCACAAGTCGACGATGTCCTTTCAACGTTAGAAGAGATTTAAAGGGGTAGTAGCACGTTTTTTCGCTGAAATAGGTCGATGAAATGTATTTGAAAAATAATGTCACCAATAGTAAAACACCCTTCTCTCTTCGGAAACTAAAGTTAAAAATACAGGTACATAGTTCCGTAAAGCCATGGAACTCATATTTTCATTCAAAATAATAAAATGTGTTCACAATAAAATGGCCGTCATGCAAGTTTTGCTTTATACGCAACACTGTCATACCATTACGGATAATAAGTTTGTGTAATAAGATGTTCTTCCTCTAAAGTAAATATAAATGACATAAACTTTCATTATAAATAGGAAATTTGAAAAAATAAAATTGGCCAAAAACGTGCTACTGCCCCTTTAATGCTTCGTTTGGCAGACTTCTTTACTGAGTTCCAAAATCACATGCTAATGTTCAGAATACCAATGCATTGATAATACATATGCTACTTATACTAAATCTACTCTAATTTATCACGTGGCTTCATTTTTATAGGTCAAACGATTGAAATATCATTTTTTGGAGAATTACTAGTAATTCAATTTATGACAAGAATGTAAATTTATATCCATTCTCTAATTTCCCATACAGCTTATTTTAGTTGAATGTACATAAAGGTCATTTGGCTTTATACGAGCTAATCTTTAATGTTTTTTGTGTCCAGAGTAAGTAAAATAGACATATATGCAAGTAATGACAAGATTGTAGTCTTACACTCAGACTCTGGGAAAAGTATTTATTCTGAAAATATGAGCATTTTATCAAATATTGAAAAGAAGACTGTAAGAAATAGAATTCTGTAAAAACAATATTAATATTAATTATTATTGATATTATTATCAATATTTAAAAAAATACAGAGGCTAAGTGTTAGACTAAGAAGATTGTTACTTATATATTTTAATACATGTACATATAGGTAATTCAATGCAACATGTAACATGTAACATGAATTGATTTGACAAGCACGTGTAATTGGTATTCAATCGCTATTTTCAGATCTTGTTTCTCTTATCTAATGTTAACATCTACGTGTGAAAGAAACTTAACATACGTGCACAACTTTAATCAAAACATATACAACAGTGTACACTGTATTATTTGAGTGAATCTGAAGTTAAAGGCAGAAAATTTAATTAAATGCATAATTAAACTAATAACATTTGACACTTTGACAAAACATATTCATGACAAACTTCTCTTTATAGACCTAGTTATAATTATCACATAAAAACATCTCTCTACTCGGTAAAATTTAATTCGTTCAAATTTGCAATTTAAATTTCTACATTTTTTGTATCGTAATGAATGAATAATTCACTGCTCTAATTCAATTAACCCGTGTATAGGACCACGGGGGCATAATTTTCTATTGACCAAATTATCTGATTTACCTGGAACAACTACCTGTATTTAATGATCCCTGGTATTCAAGAACCCTTAAAGTCGACGCAAAATAGCGGCTTATTAGATCGATCGACAGCGTGAAGCTACCATTATAGTAAGCGCCAGGTAGAGCTCTTCACGGCTCCACCAAGTGAGTTTGAATGGCAAAGGACAGGGGGAAATATTTATAAACATGAATTGAAAGGGGATCCCTTTGGAGGGGCCAGTGATAATAAAATAATGTTGTTGAAAGTAGCTGTCTAGGACAGAGAGGCCCGACCTCGCTGAGTACGGTGACATGTAATTACAAGGAGGATGGTCGCCGATGAAAGAACCCCCTTTTCACGGGGGGCAAAACAGGGGTGCTTTGAGTGGAGACGAATGGTGCCTTACAGTTTAATATACACGCTTAGGCGGCTTTGCTGTCGCGAAATAATCTGTAATAAGCCCTGTTTCTGTGCCGCTTGCTTCTTTAGAAATATTTCGTGTTATTTTTTGGCAATTTCTTGTGGAAAACAAACTCGGAGACCGGTGACGGCGCGGGGTATATTGTCGCGTTGAAAGGACAGCTTATGAAAGAGACGACCCGTTAAATAAGCGAGTGTAGCGGCGAGAATGAACCAGTTCATTCAGAATTAATGTATTGAAATCAACGGTAGAGAAATGTCCCACGCTTGTTTGTCGCCATTGTATTCATCTACAAGTTTCACGTGTAGAAGAAGCAGAATCGTCTTCAGTGATAACGCAAATTTAAGGTTAACTGTGTGAAAGCTAGCGTGATATAAGCATACTCCACTCTGTAAGCAACTGTCACTCATATTCCGCCTATACTATTACTCGCAAGCGCTCCGATGTGTTACCCGCATGGCTGATCTCTCCGATCAAGACCCAGCCTACTGGGCTATTTATTATGTTTATCACACGCGGGGCCCGTAGTATCGACATAAGCCCTCCCCTTCCGACGAGACTCAGCCCACCAGCCAATAGGGACTGATCAGGCGTCACAACAAAAAACAAAATTTGAATCCAAATCGCAGTCAATTACAGTCGATAAGCAAGGGGCCTATATGCCGAGGGTGAGGTGCTCAATGCCTATGGCTGCTGTTTAAGCCCCCAATAAGACATTGGCTCAGTATTTTCTATAACCCGACAGTCAAGACCTTATACCTCGGGTCGAGCTTTCCTGCCGCTCGCCTTCAGCTTACACAGATTCTTCCATTCGTCCCACACCAAAAGATACCTCGAGATTTCTTTCATCCTTGACGGCCTCCAACACTCCGTGGAAACGGCGGGTTTGTTGAATTACCCCGACCACAAGCTCCACACAGCCTATCCAGACATGTCCTTCATCGCTCTCGAGCCACAAGGGTGGCAGGTATGTAATTTTAAAACATTTTTTAAATTTTAAATTACATTTTTTTCTGTGTAGCCTCTTCTTCCCCGGGGGTGCATCGGTACCCAACCCACACCCCTAGGGACCCAGCACTAATAATTGTCCCCCCTCAGTGTGTTTACTGTATCAGTATAACACAGCCACCCTTGCAGCGAAATACGCCGCGGTGTTGACGCTGCCGGATTTTATCTTTGTGTTTTAAGATGGACCGATTTTAGCAAGGAAAGACGTTTCACGGAAACTTGCGTCTAAGTCGTTGATGCGTTGACAAGCGGTGGACTTGTGAACATCTCCTAATAGAATTGTTAACAACCCGTGACGAAACAAATTCACCAAGTTCTTTAATCATAACCGAGGGAGCCATGTACTTTATCACGGAGTGTTATAAATGTCACCTGCTTTGAAAGTGGAGGTACTCAGTATTCACTCAGATGGATACATACAAATTCAAGTCACATATTTCCACGACCCCCGACTGTCATATTTCATTCTCTTGCTTTTTTCGACGTCTCGTACGTCAAAGTTAACAACGACTTCGCCATAGTGACCGGCCTGGTAAAACAGACCAAGATCAAGAGTTCACGAAGGGTTTCCACGACTGGATTAAAGATTACTGGAAAACAAACAAAACTTGCATTGTTGGAGAAAATCTCTGCTACTTGTCAAACGCATTTTGGACGAAAATCTCCTTTGCTTGTCTGAAATTGCCCTGTCAAGAATGTCCTTTCCTGTCACAGCTGAAGTAGAATACGATTACTAGAAAAGATTACTACTGTATGGACTACTTGTATGTCGTAACCGCTTAAACGATCAAATGTTAAGAAGGTCTCTCATTATTTTGATACTAAGAGTTTTCTGATCTTTAATCTTACGATTTTGTATTTTATAATAACCATGGTTCATCAACTACGAATATATTTAAAAATATTTTTAAATATTATATTATTTTTGTATTATTATCATGGATTACTTTGGCTGTGTAGTTTCAAATAGTAGTTTAAGTAAATGTACATCTTTGGTTCTGTTTTTAAAATATTTAATTATTTTTGTCAAAGTGAAATGATAATTAAATATTCAGATATATGTTAACTGAAAGTATTACAATCGTTAAACCTTGTTTAATATCTAAACATTCTAAATATGATTCTCAAAACAATAATTATATTTAATAATATTATCAGGCATTATACAAATTATAATTTTATGATGTTAATGATCATTTATTTATTAAATGGGTTAGTTTTTATTCAGACTGCATAAAATTTGTGCAGAAATTGATTTGTTTAAACGCCATGCGGGTTACATTAATTCTCTTTGATATGGTCAATCGAACTGATAAACTGGCTATTAAATCAGCAAGCCTATTTTCAATAACTACGATGATTTGTGGCCTAAGAGTGTTCTATTTATATAAGACTAGCAACTGTCATAAATAAACTCTTTATTTATTTTAGAATAAATTAATCATAACATATTTTAGATGTAATAAACCCTTTAACAAATTATGTGTTATTATAAAATCCGAAAAATTACCAAAACTAAATAGCAGAACCTATAAATAAATTAAGCAACGTAAACGGATTTTTACTAAGCGTATTTCACGAAATCATCCCATAGGGAGTATTGGTTGTCGATTTCGAGTGGGAGTGTTTTGAATGACAGGAGAAATCAACATCGCACGGACTACCCGGGGAATCCATGCATAGAAGTAATACGGCGTTATCTCAAACACTCAATTACAGGCATGTAATATGCTAGTTTTAATTCTCATCGCTCGTAGTATTTTTCCCTGTTTGGCGATGTTTATTCTGTTTATTTAATGTTTATCTAAAACACTCATTTAAAGGAATATAATAAGCTAATTTTAATTCTCACCGCCCGTATCATTTATTTATTGGTCGATGTTTTTTTCATGTTATCTTAAACACTCAATTGAAGGTATAACATATCTTTGTTTTTATTCCCACAACTGCTATCATTTTGACTTAGACAATATAATAAATATATTTTGATCAATTGTTTTAAAATTAAGTTCGTCTAAAGCTCTCAATTAAATACATAGTATGTCCTAGTTTTAATTCACAAAGGTCCGGTCATTTGATTTAAATATGAAAGTGTCCGTTTATATATATAGGTATTCGTTTTATTTAATTCATGTTTTCTTATCACTCAATTTAAAGCTTTGTATATTATTTTCACAACTCCTATCATTTAAGTTTTTTACATGTCTCTTGTTTATTCGTTATACTATTCAGTTAACTTTATGTAAAACACTCAATTCAAAAGCATATTATGTCGCTATTTTAATAATCACCGACGCTATCATTGTAACTGCGAATATCTATTCATCAATTGCATGCATGCAAGCGCCTTTTAGTAAATCGCCATTATATTGATTTCCAAAATCGAGAGAGAATTTCGATTATTTATTACTACTCAAAAATCAATTCTCATTCTGCGAAATTACTCAATTAGATACACTGGTTTTCATTTGATCTATACGTTTTAAATCGTAATGTTACTGTCCTATCAAATGATTATGATATGTTGGTATTTGTAATAACGATATTAAAGACAGGGATAGTCATGATAAACGACTAATTATTTCACTAACGTAGAGCTATATATATCGTGTATGACACGGGAACATTTAAATCATCTTAAAATTGAATGACTTCCTGTATCGTATTCAAATCTTAGGTGATATTTACCCCTCGTTGGAAATTACTTTTTCCTGATTTAATTATTTGTTTGACATTTAGAGAGAGAAACACTCGAACGAGATCATAATTATACCTATTATCTCGTGTAACTATATTTCCTCAAAATTTGGAATTAAATTTGGAGTAACCGACACAGTATTAGATGACTATCCACAAAAACCCAAGTAGACCCCTGGGATGATTTCATATTGACGGGCCCAAATATATCACACAAGGTGTGACCGTGTTTCGGGAGGTTTACAGGGGGGAACTCAACCCATGTCACTCGCCCTATGACAACTAGGTATTTGCCCGGGTCACTTACACTCGTTTTTTCACCACAAATTACATTTAGTCGATTGTTTAATAATAATTGTTCTTTTGCCCGCCGTTAAGTTACCAATGTCGTGTAAGTTTTATTATGAAAATGCTGATTGAGAGTCATTTCTTTTATGGAGATTCGTGTTCCTTTTATGTATATATGCGTTCTATTTTTAGACTATTTACGTTAAAAACATTGTTTTCATTTTGAGTTCAAGAATCATTATTCTGTTTATTATTCAAAAAATAGTTTCTCGAATGTATGTATATTGTTTTAATGCATTGTTTCAGCATATTTTGCAATTGAAGTAAAATTTTATTTTAGTTATATTAGCAATATATTGCATACGTTTATGTTGTTATTATCCGTAAAACAGAATGGTTTTAGGTCCGCTTGGGATTGAGAAATCCTATAATTGAATTTTAATATCACACAATTTATCGTATTAAGATGAATTCGAGTTACTGTCATTTAGTTTTGATGATAAGGAACAAAGATGGGATAATGCAAATTGGTTGAAAAGGAATATTCGAATTATCACGATCCCGTTAAAACGGACAGTATTTTATCAAAACAAAACCGTCAATGATAACATTTCTTCTGTTTCATCCCATTTAGGGACTTTGTGAGTTATCCCAAGCATGAAAACTAATAAATGCTCCTTGATTAAGCATTCTTTTTTCTGATTATTTTTCCCAAGCATAAAATAGTCCTCGCCGAAAATAGTTATGAACCTTAACAAGGCGAAGCAGTCACTGGAAAATGAAATGACAGGGAAAAGTAAATATTATTGTTTTTATCATCTCGCCCCCATTCATGCAAAAAATAATGCCAATCCCAAAGATGTTTTAGTGTTAAAACGAGAGTAGGGAATAACACAAGAAAACGCTGCCGTCCATCAGCGGCGAGAATTTACCCCCCAGCCATTTTCTGACGGGTCAGGCTTTACACCCAACAATAGTCCCCCGTGGTGTTTTAAGGATCCCGTGCACATTGCTAAGTTTTAGTTTAATTCCTGCGAGTATTTCTTGTAGTGAGAACGATACTGTTATGTAAACATAAAATTAGAAAAGTGATCTTGCATTGTTTGAAAATAAAGTTTTTTAATTTTTTTAAATATGTTTTTAAAATTAAATTTAAATTTTCTTATCTGTTTTTTTGTGTATGCTATTTCTTTATATTTTGTATCGTTTTAGGCATTTTCCTACTTTCTTTATATTTAGCAAGTTACATATGTTATATTTTATGGTTTATGTATTTAGGAGAATAATAGCAATTCTTTTTTACTTTACGGTTTGATAAATATGATTTCTTTACATTATTTTTTATATTATTGTATTTGCTTGCTTCCTGTTGTGTTTATAAATCAAACAATAATTATTCCCAATCATGTCCAAGCAATGAGAACGTGTTAAGCCTTCTATCAAACAACAAAAGAAAACCATCCATTTTCACAGTCTATTGTGATCTCATGGTGTCGAAACGTTGTTAACAATGGGAAAACAACTGCGAACAAGTTTATATTTTCGTGAGAAAACCCCTTTACTCGTGTAAAAAGCAAAAAGAATTCCGCTTTTATTTCCTAAAATACAATCATTAATGTTTTGAAGCAGACCCGAGTGTTTGGCGAACTAACTTTGTAATTTTTCCCATTGAATTTTGGACAGGCAATGTCTGTTTGATCAAAACGGATAGAATTGCCCATGCACGCTGGTAAGAACGACCATAGAATATGGCGAATAGGGCAAGCAAAGTTGGGCACTGGCAAACTCAAGTCTATTGACATACGAGGAACTAACGTAATTAAGAATGAACGGGAAATAAGGCAGCGCGGGGGGTGATTTCTTAAAGATTGTTACCAGTCGTTGACGAGTTTGGTCAACTTGATTCAAGATCCGTTCGGCAACATTTCCAAACAATTCGCCTTGACAAGCGCAGAATCCGGCTAGGAAATGGAGCAGTTTAATTTTTATTCGGAAACCACATAACTGATTAAACGTAGTCAGCCGACAAAGTGTCCGTTTACAGACGAAAACTTAGTTTCGTCTCGTTCTTGTTAATCCTGAATAGAAATCCCTTTTCCGTGACCGGTCCTGATTTGAAGGTCGGTGGCCTTGCTCGCTGAATTGTGACAAGTGTAAATGGCGGGTAATATCCCCCCGAATTACCGGTAATTGAGGGGGCGGTCACTCGTCTGGTCAAGGGAATTTCCTGATTCTGGTCAGCATGTGTGGTTATCACCGTTCTTACCCAGACAATTTTCAGAAATTGGATTTTGGAATTAGAGCTATTATTGCAACCGAGAGACGCTCGTTGAACGAAATCATCTAAAAGTGCTATACCCTTGACAGTTCTGTTAAAGTGAATAAATACGATTTGACATCTTTTGTATCTTTAAATGTTTAAACGAAATTTGAGTTGTTAAATTCCAAATTCATTAAGATTAAATTCCGTGTATGGTTAATGGATTTAAACTTTAACATTTTGTTTTCGATTTGACTATATTATATTTCATTACGCTATATGTTCTTCACGCCGATCTGAAAGGATTCGATGAACGAGAATTTTGAAAAATATAGAGTAAATGATAACTCATTTTCGATTTCTGCACAGATCTAATCATACTTAAGTCTTAAATCAAAGGACAAACAAATCAATCAGATATTTGAAGCCGATAATAAAGCGTAAAGGATAACGATAAAATAATGAAAATGTCGGCGATTATTCAGAACAAACAATCAGCCCATAATAGGATTCCTCTGTTTCCGAAATCCTATTTTCGGTCACACAGAAGAATTTTTCTGGATCATTCGCTCGAGAGGATGTCTTTTGAGTCTTAAATAAATGAAAATTGATTTACAGCCTTGGAATGTCAAATGGTTTTGTAGTGCACAGACAGAACTCCAACTTTTCTTGATTTCCGAAATCCCATTTGCCACCGAATTCAATGCACTGAAAACATTTCCACATGTCTATTAGTTTTTGTATTCTTTCCACCAGGACAGAGAATTAGATTGCATCTTTTCATGAAATAAAAAGCAATTTTCAGGGTTAATGCAGACATTCGTTACGTCGAAGCGACCACACCATGTCTAGTTTTCAGTTGTCAGTAACGTTCACACTCGTCAAACGAACTTTCTGTCAAGACGTCGTTTTAAGCAATGGATTTGTACCCAAACAACAAAATTAATTATTTCATCTTCAAATGATTGACATACTTTTCAAAATGTCCTTGCTTCACTACGGGATATCGTCCAGAAAAGACATAGTTCTTTGCATGCGGCTTATTTGGTTTCATGACGCTGTCGAGGAAAATCGATGTGTGTTATTGGATAAAAGAAAGTAGAAATTTGACACCTGTCAAGGACATCCACGGCCAATCTACATGCATAAACATGATAACGTGGCTGTTTGTGATCAGCTAGTCAGTGATTTTAGCTATTCTCTTACGATAAGAAAAAAAATGATAGTTTTGCAAGAGGGTTCTAAATGGGGATTTCTATTTAAAATACAGTTTTTGTATTGATCAAACCAGATAAACAATTTTAATGAATGAACAGTAAATATGAATTAAAGTTTATCAATAGGCGTTTTAGAAATTAAAAGGTAACTTTGTTTCCAGATTTTAAAAAATGGTCCTAAATATCCATATTTTCATTTATTTACCATGAGCGAAGACTTACTGGAATTACAATTATATTCCAATTTAATGTAACTATGATATATAACCATCTACTGGTAAGACGAATACTTAGTTTCAATTAAAACGAAAAAGTTAAATGCAATGCAAGGTCTATATACCGAACTATTGAAATATCTACCAAATTTAGTACCAAACGTGCCTTCGCTCGGTAGATATACTAATTATTAACTTAATTTGATTAGTTGTAACATGTTATATCCTGTATATAAACACCTATATCACACGGGGGGGGGGGGGGGGGAGCATTCATTTGTAGCATTCAGGCAGACATTTGTCATACAGCGCGAGGTCTTTGATCCGAAATTCAGAACTTTATATGGCTTACAAAATATCGCTACACACAATACCTCTTAACTTTAGTTTCCATTTTACTCCAAATGAGGAAGGCGGGTTTGTAAGGTGGGGGTGTATAGGTGGGGTTGTTTACAGGAGTGAAGTTTTACATTTGGAGGGGGCCGATATGTACCATATGGTCCACAGGTTTCCTCTATTTACATATACAAGGGCAGTGTCGGGTCTTGTGCCAGGAGTGGGGTCAAAGGTCGCAAATAGACTGAACCCTACACTACAAAAGCACACGTAGGTTATATCGTCCTGACAGGTAACTGGTACATGTGTAAATCAGGGTTTAGGTGGTCCATGTTCTCTATGCTGGTTGTAAGTAACACACTTATGACTGTTTTAATGCTAAGGAAGCTTCGAAAATCTAGGCCCAGCAGAACTGAGATTTGAATTAATACAGAGTATTTTAAGAATAGACTTTATACACGTCTCTTAAATAATGTCATGGTTGAGGAACTACTGGGGAAAAAATGGGAAAAGAAAAGTAAAATAGGTTCAAAGAACTCGAAGAAAGAGAAAATGGAATCTTTCAGGTCAAATGTCATTTTCATCAGTGGGTATTCAGCGTTACCTCTTAAACAAATTTGAAATTTCAAAAATTTGAATAAACTGAAGAGAAACCTCTGATATTTTTTGTCAATTACATTTGAGTATTCTGAACTTGAAATTTAACTTTGATTCAGTATAGGAGTGGTATATTGTTTACTAAATGTATAACAAAAGAAAGCGGTCAAATGTAGAAACGTTAATGGAATAGGAAAGGTGACACACGTGGAACATAACTAATCATATTGATAGCTTGAAGGCAAATTCATTATCACTCGCAATATTCTTTAGTTTTTCAACATTATTGTTTCAAAATTGGAATTAGAATTAATTTACTTGCTATGACCTTTAAAATAATTTTAGTTTTACCTGAAAAGGTGTAACATTACAGGATGACCTATACTCCTTCGTAAATAATTCTTAAATATCTTGGATTCAAACTTTAATTCCTAAACTTTATATTAAACCACTCATGTATCACGAAAACATAAAATACCATTTTAAATTCTAATACTTTCGGTAATTATTACGTTTCACATCATATTTCATGAAATTCACATCTTGTTGCAAATCAATGTTGAGCATTCTTGCGATATAAGATAATGTATGTTTGTTTCCTAGACCTAAAATGTTTAAAGAGAGTTGATTCTAGCAGAATTTATTTCAAGAAAAAACATATAGCAAAGGATTAGCGAACATGTCGCAATAGCCTATATATAAACTCACGCTTTTTCTCAAAAGGAATTTTATTAAAGCGGTGTATAAATGTCCCTTTCACGTTTCGTTTGTCATAAATATCAATTATGCATGCATCAAATCTGCAGTTGTCTTACATCCGTTAAATCCAACAATTATATAGTTACAATTCTTCCCTATATATATGTATTTCTAGTTGTCACAAATTGACAAGATGATGTACAATTTAAAGCCGTTTATAACACTTTACAAAGATCATAATGCATGACCTCAAACCTTCATGCTGCCTGATTTTAATTCTTCCATTATACTATATGAGGACACATGCACCTATCATACTTTCAAAACTTTACTTACAATATAAATATAATATTTTATTTTCCAGATACATTTCACGAAATTAACATGCTAATATGTTTTTCAAAATTGTTGTTCAACATTTCATATATATATTCAAAAGTTATTCAAAACCAAGACCAACTTTTAAAATCACCCAATATTGTTCATAACTCCAAATAGGTTTCACGAAATGAACATACTGAGCCCCGAGCCCTATTTAAAATTCGTCTATAACACTATAGATATTAACATCACAATTTCAAAACTTCACTTTGACTCACTTTAATTACAAATCAACCCATATGATTTTATAGCTCCAGATATATTTAAGGAAATTGACATGGTGATGCCCATTTCAAGCAATCAACAAGCGTGATTGATGTTGCGTGTTGAGAATCGCAGTGTTTTAACAGTGTATATATGATTGATACTGCAATGAACAACCGTTCTGGTGATGACACATTTGTCAATGTCTGACTCTCACATATTTCTGTGTACATATACCATCCGATCCCGACGTTTAGAGCCAGATTCAACTGTATCCCTTCACTTGAAAGCGAGCTGAATCCTCCCCATATCGTCTCAAATGTCAGCTCCTGCTACAACAGATAGATGACTTTTACAGCCGGTCGTGCTTCGTAGTGGAATATAAATATCGCAAATTGACAAGCCAGTTTGAGAGTTATTTGATAAACACGAAAGCGTATTAGTCATTTGTTAATAATGTAATTAGAGTAAAGTTGTACCCAATGTCCCAAGTTTGATTTTTGTTGATTATTGGATATATATTTGTCTTTAATATCAAAACATGAACTTATATTTACATGAACTATGTTGAGTTGTTGACAGTTTGTGTACATTGAAATAAAAAGAACAATATGTATTTGTTTTAGATAATATTTTTCAATGATGTGAACATTTATAAAAAGATACAGTATAGTCTTCAAAATTCAAAGCAATCTTTGAATCACTTACCTTTATAATCACTGTACACATAAATTATATGAACTTAGTTGAACTATGATATTCCGTAAAATATCTGATAAAAGAAACATTAATGTGTAATTAAAATATATTGCTTAGGATTATATATCAATGATAATTAATGAAACACAGAATGAGTAATATCTCTTTACAAAACCCTCAGTAAGGTCCCAAGAGTTCAAGAGACACATACATCTTCCTTTTTGTATTACGTGAAATGAAAACACAATGCTTTATTTTAGTAATTTACAACTTAGGAATTATAAATTGTTTGTTTTGAAAGGTATCGACATATTTACAAATAATGTATCATTGGTCAACAATGTATTGTCCTGTCATATCCAGGGCGTATCCACACTCGTATCACCTATGAATAATAACATATCTTATTGTTGATCGTCTTGAATGAATGTCCGTTATTCTTAGTCAAATTGTCAAATCGAAAGCAACACAATATAATACCCCGAGTGATATGTTTCAAATGGATTGTGTATCAATAACATATATGTATAAACATACATGTCTCCTAGGAATTCATTTCCCACAAAAAACCCATAGAACCGCCCCTTTAACTTATGATGTACATATTTGATGAAGTATTTTTCAAGAGTTAGATACGGTAGAGTCAAGAGTCAAGACGACGCACGCGTGAGGGGTACACGTTTACCTGGCCTTTGAAGTGTACCGATACAGCAGTTACCTGTGCCAGGTAAACATTAGTCCGGGGATCACACCTGTCTCTCACAGGTGATTGATGAGAGTTTTGTCTTTGTTTTAGTACCCACCAATGCTTTGCGCTTAACCCGATTCTGTAAACAGCGAGTAATGGGTATATACATCCTTGCACAAAATAACTCTTTTTTATTACGCATATTTCTGAATTTGACCAACAACATGACAGATTTCTCATTAATGTATATTTGTAAATCTAAGAATGTGGAAAATGTGGGTTGTTTGTGGACGGCGTATTGTATAAATCAGTTCACCGTGTTTGAAAGTGTGGTTCAAGACAAATGTTCATTCTTTGAATGAAAATGAGATTATTTTTTAAGATACAAAATATGAGACCCAGCTTATTCTGCATTTTCAAAACTAAAAGACATTGTAGATTTCTTATATAGGGTCTGTCGACAAATTCAGTGATATAACTTATAATAATTTTCATATTGTATATAAGCTTGCTAATGTATAAGCGTGATAAAGCTAAGCGAATCGAAGACAAATGAAAATAGTACGTACAGATAACAATATTATCATTGATTTATGTTTTGGGAGGGGGATATCAATGTCTATTTCATTGTTTCTATTGTCTTCTACTCGACAATCTATTTCTGGTCTTTAAACGTTCAAACAAACCCGTGTCACAAAGATGACATCAAACGTTAGTATGCTTCCTGCATCAATGTCATTTCAAATATTATAAATGTTTCCGTCATTTATCATTTATCATGATTTCCAAATTTATAATATAAACTACGAATGTACATTTCATGTGTCATTACCTTAAGTAAGCATGAAATGAAAGATAAGTATTACTTAACAATCCATTTTCCTCTATAAAACCCTTTTTAAATTTTTAAATCAAAGCTAAACATCATATTTTGTCAAGATTCCCACCATGTACATTTCATGTATACAATTGTACATTTCATGTGTCATTACCTTTTAGCAAGCATGAAATAACATATACTTATATAAACACATACATTTATTTTCAAATTTACCCTATCAGAATTTACCATCACTTTCCTATTTATCGTCCTCCTCAGTACAATATTCCTTCAATTTCTCATTCACGTTATCAATATACTTGGCTTACAAAGTCATAACCTGAGGCGCTATAACAATAGGAATTTTCTTATCTAGTGTTGCTCTAGATATTGCCAATTTCACCCGAGGCCTCGGGAAACCGAGGGTGTCACGGTTACAAAATAAGACTGCCACTGGCGAAAATATGCCACACCATTGCTAAAACTATTAACTCCTCAGATTGGGGTATACAATTGTACAAATGTGACGTAATGTAAATGTTATGTGTTGGAGCTCTTATCGATGTTGATAAACAAACGACGGTAGCTGAAAGGTATTACCTGAGTTAATTACTATGAGATTACAGCACGCACCTGTTTATGATGATTGTAACGGTGAACTATATGGCCGAATATAGTTTGGTTTTAATAGTGCCCTTTTTATATTGCGATATAAAGAACAGGTTTCTCATTTGATTTGTTTGTTGCAAAGATGAAACACGCGTATCGAGATCTGAGTTAATTATCGAGATTAAAGCGCACACCTATGCATGTTAATTGTAAAGGTGAAATTGATAAATCTTGGTTTTAGCAGGGACCTTATATACAATGTCCCTGGTTTTAGAATTATCCTTTTGGTCTTCGATCTGATTTTGTTGGGGGTTTTTTTCGAAAAAAGGTCCCGCTATATTATCATTGTACCTGTAGATTGTAGTGGGAAAATGGATGACAAAGTATAGAGTTTGTTTTTCATCATACATTTTTAACTTTCGATATGACACATATGTTTTATTTGTTGTATATAAAAAGTAATCACGTTTGTTCTGAATTTCAGGTAATGTTGATTTGTTGTGTATGGTAGATAAATAGTTTATTTCCGTTCCTATCGGTGCTTAATTTGTTATGTTTGTTGTAAAAATAAGTTAAGATTTTGCTGAGAAGTTTTGTTTATATTAAAAATTGTCTTAATTAATATTATATATCGGCTGCATGTGACTTGTAAACGATGTTGTTTTTAAATGATTGTGTAACCTTTTCAAGGACAACTTCTCAATGTCGTTGACTGAAGTCAATATAAAATTATCTTTATTGAAGACAAGAAACTACCATGGTTGCCTTCGCTTGGTATTAATTTATTTATATCTGTTGTGTTGTTCAAACAAAAGTACCACAACTGACTCAAGTTTTAGTTAACTTTTTAAAATGTTATACATATTCCCTTATTTTGTATTAAGAAGAATAGAGACAAGTTTATGGATATACAACTCCTTTATTTGAAGGCAAAGAAGTTGTATTATAGAAAATTGTCTTTATTTTGGATCCCCTCAACTTCTAGAATGCCAATCCAAAAAGTTATTTTGATATTCATGAACAAGTTTACTATTCAAATTAATACATATATCATGTTTATGGTGTATACCTGTTAAGGAGGTGTTAGTTGTAATTAACTGTAAACCGCAGCTGTATATATACATGTATATTCTCACGTTTTATGAGCGTTTCGTTTTGTTTCTTAAGAACGTTTGAAAACGTTTTAAAACCAAACGGAATGGTAATAGCAGTTTTGGAACTATGTTAAAAATGGAGTACGATATGAAAACGTTTCTGAAACGAGAGAATTTCAAAAAGGTTGTAGAAACGTTTTTGAAATTACGTGTGTGATTCAAATGGCAAGTTGTAGAAACGTTTCATAGTTGCCTTAGCAAATCCTTTTTAATTTGATTTTAATTCGGTTGTGAAATTCAAATTGAATATTAATGTTTGGAAACAATGCGATCCGACCATAGGGGTATCGGGTGTAGTGTTAACGACATCACTTTCAAACTGTCCGCCCCCTTGAAATCCAACTGCTCCGATTAAACAATTAAAATCAACAGTGGGGCTTCTAACAAAGACCTTACAAGGATGCTATTTCCCTAACTGCTGATGTGAATAAACGTCGAGGAAATAACTTGTCATCATCCAAACAGCATCTGACTTCCAACGTGATCGATCTGGGATGAGCACGCTATCGCCGATAGGTGTCGCTTTTTACATTGGGCGCTGTGCCGTATGGTAGTCGGTACATATTTCGCCACTTTGTTTATGACGTCAACAGATTAATGAATAATACCGTTTGATTATAAAATATCGTACATTAATTTGTCATATTTGCGTGTGGCCTTTGTTGTATTATGAAAAGGCAATGTTATTAATGTTGATAAGAATACATTACCATATTGATGCCATTTTTAAGTGCACTTTAGGTGAAGTTTATGTTTTGCCCATAAAGCTCTTTAGAAATAAGTGAGAATCGAGACAGGCGTCACTCTGTCACACCACACACCTTCTTATTTAGGAAGTTCCCTACAACCTGTGATCATTGAAAATATTATCTCAGAAACATGTTTGATCCAAATATCAGTTGATATGTAAGATGATATGAGAAAAGGTATTTGTCCTGATTCGGAGAAGATCATCTTCGATCACATTTCACAGTTAATATTACCAGTCAGCTTGGTGTTTACTGACGTTTCAAGACAGGTCTATATATGGTTTAGGTGTTCTATGGTGTTTTCAGTAGAAGGCGCTAAAGTAACATTTTCTATTGTATATATTTCAAGTCAGACTCTCCGAGCTGTAGTTGTTTTCTATATTTTGTATATGTTACATACTATATATATCCCTCTAAGTGAAATTAAACGTCGCTTGACCTGTTACATATTATAATACACTGATTGTAAGCAGTTTTCGTACTCGTGGGAAAGCGATGACGTCAGGCCTTAATGGTTCGGTTGACGTAATGTGACGTTACCAGGGAAGGGAGATAACCGTATAAGGATGGTAAATGATGTAATATGAAGCATAGAGGTGGGGTTCTACTCACATCACATGGAAGATTTATGTTTCAACACCTATGTATCACACTTGATGTTATTAGATTTTAAAATATAGGAGGGGTATTATAGCGTGAGATCTAAAAGGATACGTCACATTCTGGATACTTTCTTTGTTGTGATTGTAAGCGATTGTCTTCAAATTTAAACAAATGAATAATTAAAGTGTATCTACTTTATATTCGCTATCTTGCGAAGGGTTGTTGTATTATCAGGGTTTAGAGGGGTAGTCGTGTCATCAGCAAAATGCTACAACATTAAATTATTTTTAATACACATATCTTTGTAACGACTACGCCAGTCACCTAGTCAGAATAGTTTGATTCAAATTCAACAATTTTAACAAAGGTGCGCCGAATCATTCTTTAGTTTAAGAGAACTTTGAACCAAGTTCACCAGATTCGTTTATGATCATAATATATTCCGGCGCCTGTATAAAATATGTATGAACTGTAAAAGGCAGCTGTCTGGATTCCAACAAGACGTCTGGATAACTAATTCAGGTTCATTTCAGACCGGTTATAAGTGAAAATACGGCGGACACAAGTTGATTAGCTGAGATATCAATGGTTCTGAAAACAATAAAAGTGCTGAAACAATTAAACATGATCACTCTTTCATCTGACATGGCGGGAAGTTGGCCTTGCTAATAGAGGTGTCAAAGGGGTAATTACATGAAAACGGGGTGCTTAACAGATCTAGATGCATCTCTAGCCAATATTCTCTCCGGACTCTCCTAATGGCCGGTAATTTGCGCTGCAACGTAGCCATAATCGGCCCCTATGGAAGAGAGATGTTCGCTCCTCGCTTCTTCCCGTGTACGGTACTCTGTTATTAGGCGGGACCATTGAGAGCGAAGAGTTCCAACAAGAACTCGGGTGTTTATTTCAGAGAAAATTACGATTTCAAAGTGAAGGGAATTCGATAAATTGACAGGAAATAAAAGTGGAGATTTTGGACATGAAATTGGTGCCGTTTGACGTTATGGTTTAAGATGATGTTTTTTTTCTTTTACGAATGACGTATGGAACGAAATTGAGGGGAAACGAATAATTTGAATGTATTTTTTCAGTTCCGCTTAATGTTTCATTCTCTTTGATACGCATGTCAATAAGAAAAATTAATAATTTTGGAACATTTTCTTTTTTAATGTTTAAATCTTTCCTCAGGCGAGCTGTTAATTAAATGAAAAGTGTTGTTTCTTTTGGTTCAATTTAGCCTTGATTCATTGACATATCTCTATTAAAGTTCTTTTATAACTGATCAATGGACCATTGAATGATATACTATATATGTACTTCTTATTTTCTTAATGTACTATTAATGGCCTTTATATTGTTAACATCTCCGTAATCCAGAACTCATTTTCATCAATATTTACTATATTACATAGCTCCTGCGCCAATCAACTCATCCTTAATCATTTATTCGTTCACCTAAAACTACACTAACATCCCATGTACAATCATTACATATTGGTCTAATAACTAATCTATATATGCAGAGAATCCCCCGATAAGAAATATAAATGCCTTACATTTAACCTGTACATGTACAGCTGCATCGAAAGTTTGTTCACCTATACTTGTGTTTCTTATATACATCATGTACTATATTGGATGTCTTTTACGCATTGTATCAACTGGGAAATCAAACTCATTTTGCATTTTTGCTTCAGAGAAAGGCAGTTGAATGCTCCATAACATACTCTGACTGTAAATCTCATAGTAAATTGTAACAGTTTTGGCAATTCTTTTACGTGAACAGGGCCCATATTTTCGAAGCTGTCTTAGTGCTAAGATAGTCGTAAGTCATGGTACTTACGACTATCTTAGCGCTAAGAGAGCTTCGGAAATATGGGTCCTGGGGTCTAACTTTCCAAGACTATGCAGTATATATTTTCTTTTTAGATATATTCAGTAAGTGATCAAGTCAAATATGGATCATGTATTTCCTCTTTAAATGTACTTGTGGGGAATATGATCTCCTGTGTTCGCCAGGGAACTTTTATGTACAAATACAAGGAAAGGAAATCTATATTTCATTACGTCAGAGTTCGTAAACTTGCAGCACTGAAGATCACATATTATATCTTTCAGAATGAACATTCAAATTGATATAAGATGATTACTTGCTATTGTAATTGATATAATATATGTAAGTAGACGTCCGCATGAAAGCCAATTAACATGGTATTGGCACTGAGATACACAAGTGTGTGTGTAACAATTTGGCTGGGGAGGGTTGGGATTGGAAGGGATACGGGGTTTGTAATGTAAGGTTTTGTACATTGTGTGTACTTTTACATTTTTACATCTATTTTAGAACAACAAGTTATATGTGTCTCATAGGCCTAATGGCCGGGTGCTATATAATACTGTTTTAATATGTTTTTATGTATAGCTTGTGACACAAAAATAAACTATTTATCTTCTTCTCCTTATCATCTATACACAAGTTGGTAAAGAAACGGTCGGGATACAGCTGAACATCTGTATATTGTCATCAAACGTATTCTTAAAGTTATAACCATTGTCATTCCATGAAAAAAGGTTAATAATATATTTCAATTTTTATTCTTAGTTAATCATTGTCGATATAACATGCTCTTACTGGAGCGTTCTTACAGACTTTGTTTCCTGACTTACACATTCGTAGGATGTACTTTTTCCTTAAAGATCTCTACTGCAATTTGTTTCAAGTTTATCTTTTTATCGTTCGATGAATAATATATACATAATAATACACTATCAAAGCTCTGTCATATTGTATATGTAATTGATCATACACAAATTATATTCTAAATACCCTTAGCATCTATTTAATAAAGAGAGTTGATAATTTATATAACCTTAGCAAATACTTAATTAGGAGAACTAGTAACCTTAATACTCTTAGCATATCTTTAATGAACATTATTTGTTTATATAGCATACCTGTAATGAAGAGAATCATTATAACCTGTTTACTCTTAGAATCACTTTAATGGATAGAAATATTGTGATTGTTATCTTATGAAGAGAAATATAGTATATACAATAAGCACATTTTCTCTTTATTGTATATACCCTTAGCATACCTTTAATAAAGGCAAATGGTAGCCTATATACCCTTAGCATATCTTTAATAAAGAGAATTAGTTATATATACCCTTAGTATACCTTTAATGAAGACAATTGGTAAAACCTGTATACTTCTGGAATCAATTTAATGGATAGAAATAGTTATATATTTATACCTTAGCATCTCTTATGAAGAGAAGTATTATATCTTAGCATATCTTTAACATATAAAGAATTAGTAACCTGTATACACTTAGCATATCTTTAATGAAAGAATTAGTCTATATGCACTTAGCATATTTTTAATGAGAGAATTAGTTTATATACCTTTGGCATATCTATAACAAAGGGGAAATAGTAACCTATTTACACTTAGCATATCTTTAATGAGAGAATTAGTTTATATACCTTTGGCATATATATAACAAAGGGGAAATAGTAACCTATTTACACTTAGCATATCTTTAATGAAGAAAATAAGTATATAATCGCAGAATCAATTTATGGATAGAAATCTTGTAATGTTTATACCCTTAGCATATCGTATGAAGAGAAGTAGCATGATATATATAATTGGCATATCTTAAACATAGAGAAGTAGTTCATATACTCTTAACATATATTTGATAAGGAAAATAGTAACCTTTATACAATTAGCATCTCTTTAATGAAAGGAAATAGTAACCTATAAACTTCAATGAGCTCAATCACAACTCGTTCTAACATCCCTTTACCTTATAATGACTTCACCGTCATAGTCCGAAGTAAAATTACAACTTGCAAGATATGACAAGATATGATATGACAAGATATGCCAAGAAATTAAAATAATTTCCAAAGATGATGACATGATGAGAAGGCTGGTACTAGTGATAATGAGACCCAAGCTATATTAATGAGGTATGTTTTTCTTTACGAAGTTAATTTAATACTGGATCCAGGCGATAGGGTTCCAATCAGAGAACACGACACTAAAGAACAAGAGTCGTTAGGTGATTAGTGTCCATGTAAAGAACTTGCTCGCCTGTCAACTATCGGCGTCACAACCGAAAAGCCTCGGGTAAAATCTTCACTTCTTTCTGAGACTTTGTTAATTTGTACTAGGTGTCACTATTATCACTATGAAGGCATTCAACATGCTTTTTTTCTTTTCAAGAAATAACGGTCATTTCATTTAACGAAGCGAATCCTTTTGACAATCACCGGTACCTAATAAAGGTGGTGTTGCGGTTAAGGGTCCATGGAAATCTATAGAATTTGTAATTCTTCGTTTAGGTCTGTGGTCAGATTTCCATGCTGGAGACCAATTTTGATTTTGATATTTTGTTCACTGCTTTCCTCTTCATCCTCATTAGAATATGACAGATAATCTAACCATAAATAATGCTCACCCCCTACCGGTTGTGGGGAGGATATCTTTTGTAAACTCCGTGCAGGGTTTTGCTGTGGCCCCGGGTAAGGAAAACCTTAATGACAGTGTTGAAGAGTTAATATGAACAAAATAAATCCGTTTTCGGTCATTTGTAGTTTAACTAATTAATCGGCTTAAATATGAATACGCCAAGCTCTGAATTCGTGACAATTGTGAAGCATCTGTATTTCATGTTTGGATAATTATCTGCATCTCATTTAATTTCACATATTAAAATGTTCTTGAATATGAAAGTGGTTTACATGATTCCTCTTAAAAATTAAAAACGTTTTGATAGAGAATTCGATTTCTTAATCTGTCTAAACTATGTTTTACTCTTCATTTGAGAAAGTATACCAATAATACATTGGATTAACTTAAACAAAGGTTGTAAAGACAAATCCAAAAATCTTAACCAAATGTTTTTGATTTCCACAACAACAACAAAAAGAGCAAAGGTTGCAAAATTAAAACGTAATTAAAAATTGTATTTCTACTGATCAGTATTGATTGAAAAATCTGTGCATGTTATATTTCCCTCATTAATTCAATACAATGAAAAACTAGGACAAAATTTTTTTTTGTGATATTGTCACAGTGTTTTCTATTTAGATTATGCACGATGCAGGCGGTGTATATACAGCCACGTGTTGCTACCCCCTGTTGTTATATAGTAACTGTTGTTGAAGCCTTTGTGAGAATTATAACACAAACAAGCACTGAGCATCCGGATTTATCATTTTCGTTCATCATAAATACCAATTGCCATTTTTCATTGCGGATATATCAAAACAGATGTTCCAATTAATGACCTGTCTATCATATTTAAGTTTACGGAGCAATAAGCAATTCTCTTTGTACATTATATTAATGAGTTATCAGTTGCTATTGAGAGAGTAATCAATTTCGTGCTGTTATGATGTGCATTGCATTTGAAACAAAAGTGACAAGGTTTTTAGTCAAAGCTTACCAACTGTCAAAGCATCATTCGTGATATTTCGTTCATGGATTCGAAATATTGAAAATCAAATATGACTCAACTGAAACGCTGTTTTATGTTGAAAACAGGAAATATTACAGAAATGTGCTTGAGGAAGTCAAGAGGTGTCGCGTTGATGACATTTGTCAGTTTTGAAAAAAGGTTGTACTCGTTGAGTTGTTTAGACTCCTTGATTCGCTTCCGTCAGTTCGTTTATGCGGAGGAAATAGGAATTTGCACATGAGAAAATTTATTATTTACAGCCGAACTCATACGATTCACAGTCACAGCGCCCGCCATAATAAACCGTTCATCCGTCATGTTCACTGCAGTAAGTGATTTTACAGGATGTTGGGCACATTTTCGAAGTGTTGTAGCGTATTGAAACAAAGATTATCTCCTACACCATGATTATTTGGTCCAGCAGTGCAAAAATTGTCATAATAATTGGTATTAAATTGCCATGAAAGCGTAATGAATCAAATGCACGTTTAAAATGATCTGTTTTGACAGCCTAACGAAAGGGTAGTCGATTTCATATTCTTAATTCCAACAATAGGTGTCTATATCAGACATGCATCTACGTGTTACGGGGTTTACAGGGATTATGCACCTGAAACTTCAAAGAAAACAACTGTATGACATCACGTTATATGACAGTCGCACCATCCCTTGAAGTTTGGAAACAAAATCACGTGGGATGTTGATTGCAATCAGTCAACTGACAACGTGCGATGTATCATCATCGATTTCAAGAAATTTACCCGGATTTGTCGACTAGCCCAAGCGGTTAAAGAAGCAATGTGGCTGTGTACATGAACAAAAGTAGTTCATTCAGTTTGGGCATTATCTAATTTTACCCTCGAAAAGATGTACGGTTTCCGATCGCCGATGAAATTACGCGCCATATTGAACGGCACCGTTCTCGCAGACTGAAAAACAGGCGGGTCGGTTCCACAAAGAAGGCTTCAAAGGCGTCCCGGCACTCTCGGAAGAAGTTCGTTCCCCGACATAATTGGATAACGATTCCCGGCAGTTTTTTCGGCAGTTCTCCCTAGCAAACTGTCTGCTGGATGGTCGGCCGCAGTCAATAGCACACTGATTGGTTCAAGGTTTAATTACACACAATCTGTCAGAGAAGGGGTTGGCCCTGGGGTTTTTTTCATGCAACCGTGATCTATCATTCCTCATTGGGGAGTTCCTTGTCAACGCGCACTTGATTTCTGTTGAAATGTACAAATATTGATAAAAATACTGAATGAAGCGAGCGTAAACACTATACAGGGGCTGCGTTTGATGAAGCGAGTAATAATTTGTATCATGTAATCAGGGCAACACATCATGAAATTACTCCGACTTTTATTATCGTGAGTGGTTTTAATCTTTGAATGACGTGCTCAAGTGAAATGCATCACGACGGTCTTATCAGATTGTAAAATAGGGGGAAATATGACAATTTAAAACTACCATTAACAGAAAACTTTCTCTTTAAGGACTTGGGACGAAAAACTATTTTCGAAATGTTGACAATTTTGTAAAAAAGTTTATAGTTCTTTGAGAGACATATATGATTGCTAACGACATAATATCGTGGGTTGACACGTGACCTATAGATGAGAAAGAAGAAGTTGTACATGTACTAAGATGCGTTTAAAAGAAACACGGGGTTACAAGTATGAATGTAAATGTTTCACATGTCGGACGTACAGTACCAGAATAAAATAAATAAATAAATAAATAAATAAATAAATAAATAAATAAATAAATAAAAATGATATACAGCTTTTTATCAGAAATGAGTCTTGTCTTTGTGTGACTTAAAATCATGTAGGTCATTACACATGAAATTATTGAAATATTTTTATATTTGGCATTTCTCTATCTTGATGTCATATACTTCTAATGTTTTCATTGTTTTGATGAAGCTTTATCATTTTAAAAAAAAGCTAAAACTGTATCCCCCAACCACGATATGGTAACTGAATGCATAGTTTAAAACTTTCTTTTTCGAAAGAACGATTAAATCATTTCAACAATGTTTTATTATCTTAGCAAGTTTCTGAATAATGAAAAACAATGATACTAAGTCATGTTCACAGTGGGGAAAACCTGTGAGAAATCTGGGGATGAATTAAACAAACACGGTTCAAAATGCAAGACGGCGTTAGTTTGAACTAATGAATCTGATTTCTCCTGTTTATAGAATTAACTTAAGCGTGACCTGACAGAGTCGAATCTAAATCAATTGTTTCCTCCAAATCAATTCAGCTCATATTTATTCATTTCAAACATACAATATCGGTCAACTCTGGGAACTAAATCTTTTTCTCATTTCACTGTTTCAATTTCCAAAAGCAAACAAAAACCGAACTCAAGTCTGACTCGATCTAGTTTAGCTTCGAGCAAAATCCTATACCAAAAGTGAGAAAACCGCTGTTTAAACAAGAGTCGTCTCCCTTTGTGTTTGGAGGAGTGTCAGACCGCGCAATGAATATTCAATTAGGGGCGTGGCTGCATTTTAACTCCGCCCATTACGCATGGTTCTTCGCCCTGAGCGCGTTTGACGGATTGGCGTCGCTTCGAGGGTTTATATTGTTAATTCATTGCAACAAAACTCACATATTCGAGCATGTAAATTGTTGTTTGTAGTAATATTCAAGCATGTTGGGTTTTCAATATCCCTAGATTGTCCAATTAATAATGAATAATATTTTTCGAACGCGATGCCGCCTAAACGTCAATTATGATAGATTTTCGTTTCATTTTACTTTACTCTTCCAGGGCATGATATTCAAATTAAACGAACCGTTGAACATTGCTTATAAAATATTGATAACAGTCAAAAGTCAACTGACTTTCCAAATCTAAATACACACTGGGTGTGATATGTAATTCATTGATTAATGATCATATGGCGTTTCTTTGTTGTGACATTTTAAAACTATATCGGATGATTTTGTGACCTATTCGTATATAGTTTATCAAAGTGTATCCTTTTTCACAGATATCACATTTTGATAATTGACAGACATTTCTTGATCCAAGATTTGAACTGGTGTATCTTGTATGAGATTTAAACAAAACTAAACTTTACAAAGGCATAAAAGAACAACAATTAAAACCAGGTAACAAATACAAATACGGGATATAAATATGCCATTTTTAATTGATATTTTGTTGAAATTTAATATCAGCATACCCAAGTCTTTTTGGTATTGTTCATATAACAAAGCAAAGATAATAACATGAATATCTTTTTGATAACAGAGCCATTCACGTGAACATAAACAACAGGGGCATTTTCTGGATAACAACTTCTTTAATGTGAAGAAGTTTCTTATCCGGAAAAAAAATTTTCTTATAGTTATGACATTTCTAAACGCATGTCCTTCAAAAACTTAAAGCAAAATAGTATGACATAAAAAGGGAGGAGACCATCTAGAACGTGCTGGTATAGATATGACGAAAATGTCATGTTTAATAGACTGCTTAATTTCACAGAATCGACGTTTATATCATATATCATATTTGATGTATTATTCAATATGTTCAGGCATATGGGTTGGTAAACACTGAAATACCAGACAGGCATTTTTGTTATTGAAGTCTCAAGTCTAAGTTACACGGCACAAACATAAAAGTACACCACTAGGTTACGAGAGTAAATTTGGCTTACTAGATATTTACACAAAATTGCAATAAATTCATCACAGAGTTCCTACAATTACAATTAAAATGTATAATGTACAGGTGAAAGGATTATTATGATTACGAAACACATACAATGTGTATATATTACGTACCTCATATATTGGGTATGACAACGAGGAGTCATGACAACAGAGGTTTATTGTGTGGAATCGTGGAGAGAGCTGAAGAGACAGCGCAATACAGTGATATAAGGCGATACTTTTGATATGTGCAGTTCATCATAACGTGTAGAGATTTAAAGGCACAATACGATTGGGCGTTTCTCTAAAGTGATACTTTCTTTTGAAAAGATATGCTGATAATCAAAATAGCATTAATCGCAATGTGTTTCAAGCTGAACTCATATGCGTTTTTAAATTTAACATTGAGAGCATAACATGAATATGCGTTGAATTATTTCACTGATCGTACTGAAACTTTAAGATTCTGATTCTCTAATCTAGTGTGTGGGATAATCCAGAGTATCCGATGCAGACAAAGGTATCGACTTGCAATAAATGTATGTTTTACAGCACTGACGACATGGG
This sequence comes from Gibbula magus, assembly GCA_936450465.1. Classification (NCBI taxonomy): domain Eukaryota; kingdom Metazoa; phylum Mollusca; class Gastropoda; order Trochida; family Trochidae; genus Gibbula; species Gibbula magus. The sequence continues at coordinate 62,918,350 of OW388292.1, read as the reverse complement.
TAAACTCTCCTATGTTTTCCTAAAACAAACGCGATCTTCTGGACTCTCTCGTTATTTTGGCCACGGTGTCTTACACGTAACCCTCCCCACCACACCCATTTTGTGGCAGTTTTCATTCTCAGCTGGTTGAAAGAAATCAAAGTTGTTATTTGCAATCAAAGAAAACTCTCTCTGTGGTTCCAGCTCGTGGAAATGTTAGGGCGGCGAAGATCAAAGAGCGTTTAAACGGCCATGATGGATTTCTTGATAATGACGTCATTTTTCGAAACTTTTAATGTCGCTATCTCAATTTACTCGAAATGGGAACTTTCTTTGAAACATTATGGCGAGTAGTATTTATGAAAGTTTTGATGTTTCGATTAGAAACCATATTCGGAGAGTTTTATGAAAAACGATGACATTGCACAACGAGTTGTACAGAATATTACATTAAGATTTCTAGTATTTGTAAAGATGAAAATATTTTTTTCATATATTGTATGATTGTTAAATGGGTTTAGAATCCTGTCAATGTGAAATTTACAATATTGGATAAATGAGTTCATGTTTCATTTCTATTTGATTTATTTCAAGGCCAGAGGAAAATGTCTGTCTTTGTGTTTATATTACAACAAAGACGATATTTGAGGATATTTACATTAGGGAATATTTTGAACAAAAACTTCTTTGATACACTGCTATTCGTTTGTCAATATTATTCCCGACTATACCACCGTCAAAAGTTTCTGATCTTAATCTATTTTCTCTGAACATTTTCCCATCTTGTTGCAATCGTGTCACTGACAGTATATCAACGATGTTGAATTTCACACAAACGTGTCAAAATGTTCAACACCAAAGTTTTAAAACATAGACTCTTTTTATCTCTGTTTACTGAAATTAACACGCGTGAAATCAAACCTTGTTCATTTCGTCCCTTCCTTGCCAAACCTAGCCTGTGTCATGTTTTTCCGCCTAGAGTTTGATGTCAATAGCGCCATGTGTTATTGATGGGAGGAGCGACATCCATCAATCATTTTGATTGACAGCTCCCGACCTTTTGTGAACCCGGGGCTCGTCAATAGGCATAAAATTCACAATATGATCTTTTGGTGGCTCGCTCAATAACATCATTTCAGAATGTTATTCTTGAAAATGTTTCAATAAAAACTGGTGACTTATCATTAAAAAATTTGTGAAATGGTAAAAAGCCTTTTGCCCCTATTTTTTCCAACGGTCGTAGAATTATGAATTTGTAGAATTTAGTGTTACTTAGATATTCATTGTTCATATACGATTGACGGTTGATATAGATGTTATATTGTGGTAGCATTGTATATCGTATTTCAATATTATCATTACGATTTAAGCACTAAAAAAATGATTCAATTTGACATTCCTTTAGCTTCAAGATTTTTAATTTTGACTCTAAATGCTAATATAAGGATGCTAGAAATGTCAACATATCAAAATATGACAACATGAAATTATCATCTGAACTTTACGAATCGTGTATCACGTATTAAATCCAATGTTAATATTTATTTCCTTATATCGGAACGAGATCCAAATTCGATTGAGGGCAGCGTATGAATATTGAAATAAATAGTTCTTGTATTTAACCGCTCTCAACGTCTGACAGCGATTCATTGACACTACGGAAGAAAGATCGTGCATTATCGATTGATATTCACCACATTCGGCGTGATATGTTTCAGCACGAGATTCACGAGCGTTATGTCCCTTTGATCTACTGCCGACTCTTGTCAATATCGCTTGAGCTTTCACGAGATTCTCGTTCTTCACGCGCTTAGTTTATGTCTCTTTCAGTTGATTGTTTACAGTCGATATTTGTTATCAATTGGGGGCGTTCTTGTAACGTGTATATGTATTTTCGTGAGATCGGACCTTATTCATATTTGTTCAATATGTGTCCCAACATAAACATCCATAAATTGTGATCGAATTTTATGAAAACAGTTATTCTATTTGATAACATGAAGGAAATTAATAACAGATTCGTGTAAAATACTTCCAAACGTAATATCGCACTTCAGAGCGTATATTTTTTCAAATATATTTTTTTTCCGTATTTATCAAGATAAAGTATACATGATTTTACATGACATTTGGTATGATAGTTCATACCATAATCTGTCAGAACGATATTATTCATACGTCCTTTGAATGTCAAAGCACCGTTATGCATCCATCATAATGATTTGGACAGGAAAATTAATCTCTAAAATATATATATATGTGTGAGGGAATGAAAAAAAAATTGGAATTATATATATATATAATAATAATTTGAAAGTATTCTTATGATAAACCATGGTATGTGTTAACCTGGAGGATTGAGTGATTATCACATTATATTAGGACGACTGTGAATGTCTGTATGACCAGATTTGTATATAAATGTAAATATACTTATTTGAGTAAACTCCATTAACAAATAATGGCATAAATGAACCTCCAAGCCTATCAAGGTATACATGTATAAATATACGTGGGTACATAATTACGTTCCTGAATTTCTAAAAAGTCGAGGAAGAGTAAAAAGAGATGTCAAAATTGGTCAAAATTAAGATTTAAAAGGCTATGACGTAACATGCCAAACAACCAGCCATCAGGACCGGAACGAATGTCAACACAACAACAAACACGCATGAAGCCTGCATATTTGTACTGACCAAATTGTTTACAACGTAATAGACAACAATTAGGTTCATCACTGACATATCAGTGTTTATGTTAACACAGATATCGTCTAGTCCTGCTTCAATTAGCCAACCCCTGGACAAACGCATTAGATGCGCTGGAGGCAGGAGATGCAGATGCGAAGTGGCCTTCAATTGTGCTGTCCCAATGTCAATATCATAATTAGAATCAGAGACTTGATTGCAAAACGTCCACTTCATCCTCAGAACTTGTTTGTTTACAAGGCTATCTCGGTAATGGTTTGAGTCTTATTTGCAGGAGTTGGGCCGGGGGGTACAGCTTACCCCGAAGAGGGGGTCGAACCCTCCTCCCAATACTTTACCCATAACAGATGGAACCGCTCACCCTCCCAAACAGACATCCTCCTTCCCCCTCTTGACAATCCCAGACCGCTTTGATTATTGCTCCCAGCAAGTCTTGAGTTTTGGCATAGTGTTGATTCCGCGTGCAATATGATACGTGTTAATATAGTTCCAGCGAGTACCTCAGTTTTGAAGTTTCTCTATTCCTTTCGGACCCCATATACTTTGTGAGGCACGTTCGACAGTCGATGATCTTTAAATCTTTTACAACTGCCCGAGGTATTTCACAAATTAAGTTGAGGAAAAAAACAGGAGTAATTGTGGACCTTTTATGTTGTATAAAGTAGCAGGGAGGTTTGACATGATGACAAAAAATCTTAAAGTTACCATCGTTTGAATACGCATTGTTTTCTCCAAGAAAGAGTAAATTAGATCACTTTTTAAAAGTGTGTTGTTTCGACGTTACGTGGGCTGTAGTGGCTCCGACATGACAAAAGCTTTTGTTGTAACATGACCCCCGAAAAGAACTAAAATAAATTGAAATAATCCTCCAGGTTTAAGACAAGGGTCAGCGCAAAGGTGTTTTAATCAACAAAGATTGTGTTGTTGGTGTAGGTGCTATAAGCCGTTATTGATACTCTCCCTTGTGTTCACGTCTTCATCTTTTACCTGGAGGGGGTCGGCTCAGATTATCCTCATTGCATAACTTGATCAGGTGCTGCTTCCCGGAGAGACGATAAGTTGCAGTCTACTTTCTACTGAATGTCCCTTGCTGCTTCCTTGCCCGATTCAAATAACCTTAATTAATAGGTAAACAAGATAGGAGGGAAACGCTCGCCCCGGTTAAGCCCTAAAGAAAATATTTCTCAGTTTTTTTTTCATACAATTCTGGTTCTGGGGGTCAGAAGCGACAAGCGGAAAGAATGGAATCTAAATGTTTGCAATGGGGATCAGGTTTATGGCGCCGGGTTGTAGAATTAACATTTCTTTACGTGAGGCTGGTTTAGGGAATTCGGGATAGGGCTTTTGACAGGGTCAAGTTAAAATAGGAGCATTTATCCCTCGAATTCCATGGCGAAGACCTGTCATGTATTGTCTGGTAGCACTGACAACTTATGTTGGGAGTGTTTGATAATGCAAGCTTGAGCCGGGTATATTAACACCCTCACACTCGTAATTTCCACTTGGACCATCAGGTCTTACTCCATGAGTGACTGCCAAAGAAAGTTTAATAGGTTCGGATCTGTTGCAATTACTGGCCCTGCGGGGTTTGTATATCACTCGCGCGTGGCTGCATTCCAAAACAATACTTTGTTTAGGTAGAGGACGGACTAGCGAAGCATCTCAATTGCTTTAATCAAATAATGGTCAAATGCTCGAGTTGGTCATTTGACGGACAATGGTCATGTCGCATAATTTTCATGGCTGTTGGTCAGTCTGAGTGGTGCACTTACGTCCAGCGTCTGACGTGAAGACATGGTCAGTTGGCTGGACAAACAACGGCCACGGACATGCTAGGCTGACCACCGACGCTGGCAAATTACCGCCGTGCTTTCGTAACAATGCGCGTCACCTGCCCTGTTAACATTAGCAAAACAGCGCGCTGTCGCAAGGGAATATCCGATTACGACGGGGGGATGGGAGGGAATGGAAGCGACGTTTGGGAAGCCCTGTCTCCGGTTGAAGAATGATGGCGAGCTTAAAGAAACTGAAAATGCTCTTGCTGAGACCTCCCAATGAAATTCAACACAAACACGACAGTGGCTGGCAGATGACAGTGATCAAGTTTGATAAATAGTTCCACATCTAATGCAATGAGTCCGGATGATTTTTTTGCAATTTGCAACCGTGCTCTTGTTTCCTTTACCCCTTTGCTAACGTTTGAGACCAAAAGACAAAGGTCAAGTTATCCGTTTCTTCTGTTTCTAAAACCAACAATTCCATTATTCGGACCATTTGAAACATTTTCGTTTTACAAAACTAAGTCTCCTTAGAAAGCATTCACATCTGTCAAATCAGAAAATAGAAAATATGATTAGATATAAAGCTTTGTATTATATTTCAATAACATTTTCCATTTGAAGTTTTATATATTTTATACAAAATTCAGTTTTCTTTGCATATATTGTTAGCTATAATCTATTATGCAGTGTCATTTCTTCTTACAAGACAAAGTTTCTATAAGCTTATATCATAAACTATATCGTAAATTGATATTTAACGTTCCAAATGCATTCTTCTTATGTTGAACGTATTCTCTAAAGTATTATTTTCTCATTAGCATTTTAAATTATGAACTATTTATTCTCACATCTCACTTCTCATTCCACAATTAAAATATATTAAAGCATAAGTCAACTTATCAACTATGCTAAATGTTTCATTTCGTTACAAGATACACATTGTTAATACATGTATAAGAAAATATTACAAAAGTACCTGACATTTATGACAAATAAATGTATTTCAAAATGCCGTTTACAGTTTATACTTAGCAGAAAATAGAGAATAAATTATCACTATGTTTAATTCACATATTCTAAAATGTCATATTCAAGAAAACTAGATAAATATAGCAACATATCTTAATTCGTTTACAACTTACCAGGTGTGTGAAAATATACTATACTATCAATATCATATATTCCCTTTACGTGTACAGGATTTCGCCGCTAATGGCTGCAATACTGCCGAAGCGGCGTTAAACAATAACTCACTCACTCACGTGTACAGGATTCAATTCTTGGCAATTACAATTCACAATAAAGTATACCCATAATGCGAATGTCAAATATTCCAAAATGCCATATTTCGTTCACGCATTATATAATTACTCTTATTAAGTGGACACGTCTCCATACGGTTGTAAACTGTAGCAATAGGGCCACACGTTTCAGCTTCTTGTCACCAAGTTCAGACAATTTAAAGACACTTGAGAGAAGTTTTGCTTTACGACCCTGTTTGATTAGAGTGGTTGTCGCCAATGTCAGCTTTATTACCCCAAACCCCGCCTCCTGTTTACACATTGCCTCAACAGTGTAGCTACATCTCTCTTTATCCCCAATTAAGGGTAATATAGTAAAGTAGAAAATAACAGTGTTGATTTTATTGGGCCAGTCATCACCCAAGCGGAAAATAGTGTTCCTTATTAAATACGTAGGTTGTTTGTTTGAAAAAGTTTGAACTTAATTGTATGTTTGAGACGGTTTACATTTATTATGAATGATATATCACGTGTTATTTTAAGAAAGCGTGTTTGTTTACCAAAAAACACAGGTATTATTGGTTAATAAAACATTGTTATCCTTAAAAACCTGTTTACTAACAACTACTCTCAGTATTATTGGTTGACAAAGTTTAGGATTCAGCGTGTTAATTAACAACCACTCTCGATGTTATTGGTTGACATAGCTTGCGATTTAAACATGTTTATTAACAACCACTCTCGGTATTATTGGTTGACATAGCTTGAGACTTAAACATGTTTATTAACAACCACTCTCGGTATTATTGGTTGACAAAGTTTAGGATTCAGCATGTTTATTTAACTCAACTCTCAATTTTTATTGGTTATCTACATATTTGGTATCCTTAAAATCGTGTTTACTACAAATACTCTGAGTGTATTTGGTTGACAAAACATTGTTATCTTTAAAAACACATCATCTAAAACCACTCTCAGTCATACTGCATGGTTAACATAGCTTGAGATGTAACCATGTTTATTAAAATCCACTCTCACTTTTTATTAGTTAACAAAACATTAATTATGTTTAGAAAGCATGTTACTAACAACCAATCTGTGTGATGTTGATTGACATAGCTTGAGATTTAAGCATGTTTGTTAAAACCCACTCTCATTTTTTTGGCTGTTAAACCTTGTGTTATCTTGAAAAAGCATGTTATTTTTTACTAAATGGTATTTTAATGTAAATCTCAGCGTGTGACACATTAATGAAATAAACTTCTTCTTATTATTATTCTTTAAAAATAATATATAGGCTGACATAGTTTAACATTTAAAAACGTTAAACTGGTTGAAATAAAAAGGTAACTTGAGATAAAAGGGACTCTCGGATATTGATATTTGTCATACGATGTGGTATACATATTTTGATTAGTGTAGGGTATGTTTATATGTATCGGTTATTAAAAGTGACTGATCGAAATACAATACGTTATTGTCATAACATATAAAACCATATTATATATTATTGCATGATACAGCGGCTTGAGATATAAGAATTGTTATTGAAAAACACTTTCAGATATTGTTGGTTGAAATAGCTTTAGATGTAATGATCTTTATCAAAAGCATTCTCGTTTATTTCTGATTGAATACCTTGCTTTATGTAAGTTTACAATAAATATGAATGAACATGGTGTGTATGTATTCAATAAAATATATTTAAAAGTCAGTGTCTGAGAATTCGATGATCTAAACAAATAGGAACACACTTCTCGAATGCACACTAATGTATTTTGCAGTTCAGTTCATATTTGAGTGAGTTTGCTTGTCATAACAATGTATATTTCACAAACACGTCTTGCATACCCCTACATTCGATCCACTTTGTCATTGCATTGTACATTTCATATACACGTGTTATGTGACTACAACATGTCAATGCATTGTACATTTCATATAAATTTCAAATGAAGTGTACAACATAACAAGCCTACATAACGTTAATGCATATCATTACTAAGGTACATTAACAACGCAAGCAATTCACACCACGCCAGTGCGACACCGTGACAAGTGATACATACACAATGTTACACAATATACAAATGTTCCCAGCATTAGTTCACAAGTTCACACCATGTTCATTGCACCGTGACTGACAAGGGGAAGAAGTGATCTTGCAGATAGTTTACCACGATGCCAATTACAGTACAGACAGACAGATACGTTTATTTTTGTCTCACTTGTCTTTACAACCAATCGCTCAGCGATTTATGAGAGACACTTATACAATGTAAAATACATATGAAGTAAAATTAAAATGTACATTATATTACATATGTTATTTTTATCAAATATCACGACGTATACGGATAATATTATTGCAGGCCCTGGCACTATCAAAGGTTAAAACGGGATTGTTGAGTAAAGAATTAAACTGTTCGTTTGTACTGTAAAACCCTCTTGCTTATTAAACAAGAAGCAAGAAGTTCCTCTCTAACAGAGTTATATAAAGGACAACAGTAAAACGTGCATTTCATCTATTTCTACAGTTTCTTTACCATTAAAACAATATCTCTGATTAAAATGCAAGTTCTCTTAACGTCCACCTTCAGTGGCGCTACCCCACACCTAAACTTAGTAAGTGCTACTCTACGTGATCTGGGTAAAGGACACCTGAGGTAGCTCTCAACTTGATACGGTCCTTTAAACTGTCTTTAGATTACACATACTGTCTTAGTGTTCCCAGGCCTGTAGATGTTCGTTTATGATTAGGTTCGGAATTCAGTTGTTACAGATTTTGAAATAGTTAATTCATGAAAATACGCAGATCACCCTGCCTGACAAGGTAATCCGAACACTCCAAAATGTATGCTACATGCATTGCCCATAGTATATGTAATACTACGGAATAAGATTACAATATACACACTATATATATCAAATATATACATATATATTCATTCTGTAACCAATGGGAACTAAGACCAAATGAAAAAACTTAAAGGGACTGTAAAAAAAAGAAAAAAGATTACAATGTACAATGTACACTAGCATTTTCGATTTTTCTCTTGAATACACATGTACAAACGACCAAATAGGCTGAATACAAACATATAGGCAATGTATACTCATTTACAAATATGACCATTTGCATAGACATATGTGCACATACGTCTACCCGAGAAAAAATAACAATGGAATAACCATCACTTTTAGATATCGTTAAAAGCTGCAAACACAGCATGTGACTGTTTGCCGATTCACACACAGTAGCTAATATAGACAGAGTTCAGGTGTAAGCTTATAACACAACGCTATAGGAGTCGGTTGGTCAGGGGTTAGAGCGACCCCTACCTGGGAACATGGGGTGCCCCTCCTTAAAAGATCCCCTTGCTTTGTGATAGTCGCAGGGGACATATTATAACCGCTTCGACAACAGTGTAATGTCCTATAAGAAAGATGTACGGCTGTTTAAGTCTATGCCCAACGTTTATCTAATTTGGCGACAAATCGTTTGATCTTTGCTTCCGTCAATTAGTACGTGTTTGACTAGGAGTTGATTTGTCCAAATGATGTATACAAACAGCATATCCCCTCTAATCAACGATTGATTCCCCTTTACGGCCCAGGGAACTTGCTCAAAGTTAGACATCACAGGTCCTACCTCATTGTATTCGATTTAGTGAAAGGGTGTGGGAAAACAGATCTTGCCGAATATTTGTCTGTTAATGATCTTTTGTTTCCGTACAGACGTATATTCCAACCCCCCCCCCCCCCCCCCCCCCCCCCCCCCCCCCCCTTCCTTCCTTCCATCGCGAGGCGAGATTTTAATAAAATATCTGCCTGTCTGTCTTCCACTCCCTCCCCCTCCCCTTCTTCGAAATATAAAGCTTTTTTTTATTTAAAGAAGTTTATTTGAAACTTTGGTGGTTGAATATGAATGGTTATTATTTTTTTTAAACAATTATCCGACAGTGACATTTATTAAACGTTTCGTGCTTAATATACTTGGTCTACGGAAGACGATGTGAACTTGCGTAGATTGAAATGTGTTATTTCATTCTATTGCTGATGTTTACAACAATTATGACGAAACGAATAGTTTTATTGGCGACATGTATGTAACCACGTGTCCAAACGAGGCTGAACATGACGTAACTTCCTGTCGCTTACAACAATATTAATTTATTTCTACACAACGGAGACGCGGAAAGCCCGGTACAACTCCAAACGGCTTTACATGTCAGTTGCAAAGCAAGTCAAGTTAAATCTGGTGTTTGGTGGACTTAATCTCAACACTTGGTAGTTTTCTTGAATATAAAACTTCCTATACGTCGTGAATAAACTGCTTTAAAAGAAAACTGGTGTTTTGAGAACATTCTATGGCTTCTTAGATCACAGACACACTGTAATAGGGCTTCTGGGTTATCCAATAAAGTTATTATAGGGTTTGATACCTAATCGAATAAGGTAATTGGTCGTCTTTGGTCTTCAAGAGGTTTTGCGCTAAGTTCAGACGTATTAACTGTGATACGTATCTGTATATTAATATGATAGTTTATGATCGTGTCAGGTGTTACAAAGTTTTGAAATAGGATCACGCAGTGTTATGTTACAAACAACAGGCTTCAGAATGACAATATAGTACAGACACGGTATGTTACAAGTTTTACTCTCTATTTAGAATATCATCTTAAAGTGAGAATAATTGCTTTTATTCAGAATGCATTGTCTCCATGACGCATGGCCTACTTTACCGGTAGCACCCGAACCCCACAAAATGTATTGATTATTTGACATGTAACGCGTTTCCCTTCCATAATTTCATGGTGATTTTTTTCGAAGGAATGAAATTTTTCAAACACGGATTAATACGAAATAATTCACTTAAATAAAACACTTTGAGTGACACAAACGTGCAGTTTGTCCATCATTAGCAGTTGTTTTCGAAATTAATTGATAAAAGTACATTTCGATGTGGCTTGTTTTAAAATTCATTCCATTCTCTTTGTTTATAGTGTGAGGCTCTGGGGGACAGATCTAAAGTTTTGCAAAATTGACAGATGGATTAAAAGTGAATTAAATTTGATATATTTGGCTTAAAATAAAGGCTGACATTCTTTAAAGAAAAGTTCAAATTTCTGCTAATTGTGGTCGCTAACATATTGCCTTATAACTCAACTATGATAATGCAAAGTGAAGTCGATAATAACGATGCTCCAGTTATACAAATAGACGCAATGAGTAATATGTTTCATTTTATTGATCAGAAATTAATGTTGTGAGAGAAAGAGAGAATGAGAATGCTAACAGTTGTATCATGTGAGTTTAATTATATTTTTCGATTGTTCCAATACGATTTTGAAATAGACATTGAAATATCATGACAAATAAATGTCAACATGACATGAGAAGGCATTTTGTAAAGAATTACCATAATTTTTAATAAAATTTACAAAGTTTAATATGATCGCCTATAGTATCTAGAAGCGTTGTTATATTTGGAATCACTATCACTGCACTATTTTTGTACTGCGGGATTCGAACCCACAACCTCAAAGTAAGGTATAATATATACATGTATATAAATGTGAACGCCTGTATCTTATGTATATTCCAAACTCTATTACAACAACGTTACATAGAATTTGCTCTTGGATACAATTCAATGTCCCAACATCGTGCCTTTCTATTTCTGCTTGTCGCGAGAGCATGGCCTCGTTGAGTGTAGGGACTTTACGCTTCAGTGAGGTATATATCATTATGCCAGGTAAAATATACCTGTACCACTTCAGGTAGTTTACGAGGACTGAAGGTGTGAATTGACTCTAGGTCATGAGTTCATATGTGCACTAATAAACCTTATGATAATAGCAACACTAATGGCGATCCTTATTTCACTTAAAACGTTTCCGGAAACGAATTGTTTGTTACATATATCATAATGGAAATGTCTTATTAAAATGCAATTATGTTGAAATCGAATTTTCACATTTTCAAAGATTAATTGATAGAAGAAAGTTTATCATAAATATTGATTTTTTAACACATGTGTGCTGAAAATAGGTTTCAATTATGTTATAATTGTCATATTGCAAATATAGATTTTTTTATTGCATTAAAAAGGCAAAAGGGTGATGTTTCGCAAATAACTATTGTTTTGATATAAATAAACGTTCATAAACATTTATTACGTAACGTTTCGATGTTGACATACAAACCATCATTTAATTTCAAATCGTGAAACATAATTCTGTCATTTATAAATATTATGCATTTTGACAGGCACTTTTATTTACATTCGTGAGATTTTTAATTAATTTCAAACAATGACTTGTTTTGCACAACACCTATTCCTCTCCAAAGCCCCAAATTCAATTGTCTTTGTTTATTTAAAAGTCGGGAGTATTACAAAAAGTGCGAAAAGTACATAAAATTAGTTATTCTAAGAACTTTGGATATATAATTTCAATTGCTGTCAGCCGTGTTTACATAGACACAGTCGGCGTACTAACGGTTGTAAAGCGCTAGTTCCCTCATAGGCCCACAAAGCATAAGCTTTTAGGCAAATAACGTTTTCAATAGATTCTTTTCAACTAATTGAGGGGCCGCGCTAATCGCACCCGTTTTCGTCTGATGGGATTACAAAGAACGGCGTGGAAGGGGGCAGAACCAATGGGGATAAACACGAAGCACGAGTTAAGCTCGTCAGCGCCGGCCAATCAGAGCGCTCGTTACATCGGCGACGGGTATTTAGGTTTTCACTAACTCTGTCTGTCATTCGTCACAATTCTCGACTATACATAAGGCCAAGCCCCAAATACTCTAGGCTACAGGCACTCGTGTGTTACTGTTGAAGTGCCTCTGGGCTAGTTCAGGCCAAAAATAGTCATCACACTACCTTCAGTGCATTTTCAACTTGGGTTCACAGTGTCGTCTGTTCTGTCAAGACATTCTCCTGTACGTGACCTGCAAACCATTTTGTGCCGTGTGGATATATTCATTGTTCCAAGAAGGAGGAAAACTGGACAGATGAGCAGAAGTCGGGGCACTGAGTAATGTCCCATCTGAGTGTTATAGGACACGATACGAGTACTTCACTTTCGGATTCAAAACAGAGCGCCTTTGAACGTCTTTCACCTACATACATTGACAAACGCATCGAGATGCCGTCAGCTTTTGGCCTCCTTGATCATGAGGTGGATACCCTTTCCCATTTCTTCTCGAGTCATTCTCATATATTTTTTCTCCATATTTGCAATTATATGTACAACTGTCGCCTTTCCTTTCTCCAAAGCACACGTCGTTTAAAATTACTTCAATAGGAATTGCTTGAGGCATGTAGATGGATTTATTCGGCAGGTGAACTATTGTTGTAGAGATTGTTGTGTGTATGTTATTCAGTATGTAATGTGTAATGCACGACTGAAAGGCCGGTCTATAGGACAGTGTTCTGACGATGCCTTCTAGGCATAACTTGTCTGAGCCTTGATAACTTTCTCTCTCCTCTCTCACACTGTCGTCTGCTTCTTCGCCAATAACACGCAGCCATATTGCTCTTGAAAGCAGGTTTTATTCCCGAGAAATTTAAATTTATTTCGTTATCAAGACTTCAACCATGACTACAGGTATTTCATATGCCATTTATTTTTGTAAATATCATCCACGCTTTGCTTTTACTGATTGTATCTGTTTGTATTTCAGGATCGTCGACAGGACTTGTCCGGACAAGGGGGGCTTGGTCAGTTGGTCAGCTCTATTGGATCCGCAGGATCGTTCTCCTCCACTGCCCCCAGACTGTCCCACACCCCCACCACGGACTTCCAACCCCCCTACTTTCCCCCACCCTACAACCTTCCACCCCAGCAACCCGTAGATTTCCACCACCACAGCAATGTTGATCCCTATGCCCACCTCAACTCCTTCCATCAAGCTCCGCAACACCACTATAACCAACTCCACAGTGAACGAAATGTTCTCCGGCATCGAGATGATGGTCTTCACGGCATGCACCCCGCTCTTCCCGGGAGCTACGATACCAGAAGACCCGACTATGGGTCTGTACGAAGACCCGACGTTCTCATGCACCCGGGCGGCCACCCGGGTCTGACATTAGAACAAGACCCTAACATGCTAGCATTACACGCGGGCCTACCCCAGCTTGAAGAAAATGGACCGGTAAGTTATTTTATTCAATTTCGTAAATTATATTTTTATTTTTAACATTTTGTTTTATATCCGGGTGTTCATATAACGTCGATTGAAATATGTATTAGGTGTCAGTAGATTTTTTATATATATTTTTTGTTATTATTAAATTACTGGAAAGGACTCTTCGTTTTACTCAAATTATCAAACGATAATTTTAAAAAGATAAATAAATGGTATTTTTTTAATATTTTCATTTGATTTAAGATATAAAAATTACCAAAAACATCGTGTCTCAACAAGTTCTATTTACTAAACGCAGACAAGATTCACTCAGATTGTTTTTACAACGGAGTCCAATAAATTTACGGTAGCCATTTCAATTTAGTTGTCTAAACACCCAGAAGTAGATTATACCAATACTAGACACTCAATCTAAAGCAAAGCCATTTGAGCAATCTTTAAACAGTAGTGTTTATACCAACAGTATATATACGCGACATCTTCTTAAGATAACACCACAATCTAATTTCGTGTCACGCATATATATGAGTTGTGCTAAACTTTCCCGTGGATGAAAATATTCTCGCTTTAATCACCCAACCGTAGCATGTCTTTTAGACGACTATAGACGAGCTTTCACGTTTTGCTTGAAGAATAGAAATAGATTTCAGGTGATAACAAACGTCCTTTTAGTTGCTACCCGGCAAATTGAGAGAGCTGAGAAAATCGGCTATGTCTATAGAAATTTGTAAGCTGTCGCACTCAACACTGTGTCAGCGGTTTTCACTGAAGACATTTTTTTTATGAAAATAGTGGGAAAACTCTCTTCTGATTTACTTCTACAAAATAATCTTTGAGTTGACTATAGATACGAAAATTTATTCTGTTATTCCAAAAATAAAAATAAATATTTAAATTGCAATTGATAAATAAATTATCGAGTGAATTTTGCAATCGTAATTTTTTCATTATCCTTATTCTTTTTAATGGAAGAAAAAATTAACTTCGGATTATTCGTGCAATTTCCTATTATCTATAAAAAAAAATATATTAAAAGTTTTGTATACACATGACTCAAAAGTTAAATGAACTAAATGAAATGTCAGTATCAAATTCAAAAATTTCAGAAACATGTCAATAATCATGATTAGATTTATTCTTAAACTATGTCATTATTCGCAGACAATGACTGAAAACAATGCACATTTATCCAACCTTTGGTGAAAAGTACATCGCTTTAAATTAAATTTATCTGTTTGTACAAAGTCGAGCAAGTAGCTAAACAAATAATGTAAATTAAATGCAAGATACTGAGCAATTAGGGCGATTCCCTAGATGTTTAACTGTCACTTTCCCCTTCATCAGAAAAGACCCAGGCTGGTTTGGGACGATTTATTTCTTTGTAAAGAGGGTTGAGACTTCTCGGGGGACGAATGGGGCAGTTTGGAGGGACGGGGAGGGTCAGGACTGATGGCGGCGGACTATGTTAGCGTTGTTGTTCCTCATCTCCAGTTACCACCACTGCCATGTGAGAATAATTTAATGACAAATTTGCCTTAATTCTTAATCATGCCCGCCCCATTAATTATCCCTAGTAATTTCACTGTCTTGTGGTGTTTTTGTTTACGTTTGTTGTTGTGTCTTATATTTTCATTTTGTAAATATTTTCATTTTTAACGATATGTTGAGCAGCTTTCAATTATTCAAAACATTTATTTTTTAAGTTTTGATGCAATCTGAGTATTTGATAAAAAAAATCTAATTAATTTACGACAAAGGTTTTTACACATGAACAGATTGTCCACACGACGAAGACGATAACGAATTGCGTTGGGGTATCAAATTTCATGAATCTGAATAAGAAAAATATTTTTGTTTGTCGAATAAATATGACACTCTTTGACGAGACAATTATCACTTACTCACATGTGTGTCTAGTTTTAAGTTTATTTTCGTTTTGGCCCATCTGCAACGCTTTGCCCACTTTACATAATTTTCGACAGGGGTAGAGCAAGGCGCGCTTTCTGATCCTTTATTTTTCATGAAAACATCGCGAATTAGTCCGTGTGTGGCTAAGCTGTAGTATATACATTTGGAATCTGTTGGGTCATGTTCACGTAACAATCCACAATCCGTCAGGGATCAAAGATTAGTCCAAATAAATCGGCTCAGCAAAGACCACCATGTTTAAAATATGCCTGGAATTAGCTGTGGCTTTCAACAAAGCGGACACGTAATATATTAACCTCGTTTTATTTTATAAGAATGCATCGTCCATTAATTGAAGGTACTTCAAGTTTTAACCCTGGTAGAGATTTACCCAACCGAATATTAACGCCCATTTCAGTGAAGTTAGTAGCCTAAGAATATGTGCATATCCTGTCACGCCGTGTCACGAGTTTTGAAAAATGACCATGTTATTCCGAAGTTTACTACCAAGAAGGGGGAAGTTTGACATTTGCAATTTAGATATAACCGAAAAACAAATATGGACGTGAATTTGGCCCTCAACGTTATTCATTAGCATGTTCAAAATGTCATATGCTATTTCATATGCTCAAACGTTCATATGCTATTTCACATGCTCAACATTGAGATCTCATGTTCTCAAAGTCGTAGAATTTGCATCGTTTTTAACACATTAGAAATTCATATGCAAACACGATCAAACTATAACAAAAATTCATATACTGACATTAATTGAATTTGAATATTTTTTTGTCACTATTTCAAATAATAATTCTCTTTTGCAACGTATAGTCCTTATTTTATAACGTCAAACCTAATCCCCACAATCACGTTTATCGTCTCGGTGTTAATTTGCGTGTGAATCGCTATGGAAAAGAATATAATCTCGTATTTGAGTATCAAGTCTGGACATCTGCTAAAACGTCTTAATCCAAAGTTCGCTGAAGATGTCTGCATCAAGTTTTAATTAAGACCACTCGCAGCTTTAGCGGTGTTTCACTAGCTCACGTATCGATCACGTTTTAAATCACATGTGAAGTTCATGTCTTGTGAAATGCCCTTCCCCTGCGATTGGAACTACGAAACACTGTTTCGTGATGAAGAAACAGTTCCTAATGTTAAAGAGACACTGCCGTTGATGAAGAAACACTATGCTCGAAGTCGACCTTACACGTGATGTGTGTCAACGAACAGTCTGATCAGCCTGACGTAATTCGCCCCGTCTGCTTTCCTAAGAACTGTGTTCAATCTGCTCTCGTGGTCATTCTGTGAGGGTAATTTTGGCTGAAGTAACGTTGCTATTATCCCCAGTTTCGAAATTAGATTCCAAAAAGTCAGGATAAATTGGCGCTTTAATGACTGGCGATGCATAGAAATCCTCCAATTATCTCTCCTACCTGTGCCGCCATGTTGGATTTCATCTGGCCGTGTGTAGCAGACACCTGATCAGGGTTTGGAGGTTCTAATGGTCCATTTAGCTTTATTTGTCCGTCTTAAAGTCATATTAACCAATTAGGGACATACCGTGGCTGTGAGAAGCCATTACAAGATGGACGAGCGTAATCACATTTAGAAGCCTAGTCACTAAATGCTTTCACACAAGAAAAAACAAATTAATAAGGTGTTCAGACGGATTAACGGTTTTCTGTGACAAAATCGGAGATTATGTGTTTTTATTAGTCTAATATGCATCGCCACCATCCTCTATTCTCCTTTGCCGCTCCATTTCTACTTTCTTAGATTCCAAATGTCAAACATATCTTTTAGAATTTACTCTTATTTAACGTTATCCGGACCGAGATGTATTTCTTGTGCTTTTTTGTTCAACTTGTTCCTCTTTTTTTATTGCTTAAAGCCTTCCAACAGAAAGATCCATCTTCGACGATAGGCAGAAAAAACGTTTTTACGCGAATAATTCACTTTTTGCAATGGTGTGTTTTGGCGATGTGATCTATGTTCTCGGAATAGAGCTAGTCATCTGTCTTACTTGTCGGTGGTATGTTTAGTTCGGGACACTCACTATCAATCAACGTGAAGGGAAACGGAGCACCCACTCGAGTCATCCTAAGTTTACTAAATATATGACCTAGATAATATGTGTATTTACCAAATATACAGACTTTACACTAATAAACATATAGGAACTGAATTAACTTCTTTCAAGACAATTTAGAAATGTAAAAATAAAATTTTCATTATTAGATTTTTATAATAAGTAGGTGTGTATATATACTTTTCCCCCATTCTTTATCGCCATTGAATTTTCATATATTTCTACGTTTTATATCCGTTTAACTTTTTGTAATTTTTCAAATAGTTTCCAAATAACATTATTTTTTTAGTATTGCATATTTGTACCTTCAGTATTGAAATAATGTAATTTCATAGTTTCTCATTTTCTATTTCACACGTCAGTAACCATTGTATAAATTTCATTTAATAAATTCCATTCATTCAATTTGTCATAATGAACATCAAAGGTTATCACAAAAACACCATTACATGGATCAGATTCAAATTACGAACCCCAAACGCGAAACTTATTTAATATTCTATATATTACCCCAACTGAAGTAGCTATAGGGACCCCTGGATTGAGGTAAGGAGATTTCCATTGCACCAGCTCTCCTCTTAATGAGTAGTTACACAGGTGCAAACGAAGAAACGAACCTCAAGGTGATCGCTCACAGATTAAAGGGACGATCATACCTCTTAATATTTGTTTCCCAGCATCTCCCTCTTCTTTTTATCCCCTCTTTATCCCTCTCCCCATCCTTTTTTCTCACCCCTCTCTCTACCACCCCACCCCTTCTCTTCTGCACCCCACCCGCTGGTACAAACGTTGTAGGTGTTTGATCATAAAATACAACGATGCCCTCTTCTAGTTACCCCTTTCCCCCTCCCTACTCCTCTGGACCCACTGCTGGGTACAAACTTTGTAAGTGTTTTGATCCCCAAGAGACAGGCATTCTTATGATGAGCGACAGCGAAAGTCAATTGTGAGCATGGCTGAAAACCAGCGGTGAATTTAATTGAGTAGTATTTATCCGACCCATGTGGAGATATTTTCTCGTAACTCGTACCGTGAAAATTCGCAGCTTGGTGAACTAATAGGGGTGGCTAATAGGTGTGTTTTGAACGCTGGGGTTACCTCACCGCCGACAGAAAGAATCCGGAGTTACCTTTATAAGCAAGGCCTTTGATCTGCCGCCAAAGTCCTAATTAGGAGAAAAATCTTTTAAAGAACGTATCGTTTGGTATTAGATCTTGAACAAGTCCTTTCCAACATCTTAGACCTGACCTGCAGTGTATTAGAGACTTAATGTCAACAATGAACATTCTTGGGAGGAATGGGGAGAGAATGTGAAAAGGGATTGTGCTCCTTATGAGAGGATAATGTTCTTCTTTGATGTACTCTCATGGTACATTCTCTCCCTATTCTGTGGTAAAATGTTGTATAGCTGTAGACATGATTTAATCTTTGTATATAATGATAGTTTATAACCTTGAATGGTGTCTTCTTTCGTTTTCACACACTTGAACAATAAAGGTACTGTCAACGACAATTATTTAAAAATAATTTTTTCATACATGTTTATCCTTCCAATATGCATTTCATGCACTTGGAAGATAATTTTTGGAAATAAAAATTAAATAAATTTCCGTTTTTGCGAAGAAAATAGCTACAATAATTAAATCACCTGCTGTACTAACTGTCCAAGCAATGAAAACAACAAACAAAGACAAACACATAATCCTGGAATAAGATTGATATCATGAGTATATAGTATATTTATATTCAAAATAATATAACAAGGAGCTTAGCGCTATTGACATGAAATCAGCATGGTTGCTGCCCCATAAGTATGTCACAGTAAAACGCTATCATAAGTAATCGACATGAAAACGACATCGTAATGATTGGCAGCTGACAAAGACATGGCGGGTCGATGGACCATCAAACGTGCTATTGTTCCGATATTGAGGTATAAATGTATAAAGAACATCTCGCAGACTTCTCAATGCATATCACACATCTAGGGACTCGGTGAAATTGATCAGCTGCCTCCCTTGACATGAGTCTTTATCTCTGAAATAAACAACGGTACTATCACGTGACTTATCGCTTCGAATTATGTCGATTGTATCGATGCAGCAAAATTGGTGCGTTAAAGGACAAGTATGCGTTTATCAATGGCATGTGTGTTTTAAACATCTCTATTTGCTTAAAGACGTTTTCAGACGATGACGATTGCTGATATTTATTTCTGTTAATTCATCGATGTGCAAATGTTTATTTGTAAACATGTATGATTTTACTAGCTTCGATATTATAGGTATACGTGTGGCTATATTCGATAGTCTAGGTACAATTGTGACTATTTCGATATTCTAGGTTTAATCGTGACGACTATATTCGATATTCTAGGTATAATAGTGATTATATTCTATATTTAAAGTACCTATATTCGATATTGTATCATATTTGTGACCGTACCTATGTTCGATATTCTACCTATGACTTTAGTTATATTCTAGGCATAATTGTGGATTCCGATATATTCGACATTCTAGGTTTGACCTACATTCGATATTCTTAGTATGAGTGGAGGTTATTAGACATTCTAAGTAAATGCATATGCGTTAGTTTCGATTTGATCTATAGCGGTTAAACAATGTACCTTTTCGGCATAACTTTGTCACGTTCGATATTCTTATAAAAATAGTTATCATTGCCCTCAAGGTGAAAGATATTGCAGTATTTGTTTTAATATATTTTAGATTTATTCGTATCAGCAAATTATATATACTTCAAACGAGGCCAAAATCTAACAGTGATCTGGTTACTCACGTTTTGGTATTTTTGTCCTTATTAATTGTTTGTTCGACATCTTTGAAGTTTCAGCATGGGCATGGCTTTTCTGAAACTTCAGCTTCTTAACGTAATTAGCGTAGCCAAATAATTAAATCGTTTCAAATCTCGTTTTATCGCATCTGAAATGTTTTTTTATCAGATATGCATGATTAAAACAGATCAGCCGGGAAAAAGTAGGATTTCAATAAATCTTTTTGATCCGAATGCGGATTAATAAGAGAAATCATCGAACTCCTTCATTCCTTGTCACCTATCCGATAATTAGTCGAAAATGACCCCCCTTGCAAGTATAAATGCTTTGGACTGCCTAAAATGGGTTCATTCAAAAAGGAGAAATTAACAAAAAGCATGCATTTTATTCAGAGCATGGGGGAAGCGAGGCATGACGGGATCGCAACTAGAAATTAATTCACTCTCGTCTCAGTTCCGTCAATGGGGCAACCAGAAAGCTTTTTCCTGAGAGAAGGTCGGATTTAGTAAATTTCTGTTTGATTTAATGGAAATGGAATGAAAAGCAACCAAGATCCACGCCTATTCAATCTGCCTCGTTCATCGTTTAAACCCCGGTGTTGCAAATTTCAGGTTATAAAAACGCATTGAAGGCCGTTTCGGAGCCTTATCGATTGCGCCTATGGAGTGACATTGGTTTGTGCTTTCAGGCCAACTATCGTAGCCCAAAATACACTCCTGTCAAAAGTTTTGTCACCGTGAAGGCTTTAAAGCAGCTAAATTGATAATCTATTTGCTCTTCGCTATGTTATGAACAGTTTACAAGTTAGATCCCCGAATTAAATGGGTCTTGGTTACCTTGGTATAGGTTCGGGGTACTCGTACCGTTCCCACAATACCCCCTTTTCATCCGGGACTCGCATTCACCGCCTGTTTCCATGTGAAATGTTTACCTATATTAAACGCAATTGTCGTTTTCGTTTGGAAAGCAAGCACTGGGCAATTCGGCTATACACTGTGAAAATGTTACAAATTTGAAGGCGACAACAGACTTTGGAGTTGAACAATACCATCCCTACATTTCGGTTTTGTTAGAGCTGGGTTAGACTCGTTGAAATACCCCGAATACACAACCACGCTGAGAGAACGAACATTGACAAACGATTAGTCCAATAATGTGTGAACCGGGTCTACAAAACTCGGACTATGCCAACAGAATGTATTGTCCCCTCCCCGAAATCGCTTTTCTATCTCCTGAATTAATTTGCTTATGGAAACAAGTTGTGGTAACGCTGCTCTCAACCTCTCACATTTTATTCCTCCTCTTTGAAAAGAAGTGTAATATGTGTTTGAATTTTTATTTATAGTGAAGGTGCGAACTTTTTCACGTGTAATTTTTTCAGAACTGTCAAGTGAAAATATTCTGCATCACAAAATGTTTGTTCAGTAATATTAAAAGGGTGAACTGGCTTACCGTGTTATTTTATCCGACAACGAAAACAACTTTAAAATTATAAAATACAAACTCTGTAGGTTTTACTTCTGCGATGTTTATATACGAGTTTAATGTTTGTGCATGTTGAACATAGGTTTTAGAGTCTGTTGACAAGGTTAAATTTGTCTTTAATATTTATAACGAAATATATAAGAAAGTCTTGTTATCTCTTGAATATTTAATGTAATAAATACGAATAAAACACGAATAAACTAAAACTATTTTTATTCCATATGCATTTCATAGAATTAATTGTTAAAAGATATGTTGTTTGGATAAAGAGCCAATTAGACTTTGAAAATAAAACTGTTTATGTTAATAATTTGACAGAACCACTACAAAAGAGCACAACATATAAGGGGAAGAATAACAAATAAATATAGAATAAAAATATTATATTAATGGCTTGAAAGAGAATAAGTAAATTGTAAAATATTATCTTTTATGAACCATTAACTGTTCATTTTATATTTAAAAAAATATTTGTATAGATGCCAGTTCAAAATGTTAAGAATGCTTATTATACGCTTTTATAATAAAAATGCATATTCAAAAACACTTTTTACATCAAATATTACGCTTATCATAGTTTATTTTATTCACTATTGTCCATTTTGATAAATTATGAATCGATGTCATTTTTCAACTTCATTTGACCTTATACAAAATTGCTTCAGGCCAATCGCCATTGACGAAGCTTCGCGTGTAAAGCATGCAGTACGTGCACGTGACAACACCCAATGTGATGACGTAATACACATAAAATTCTTAGTCACCTTTACCTTGACGGGACATGGGACTGACACATTGATTGATTGTAGTTGCTTAGGTGTGAATAAGTGCATTAACACTGTTTATTGTACGGTGGATTTCATATAAATATGATATGCGAGGAATATGAAATATTTTATAAATTGACAAATTAATAATTCCTTTCGTTTCGTTTTCGTTTTAAGTTATTTAATTTGTCAAACTTATTAACATTCTTAATTATTTATTTTTTTATAAAAAACAAATATTTGATTAAAATTCGGCAATTTTTTGGTTTAAATTAAATAAATATATTTTCATATTTTTAATAAATATATTCAACGAATTATTCGAAACTATAAAATATCAAGAGAATCAACGTCAATTTTCATGAATAATTTTGTTAAATTTAGCTGTAAGATTCATGAAACATTAATCGAAGCTGTAAGATATAAATTATACTGCCACTTTCATTTCGAGATATGTTGATGTTTAAGTTCTGTAATGACTTTTTGATGGAGCAATCGCCTCTTTTAACAGCGCGCGTTATTTTGAAGTGAACGTTGATTAATGGTCCCTCAACGCTTTTAAATTGACCGAAATAATAACTCAGGCTTTTGAAATTTTCATAAAATATTCAGACCTTTGCTGGCAGTAAAACACACGTGCGAGTAGTACGAGTTGGGGAGAGGTACGGGTTAATTCATAGATAACGAAAGTTGACTTCCACTGGACCGAAAAATCAGGTCTCAGTAAGAGAGATATATCTCGACTTCTATCTGGCTTTGATCTTACCTTACCTGTTCTAGGTACAGGTACTTCGCTTTGATCTTGCCGCCGTACTTTACAATCACTCAACGTAAATGTTCACGGATTCTGTAATTTCCTCTTATGGAGTTTGGAGGGCATTTTTTAAGAAATATTTTGTCACGAAACATACATGAATTTATAGTTTGAAAACAAATATATTTCGTTATTTTGATGTAGCTATTACTTTTATTTAATGTTAAAAACTATGGAATTATTTGATTGTCTTTATATATTTGTGAATAAAACTATTTAGTAATTTAGTAAAACATTTGATTTATATTTTGTAAACGTTAAAATTCGTTTTGAAAATACGTTATTAATTTATTGTTTTTATTTTCAGCATATGGATGATAATACTGGATATATTTCTGGAGAACAAAACACAGTAATACGTAAAGGTAAGCTTGTTTAACATCAGTAATATTCTAAAATATCCCATTTATTGAAATTCGTTAAGTTTATCTAAGTGAACATCTTCAATTTCAAGTAATATAATTCTTTTCACCAACAACCAATTTTTTAACAAATAATAACTCGTTTGTCAATCATCAGTGTTGTAATTTTCTATTTTTCCAAAAATGAATGATGTTTTGAATAAATCTAGTTGTTTGATAAAGCACTATGGTTGTAAGTATGTCACCGACAAATTGAATTAAATTCACGTTTTAACAAAATTAATCCCAGCCGTCTCAGTTTTATCCTTTAAATCTTTTAACAATGAATAATGTTCCAGTAAATATGATGGGATTTATTCTAACATAATTTTCTATAATTAGGAGCAAATTACACTTCAAAAGTGTACTTTACAAAAAGAGTATACCTGGGGCTATGTATATGAAATATAATGATCGCTTAGCGTTAAGAAAGCGTGCAGGGGTCTCAGAGCCTCCCTGATAATTGTAAATGCGACACTGTGGCGGCGTTAACTTGCATCCCATACAATGGTGTTACATTTCCAATTTTGACAAATTAGTATCTTTCTTGTTTGACATCGTGAAATGCGATCCTCACGTCGACGAGCTCGTTTTATACTGCTGCTGTCGATAGCATCTCTAAATCCCTTCTGATATAAATCGCTTTCTAATCCTACACTCGTCCCCGAAAAACAGTTTTGAAAGAACCTCTTCTACCCTCCGGCAAAATCTCAAACTTGGACCAGACGCTAATGTTACAAGGTTTTATGAATACGGATCCATATTTGGTATATTTTGAGTATGGAGGGCTTTCAAATGTAATAAATGTAAATACAGTTTATTAATATATGTAACGCCAATTTATGAATGGAAATTAATTATTTTTTCTAATTTTGTTTTCTCGATCACGTGTCAAATTATTCGATGATTATATATTAGAATTTACAAACAACGATAACAAATAATTAACATATTAATTAATTGTCAGTATTTTCAGTACAGCATGTTACAAAAACGTTATAAATGCGCTGCAGTTGATACAGTCCACCTTTCGTAATAGATGTTTTAAGACAGAGAGGAGCTTGGCTGTCAACCTCTTCCATGTGACTCTGAATTTTTATCGATAACGGAAACACATTTTAAAGGGAAAACTGGTAAAAACTCTTGTACTTCCGGGTTTCTCTGAGAAAATTGAAAACTTGGTCATTTGCTTAGCACAACGGATTCATGCCTTGTACAAGGGTTTGCTTGTCAATGCCCCCAGGCTTTCGTCTCAATTTGCCGGATTAAACCATGCCATGGACTTGTCATAGGAGGTTCTCCGTGATTTCTGAAAGGAAAGCTTTCGCCGAATTCTATCCTTGCATCTCGCGGGTGAAATGTTAAACTCTGTTTCCTCCACTTTTTCAAGAAAGAGGAGTCCGTAAACTGGAACCCAGCATGTATGGCCACGTGTCAAATCAAAATTATCTCTTGTAATAGAGATTTGAACCCGCTCGTGAATTTCGGATGTAAATAAGACGATTGTGATGTTACGTGCGTGTTCTGCGCACCGCCATTACTATTAGAGGCATTTCTCTTTCGATGCCAATGAATGGACAAATTAAGAAAGTTTGCTGCAAATATTTACCAGTCTACTTGAATGAATAGATGGGGCTCCGTTCGTCATGGTTTCTGTCTTTTGAAAAGATTGTATCAACGTTTTCAATTTTCTTAGTGTAAATTAGCTGATTAAGATTACCCTAAACGCATGCGACGTGTTTGGTCACGCCGCGTTACAAAAGGCGACAAGTCGACCATTCAAATTCTGTTTTACTTCCGGTTATTGTTTTTGTCAAATAGAGGCGACTTTACTGAAACTGATAAATGTCAAATGGAGTGTTTTCAGATCTATAATCTTTCCATGCGATGTCTTTATGGGAAAAGACAGAAAATATTTTTTATCAGTTTTTTTTTATATAAATTGATCAATGGATCAGAATTACTCTGATTGGCTTATTAGATGTACATGATTGAACAGTGTTGTAGAAAATCAAGCAGTACAAATAGGAGTAAATCCTATAGATTTTGTTTCTCTAATAAATCGTTTGCTTGCGACGATCCTGAAACTACGTTGTCACGCAAGACTGGGGATAACAATAATGCAAATAATTGACGAGAATATTGTATATTGAACCCGTTCCTTACAAATAAATACTAGCTCGGCGCATAGTATATTTGGAGCGTGTATACGATAGAAAAACATTCGGGGGGTGGGGGAGATTGTCAAGTCCGTCCAACACGAGACATCAACTCAATCCTTGTTAAACCCAAATTAAATAACAATGTTTATTTTATTTTTATAACTGCACGGGATCGGCAGACACTATAAGGCTGTTGAACAGTTTCAGGGATGCTTTTTGCTATCGCGAGCTCTTGACGACGTATCTCGCTTGTCAACGAGCAATGTTCAGGGTCTACTCGAGGAAAGGAGCAACATGGCGGCTTTTGTTTCCTCCCACAATTCCGCAGCGCTGAGTGCATTCGCCTGTCAGTTCTCGCGTTAGATTGGCCCTTCTTGCTCCGGTGTTTCAGCGAGCTCGGCTAGTATCGGCCGTTTTAGCACAAGACAAATCCAATTTTTGATCATTCACGTGTTTTGAGGATCCCCTGATAGATCAATTATTAGTTGGCGCGCTCGGATCAAAGGGCCACGCTGCGATCGGCGTAATTCAGACCTCGCCGGGCCATATGATGCGATAAAAGCACATAT
Source organism: Gibbula magus (assembly GCA_936450465.1). Lineage (NCBI taxonomy): Eukaryota > Metazoa > Mollusca > Gastropoda > Trochida > Trochidae > Gibbula > Gibbula magus. Next base: position 62,891,489 of record OW388292.1, on the reverse strand, counting down.
GAATGCAGGCATAACGATTTGTTGGACTAATGATGTATAAGAGAAAAAGATTACATTTTGCCATAGTCTAAGGCGGCACAAACGCTGCGACTCCCGACCAGCCTTCCCTGCTCTATCGCGCTGATCAAAAGCAGTCTTTTTCGCCACAGGAAGCGAGATGAGAAATTTCCGTCAATCCGTGCAAGATAAATATTTGTTCTGTTTTGATTATCAATCTAACTCACGCAGGTAGCAACCAATTTGCAGCTCGCTGCAGCTCTAGGTAGCGTTAATGGCCTATATGAAAGTGAAATTACTCGATGGAGTGGGTCTGACCTCAAGTCGGCCATGTTGTGGCGAGGTCATGGCCTCGTCTACTTCCGGTTTGACCCGAAACACGAACATTACTGTCGACTCAAAGTGGTACTAGATTGTGTTATACTCTGCGTTTACCTGGATATTATTACCGTTCATATAATTTTATTCTCACAGACGTTATCCTTAAGGAATAGAAAAATCTCTCAAACAAACGGTAGTTTTATGTCGATGGAACAAAGTATTCTTTTGTCATAATGTTATTTTGTTTAATTAGAATAGGATGCATTTCTTTTGATATGATTTAACAACAAGTGGAAAACCGATTTAAGCTAATTATGGCCTTATTGTGGCATTGTTTTATTGTTTTAAGAAACCTAGCTAAGTTCATAAACATTATACTCTCTACAATTTCAAAAGCTAAGAAACCTGAACAATAATATGCTTAGATCATTTTAACTTGTTACGTTTTTGACTGTACTGTATATGACTGTACTTGAAACTATCCTGTTATAACCCATCGCCATTTTGACATTGTATATTATATGATTGATGATGAATATGTACTCGTATACCGCCAAAGGTGGTTTTTGAGAATAAAATGAAGTTGAAGAAGTTGAAGGCAAGATATAAAACCGTATTAAACTATGACAATAATAAATTAGTAAAACCGAATAAAACTACGACATTTGCGCAAGACCGCATTACGTTTTAACATTGTAGTCAATTCTTAATATGCTATAATAGTTTTGAATCTTGAACTCTTGAGCACTCTCGTGCGTGTATGTCCCAGCCGCTTATCAACAGAACATCATTTTTTTATACGTTTCATATTCACGATGCATCATACATATACACTCACAAACAGGAATATCCCCTCAAATAAATTAAACTAAACAGGTCGCACTGACCCATTAGGGGAACCCGCGTCTCATTTAACATGGAATGTTTCTTAGTGACGATATGCTTCACTCTAGCTCTAGTTTGATATAGTACATGTCTCCGTAGCGTGTTTATGTATAAGCCAGGTATGTGTACTAGTAACAAGCCTCAATGCGAGTTTAAACATAAATTAATTTGCTTTAAAAGTTGACGAATATTTACATTTTGAATTTTTTTTTAAAATGTCTTTATATTGAAAAGAAGTGAGTGAACTTTGTCGAAGCGGATAATTGCGTTAAGACAGACATGTCAAGCTCAAGATATGTTTTTGAAATTAATAAATTACTTATTTCGATTGTAAATGGTTATTTCTTTTCACTAAATTGTTATATCAGTCTCCAGTATCATTGTAAAAACTCTTCAAATATACTGTCTACGTCAACATATACGAAATAATGTACATTTTTTAATAATGGATAATTTTAATTATGTTTTAAAACTTGAAATGCTATAATTGAATATTTTGTTGCTAAGGCTGCGAAAAATAACGAAGTCATTGCATGCAATGTCGCGGTGTTCCTAGTTTGCCCCGGAGCAGAAATAATGTCGGGAAGTGTGTAGGATCGGGTCAGGGTTCAGAGCTTGTTCGCCTCCTCCTCCACTACACAAGATAATAGAAAGGGGCTTTTGGGGAAGGCGATTGAAGCAGTTTTGAGTCATTCAAGGAATCGTTGTGATTTTCCTTCCGACAGAGTCGGCTTTAACGTGGACAATTAACAAATGGAGGAGTGATGTCAAAATCAGCTGTGAGTTAATAGCACCTTTGCGTTAACATGGTATCCGAGCTGTGTGAGCATGTGCTAGTCACTCGAAGTGAAGCCACTGCAGAAAGGATAGGACTTTCATGACATGTATTTTAGGTCAATTTGTTACCAAATTGCCTTGGAAAATTATCAAAAGAATCCGACGAACGTGGTAGTATTTGGTCGTCTGATGTGAGGGTAGCAACGTAATGACGTAATTATTACGTTCATAATCGCAGCCTAAGGTTCAATTAATCTGTCGTTTTCTTTGCAGCTGGCATCAGACCTACGAAGAATGAAAACAACAAAGATCTGGTTATTTCAGGAGTTGTCTCCCCTACCGACGTCTTCTGTTCCGTGCCTGGACGTCTTTCCCTCCTTAGTTCGACGTCGAAGTACAAGGTCACGGTGGCGGAAGTGCAGAGGCGGTTATCTCCCCCTGAGTGTCTCAACGCGTCGCTTCTTGGTGGAGTTCTCAGAAGGTTTGTTTGCTTTCAATCTTCTCACAATTACTTGTTGCTGTATAAGAGCAAAAACTTTTTTGTAAATATGCAATCCATGGTTTGGTACTTGAATGGCATACGGGACCATCCCTGACACTTAAATGGCCATTTTAAAACGTAGTTATTTTTTAATTAACGTACAATGGACACTTTGCATAGTTGTTCACCTTTCACATCTGCCACGTACGTCTCTCGGAGTGTATTGGCGACCCTAATGAAAACTGAACTACTATTAGCAATGTGAAGTGCGCGTAGTGTAATGGATATAATGACAGGAGATATTCAAGTCTTTATACGGAGACGTGTCTTCAGGTGTGGTCAGGTAATTTTACACCTGTCCGGACTCTCATGTATCTATCATACCTGGCCTTTGTGTAGCCCTGGGCATTGCTTACTCGTGCCACTCGCCATCTCTCCTCTATACACGCTCTGAAACGAAGACTACGTTTTTCTGCTAGAAATCTCGCCAGCTTGTTCGACATCCTTTGTCCACATCGGCAGAGAGTGGCGATCCCATGGTTAGCCGCTTAGTTTCATTTCACGCTTAGCTGGATCATATAATGAACTAGGTCTTCCCCGACCCCTCATTCAGCCTCTTACAAGCCTACTGAAGTGAGCTTTTTAATCATGTCCCTACGATCTTGTGTCGTCCAGGCCCCCCGCTGTTCGACATGACACCCCACCGAAACCGTTCCATCGTCCTTTGACACTATTGGTTTTCCCTTTATTCCTCGACTCGAGCCGTGACAATACCGTCTTGTTGTGTTTGATAAGGCGAAGCGGCGCGGGGCTGTTTAGTGTTTCTCCCACGATGGGAAGCTCTTCGTCCTCGACATAATACAGACCTTATATTCACTTACCGCTGTCTGTTTCACCACCGCGGCGTTTTTACGCCAGATTTGACGACAAAGTACCCCGGCTGGATCGCCCTAGTTGCTCGATGTTGGGGGTGGGTCTGGGCTTGCAAAGTGCGAACAATTATCACCTTCACAGACGGATTCTCAGTGAAGACTGGCTACCAGGAAATGTTATACCGTCGGGATGATTATAGAAGATTACTAAGCTAGCACACACGAACATTCCGTCTACAATTTCAAGGGGAAGTAATTTTCCAAATTTGTTCGTAATGACTCAGATTGGGGACATGAGCACGTGACTTTTTTCAAGAATCATTTTCATCATGGTCCAATGATGGCGATTTCTTTGACTTCAAAGATTAAGTTGATGAAGAATATTTGAAACCGTTGAAAACGTTGTTCACATATACTCACAGATTCTCGACAGAATTGTATCAAAGACCGCCCAAGTACTCTGGATGAGGCTCTCGCTTCATTGATTTCATTTTTTCCTCAAATCGATGTTGAGATAGTTTGGTCGTTATCTGTTCCTTTGTTAACTGTTTGCTGGATTAAATCTACAAGATGTAACAGAGGTTTAATGAGACTAAGCAGTAAGCAGCGTGTTAAATTACTCCACAATATCTTTAGCATCTTCTTCTTGAGCGGATCCTGTGTCTTTGATCCTTAACGTTCGACTTGAAGAACTGGACTAAACCTGCTCCAATGTTCAAGTCTGCCCTCCGGCATCGGAGTCTCCGATTCAAAGAATTTTGTGTCAGTTTCCCAGGAACTGTTATCAGAGATGTTTGGAAGCTTTCAAGACCGTGGAGTCAGCCAGGGTTGTACTCTAGCACAATATGCTTCCATGCAATATGCTAAACAATTTTCCATGTGGACAAAGTTTTCTGTAAAATGCTATGTTACTGTATTTATACTGAATAAACTAACAACACGACTAACATCATCCTCGGTTACCCAGGGTTTTATATATGCTCCGTTTTAACATTGGATCATAGTTAAATTATTATCTCGTCTGTAGAATATAAGTCCCTAAATGTCTCTCTCTGAATTTGTGTATTTAGTGATGTGGTTTTCAATTCACAGTGCCTTCTATAGCTGCTCTAAAACGATTAATTCCTACTTATTTAAATTTTTCACTAAAATAACCATTAACAAAAAGCTTAACGGTTTGACATTTGAAAATGTGACTTCTTTTGTGATGATTTGTCCGATTGGTCACTGAAAAACCTTTCCCTTTGGACATTATATATAAAAATGCCACGACCAACATCTTTTGGAATATTTTCCGACTTATGCTGATCAACAATTTTACAAGAATTTCATAACAGTCCATGTGAGAAAACCACTATTCCTCTTCTACAAAGTATATGCAATGGAATCTATAAATGGTATCGATGGTATTATTGAGCCTCAAACGAAATGGACTCTCTCTTCAACCGAATCGAATCCTTTTCCACAATTTGCTTGTTTTATCAAGTGTCGGCTCAATTCGTCGTCTGTGTAGTGCCGCTGTGAACCAATAAATAGAGAGATAGGAATATAGTGCTCTTAAGTGCTGTAGAGGTTTTAGATTGAGCAGTCTGTAGAACTCTTGGATTTGGATCCGAATAACTGTTCAGATGACAAACGAAATTCACACATATAAACGATAAGTTACAGTGATTTTAAATCAAAACAGATAAAACATATTTATTACAAGTGTACGTTTTAAAAGAATATGTGAAAAGCGATTTGAGTTTGATATATGACTTTTGAAAAAAAAATTTACTGTGAGTTGTTTAATATTCAATATTTTTGTAATCCAATTGGAACATTTTATTATTTATGTATGCCACGTTGTGATGACTATATACACCAATAATAGTGTTATACCTACGTATATCAATTTTTGGTAAGGAAAGTTCAATGTGATTGTAAAAATATATATTAAAAATTGTCACGTGACCAAAACACACAACAAATAAGCTTTGTTGCACTTGATATTCCATCACCTCATCGACTCTGCCTCTTTAGCCGCTAATATTGTCTTCTTTACGAAGGCTTAAGCTGAAGAACCGGTGTGACGTTTCCAATTAGTGCGGAGGGATACTTGCTGGACTACAAGGAGCTATACACGAGGTTGGCTGCCCATTGTTACTGTGTGCAGCCGCCAAATATGAGTAACAGCTTCGCTCTTTGGACAAATCCATTTTGCAGTGGAGAGGAGTTTGCAAACACGCGTTAGCTGTCTCGTCTTTATTCTCAGAGAAAAGAAGATTGGAGGCTATTTTCACGTAAAACTGTTGGAAGTCGAAACAAGGAGACTTAAGTGTCCTTCCGCGAAACATCAGAGAAATACGCGGAGAGTAAACCATGTCACATCTTGAAATACCGCACCACTGCCAACAAAAAAGTAGTTCGGGTTTCAGACGTCTCCAATATGGTGTTTGTCACTTCATGAATTTTTATTTTTAGTGAGTTATAGAATTTCTTTTTCATTTGAAGGTTTACACGTTTATTTTATGTTTAATTTGATGGTTTACGAATTGGGAAAATTGTCCACTGAAGTCAAATGGTCGACTATGAGGATTTGCTTTGAAATTAATGAAGATCTTGTTGGAGTTGAGGCTTAAAGTTAACGATGTCTCCTTAATTAGATGTCTCATTTCGAGGAAGTTGAGTGTGTTAATTACGGGTCTGTGTCCCCTCGTCTTGACGTGTTGTGCCACACAAGTGGACAGTAAAGGTCGCATGTGCACTCTTCAAACTATGCAAGTGTGATTACGCCAAAATCGAGCCAATTTCCCACTTGTACAACTGGTTTACTCGCCAGGTGTCGCTCGTTTCGATACCGCGAGCCAATCAGCGTTAAGATCGATGGCTGGAACTTCAACTGCTGTGTTACATCGTGTCGCGGTGCTCTATGGCAGATGCGAGTCCAGACGAGTGTAGAATTATGTAGATTCGATGAACTGCGGTGAAAGTAGATTAATACGATCATCAGCACTCGGGAAATCTCATCCGTAAAAATCTCTGTTCGAAACGGGGAATTAACGAAATTAGGGAGGACGAAATTTGTCTTGATAATGATGACCCCGTGCTGATAATTTGTCTCGCTTTTGACGAGTGTGAATTACATTGCGGTGTCTTACTCGCGCCAGATGGTCGCTTTCCGGCAGTCGTAAATATATCCCAGCCAACCTTGCTTGATTTCCGGTTGTCGTAGAGAGACTGTAAACATTTCAAATGAAACAACTAGTGTTTTAATAAACTGTCACACATTTTCTAGCCCCGACAAACTACACTTTATTCATATCTTATTGTCTTCTTTCCTTCAGAGCAAAATCCAAGAACGGAGGACGATCTTTAAGAGACAAATTAGAAAAGATAGGACTGAGTTTGCCAGCAGGTAGAAGGAAGGCCGCGAACGTTACGCTTCTAACATCATTAGTTGAAGGTGCGTAGCAACATTTCCGGGTTTTTCTTTTCAGTAAATTATTACATCATTGAACATGACAACTCTTGAGTTCGGTTAACACATCAGAAGGAATAAAATATAACAGAATTGAACCTACATTTTATCATGATGAGCATCTTCTAAAACACATATATATTCATTGGTATTTATGTCAAAAATATCATTATTATAATATAGTTCCAATAATGTTTTTAATCGATAGAAGTGGCATTATCAGGTCTAACCTGTTTTGACTGGACCACGTAAAAAGTATCCTATTTGTTTATACTTGTGTGTCGTCATCATCATCACCACCATCATCATCGTCGTCATCATCATATGTTTATTTTATTTTTAACAATTGTTAATAATTATCATTATTTCTTGTTATTATCATCATCATCATTATCATCATATGTTTATTTTATTTTTAACAATTGTTAATAACTATCATTATTTATTGTTATTATCATCATCATCATATGTTTATTTTATTTTTAACAATTGTTAATAATTATCATTATTTATTGTTTTTATGAATAAAAATTATCATTATTTATTGTTATTATGATTATTCTCCAGGAGAGACAATACGTCTAGCCCGTGACTATGGGTACATCTGTGAGACCGAGTTTCCATCCCGACAATGTGCCGAATACAATCTCAGGCAGTACTCAGACCCAAGCGATACACACAACCGCAAAAACATGGTCCTAGCAGCAAAGTGAGTGACATCTGCAGTTGTTGACATCATGTCGAAATTGACATTGCCGTAATTCATTTAACTGTTCATGTTTGTTCGGCAGTATAGCTTATAGCCTTCACTTTCATATCCCTTACCATATTCTTGCATATTCAACATCTGATGTCCCAGTATAATTTTTATATTTGGTCCTAGCAGCAAATGAGTGAAATCTGCAAGTATTTTTTAACGATTTATAAACTTAAGTTTAAATAATGTTCATTTCCATGGATAAATTCCGTTTATAGAAGTTTATAGGGTTTTACTCCACCTTATATATACCTAATATTGAAACTAAATGTTGCTTTCTAATGCTTAGAGTAGCACATTAGTTATGTTTAGTTCACATTAAGTCATATTTCAATCTGTTTAGTATTTGATAGACATGGAAGTGATTTCATGTTAGTGAAATTGACATGCTAATGACAACTCAAATGTCATCCTTATATGCAACCAGAGACCGAAATTACACACTTAAACGTAATGGCAAGTTTGGATCGAATTTATGCTAGGAGAAATTATTTCAAATATGTTTAACACCTTACGTTATTAACCATCGTTCAAGCATCCATTTTGCTAAGTATTAGAATTACTGTCTGGAAAAGTTTTAAGTAACAGTTCTAGTCTCAGAAGCTAGTCACGATTTTTCCACTTAAGATATTGACTTGGTTTAACATAGACGCTGCATTTGCAAAATCCATCATTTCTCATTCCGCCTCAACCTGTCAAATTAATGGAAAGAGATGTTTGAAATGTGTCTAAAATTGCTTAATGTTTTAGCGGTTATCTTATCCGTTTTGTCGGGAGTTAAGCGTCTTTGCGTTAATTATTTGAAGGAGTTGGGTTGGTGAAAATCATCGAAAAATCAATGATTGAATTGAAGGAGATTTTTCACTTAGCCTGATCGCCCTAAAAATAATCGGAGCTTTCCATGCGACAGGGCTGTTTAATTCGAGAGAATTTACGGAATATGTCGATATCAATTTTTACTCATTCTATCATTCCTGAAATGTATGTGACAGATGGATCTCTCTGCTATGTTCGTCTTCACGCACCAGTGTCTAGATTGCCATCTGTAAAAAGTATTAAACATGCTGATTACTGCAAACGATGGATTTTATTTTATCAATATTTACAGCGGTAAACGAATGGTTTGAATTAGAAAGCATTTAAGACTAAAAGGAGTAATAATTGATTAAATCCAAGTATATGAAACGTTCAAGTTGAAGATAATTGTTGAGGTTAGTGTTAAGAAAAAATATTTTAAAAATAAAAAAAAATAAAAACATCAAACTTCTCCTGCGATTCATAAGGAGAAAATTATTTATGAATAGATTTTAATTAAAACAATTATGTCAGGATTTATTTTTTAAATATTTCGTTTATTTTTCAGGCAAATCGTGAAGGAGTTGACAGATCTATTAAACCAAGACAGATCTCCATTGGGGAACACTCGTCCTCAGCCTATTCTGGAGCCGAATATTCAACGTCACCTCACTCACTTCAGTCTCATCACACACGGATTCGGTTCGCCAGCAGTGATTGCCTCTCTTACAGCCGTCCAGAGTTATCTTAACGAAATGCTGAAACTACTGGACAAGAACTACCCCGCATCTCAAACATCGCAGGTCAATGCATCAGTTCAAATGGACACGAACGGGAAATCAAAAAGTGAGAAAGACGAGAATCGGAGGGAATAACAGCGCTTAAAGCATGCCGGGTGCTATTGAACGGTCACTTTGCTGCCAACCTTTTGAATGTCTGTGTCAAAAAGTGTGGACAGATCCCGCGCGTAGGTCATTGCTACGTGATGAATTTGTGTGCTGACGTGACGGGTTTTTGTGCTTGCAGAGAATGCTGGGACATTCCATAATCTGCGGAATTGTGTTGCGAGTGGGGTGGGTACTAAGTCATTCCGGGTGATGTCATATTGGACCATTGGTGCAGTATATATGTTTCTAATGTGACGACCACCAGTCTGCAGGGTATATTGTGACGTCATCAGTGATGACGTCATGTGTGTGCGTGCATGTGGTGCATGAGTCCTGGAGTGTCAAGAAACAATACCTTACGAAGCTCTGGTCTTCTATAACTCTAGCTTCAATCACAAAACTTTTTTCATCAAGGGAAGAGTGCCTTCCCTTAAATCTGTCTCAATGACATTGTCATGACAACGGAGCTATAAATAGCTTCGTACGTGAGAAGAGTCGCGTGTCCCTACGTAAGCAAGAATCCTCCCTCAAATCTATGTGGATGTTACATAAAATCTGTAAATTTGGTTCAGTTTGCAGTCAGACTAGTCGGGTAGAGTCACATTTCTTAGTTTTCTATGAAATCTAAAGCTGCATTCCTCTATCATAAGACGTAGCGACCTATCACTGTTGTCTACGTTTGACCTATGTCCTTTGTAAATTTGAATGAACTATACTGTATGATATTACCTATACGCCCCAATACGGCGTGTGATGTTATTTATTCTAGTCCAATTGTTCACATGATTTGTTTTTAAAACCCTCAAAGACACAGACCTCTGCAGAAAATATACTTAATGTTTTGTTATTTATTTACTCTGCCACGTGCAATCTAATGGCAACTACTATAATTTATGAGAATGAATTTTCTGCAAAGACCCGTTTCATTTGATACTGAATATACTACTTATAGCTTATTAATTTTCATTTTCAATTTTTCATATTTGTTTTCATTTCTCCAACGATCGTCCCCTCTAAATGAACTAAGTTGTAAAATGGAGTCTAATTGTTTATTTCACCAGTTCCACGGGTCTCTTTACATATCATGTTTTTCTTCGTGACACCTCACGTGTAGAAATTTTCACTCAATCCAATGATGAAAATAAACTGGGTCAGATTATAAATTCTGTTTGTGCTATTTTTTTTCTTTCACATCAAAGCCTATTTAGTTGATCAGTCGATACTTAATGAACAAGCTCCAGCTCTAACGATTCTGACTGGTCAATTTCACCGTTACCGGTAATATATTTGATGGACGCCATATGAATCATTAAAGCATGCTGCACGGGGGTGAAATCAACAAGGTTCCTGGATGATCAATTGCATGCTAACACGCAATATTACATATAGGAGGAAGTCATAGAAATACTCGTTATGATCTAATACATCATCTGCGTTTGTCATTTGGCCAGGTGTATCAAAGATACCACCGATTTATATGTTTGGAAATATACATCGCATTTGTCACTACCTGCCAATCAAAACGATTGATGGTCGATAAAGATCACCGGGTGTCACGCCAACCCGCTTTATTGCAAATACATTTTGCGATCATCCCGAAATGACAAACTATGTTGTAACTTAATGTCACAGTTGATATAACCGATAAAATAAAATTTAGTTGTTATGAAAAAAAAACGAACAAAGAAGGTAAATAAATGAGGTAATTTTATGTGAATGGTTGACAATGGATGAGAGATAAAAATCATTAAATTGTCATTTTCTTTGGGTAAAAGGGTTCATTCAAAAAGAGTCATAAACATATTAACCGCTTGTAAGTTGATATCATAATTGATACAAACAAAGATATAAAATAAAACATCACGTTGGGAGCGAATACATGAATGAATATTAAAAGCTGAAATAATTTATTGCTACCACAAACTGGTGGCAGATAAAATCAAGTTTCTTTTTGTAGAACAATTTAATTGAAATGGTCAAATCGTGACAATCTCGTTCTGTATAGATAGTTTTGACCTTAATACCATGTTGAATTATGAAATATTTTGCAAATAATACAAGATATACAAAAATGTCTGATAAAATGGTAAAGCGTCGTTGGGTAATGGGTAATATAAATAATTTACACTGAACAATTAATCACTGATAAATTGTAAATGTTGTCCGTTTTGTTTAGTTTTTATAGTTAGTATGTCAAAATCATCAATATCAATGTCAACAGTCTGTAATTCAAATATTTTTAAAATGTAAGACACGATATCATCAAAAGTTATCAAGTAATACTAAAGTATTATTATAAAAATAATAACTTTAATTTATCATAAAAAGATATTACATATGACCTATAATTAAATCATTTCCATTTAACAATAGATAGCATTTTAAAGGGGCAGTAGCACGTTTTTTTGCAAATTTTATTTTTTCAAATTTCCCATTTAAAATGATAGTTTATGTCATTTATGTTTATTTTAGAGGGTAAAACATCTTAGTACACAAACCAAGTATCCATAGTGGTAATAACGGTGTTGCGTATAAAGCAAAAATTGCATGGCGGCCATTTTATTGTGAACACATTTTATTATTTCGAATTACAAAAAACATTTCCATGGCTTTACTGAGCCATGTACACTCATTTTTAATTTGATTTTCCGAAGAGAGAAGGGTGTTTTACTATTGGTGAAATTATTTTTCAAATACATTTCATCGACTTATTTGAGCGAAAAAAACGTGCTACTGCCCCTTTAAATCATAGAACTTTTATTTATATTTTAATTATTTTGTACTGTAACAATGGAGACGCTTTTAAATGTTCCAACATCACAAACATGAGATTAAAGAAGAATATAAGAAAAATGAAATCAAATCTGAATCCTAATTGTAAAATAAATATAACATAAATATATAAGACTTCACATCTGTGAGATACCATTCAACCCGTAAAATTTTTTTTAAAAAAATGTTTTACACCATTCATAATATGAATACGTTCTTTCATGAATCAATCCCTAAAAGCAGGAATCTTCTTTTATCTATGAAAAAAGCATTCCTGAGCGATATTATTAATCAAATTAAAAAAACGTTGTATCAAAAACAAACATGGATAAGGGTAAGACCATTTACATTCATGAGGCAGTTTATTAAAAACAGAAATGTATTACCTACGAAAACGACATTAGTTCAAAAGATAGAATTAGAAATAAAATCGAACACTATTCGTGACCCAAATAATTCCATTTATAAATCAATTCACAAAAGAACTTACAACCAGTAACATCTTACATCAACAAGACCATGGGCACGTTGACCTTACTTCCTTTTCAGAGAGTATATTTGGTTGACGTATTTCTAAGCTCATCTTTCAACTTGAGACCCAGACACAAAGAAAGATTGAATCGATCTGAAAGCGCCGCACAGGAGACTATTAGCGTAGTTTGAACGTCTGTAGATCTCCTCTCTTGGTGATTCATATTCTTTGTCAATGAAGATGTATCCAACTACACTGATGTGCAAAAGAAAGTATACGTGTTTCCTTATTCGCTTTATACAACGACGATCTGCCCATCCATGTTCAATGAATATAAATCGAAAGGGGATGTCCAAAAGTTCCTTGTTCCTCTAAATGTTTGTAACCATGAAATTATTCATGATTCGTATTATTTTTAGCATATTTTGAGTTGTTGAATTATGTAGAAAATGAAATAATGCATGAAAGTTTTGAATCAATGAAATAATTTGGTCATGTGAATATTTTACAAATGATAAATGAAGTGTTTACATTATGAATTTACACAAGACGATGTAATGTACGTTGTCAAAAGAGTATGTATTTTATAACGGAATTCTCCAAAGCATTGGATTCTAGTTTTATATATACAAAATTGGTAAATTAAATCTACAAGAACTCTGCAAATATTAGACCAATATTAGAGCGAGAGCTATTCCCATCATTAAACTGGAGATGAGCTAAATGACGGCAATGTATTTCTTGGATCATATACCTCAAAAGCGAAGTGCAAATATCATGTAATTTCATGTTATTGGGATTCCAAGATCATACTTTCTGAGCAATAACAAAGAATCATGGTAAGATAATAACTCCCTGACTGAAAATATATTTTGTTAATATTTTTTTGTAAATTCTTACCCCAAGTCAACGAGCTGCTAGAAATTGAGTTTGATGTTTGAAACTATACTGTGATATATCATATATAAATACTATCCGCTGATATGAAAACACTTACTGCTACTTTAGTATTATATTTTGCTTCAAAACGTCAAAGAAATTTAACATTACATTAAAAGCAAAGAAATTCAAAACAATAATTAGAAAACTAATTAAAAAAAAGATTAACAAACTTTTGAGATGTGTTCTTTGATTGGCATTCTAGAAGCTGAGGTGATGACGAATGAAGACACATTTTATGGACAAACAACTTCTTTATTCTATGTATGCGATGTTTCGACCTATATATGCTAATGTCGTTGTCGAGCCAGTGATCAGAGGTTGTCGATACATAGAATAAAGAAGTTGTTTATCCGTATTTTTAAAAAAATCATATGTGTAGATATTGCTGTACACAGTACTAACTATTGACTATTTGCTACTATCTAGATACATTTTTCAAAACCATGTAACATTAAGTGAGGAAAAAACTTTGAGCACGTCATTGAAAGTCAGTGATGATTTCAGATTGCTTGTGCTGACGAGAATCCGCTAGCGATTCAGTGATTATGTAGTAAATAATGACCCGGTGCCGAGCGGTTATGGCATATAAACTCACGAGGGCGTTAGCTCGAGCAGAGTTTATTGCCATAACGCGAGACAACCGGGTCATTATTTGCCTTACACTCCCATGGAACACTCTATTTCTAAACAATATGATATATGCCTTTTAAAGGGATATTTTGTTGATTTATACGACATGACCAACATATTATCAGTGAAACATTCTCAATACACTCATGACTGACTCAAAAGGAAGGTTTCAAACTTAATCCTTCATTCTATACACAAAGTAGACATAAATTGGCACCTATACATACATATGTATATATAATACTAGAAAAAATATCAATTCAGCCATGACACAGCAGAATGGACAGTCATTGGTAAAGGCGCTGCTCGACGATATGGAGGTCCAGGGTTCGAATCCCGCTTTCGTTACTTACCAACTTTTCGTTTCTAACTTGACGAAACTGCCAAATTTGTCCATTTGTATCTGTAGGTTGAAAAGCTCATAACGTGGTTATGAGATAACCAACCTGCGCAGATGGTGGTTATGGCATATGACCTGCAACTCAAACAAAAGAAATAACTTCCCAATGGGTGTAAAAGCATAAACACTAGATCTCGCTAGAACTAGAGATATTGACACTGGCAATCGCGAAATGGTAACATGGCCTGGCCCGCCGGTGGCTCCCAGCATTATTCAAAGTTAGTAAAGTGTTATTATACCTGCATATGATACACTTGAAGTTATAATGTGGTTTAAGTCGTGTGTTATCATATAACATGTTCAGTTATTATCCGATTATTACAACAGTAATTCTGTCTTTAAATATTTAGAGGATATTTGTCTTTTCTTGACTAATACCATGTTTATCTCATCGAGTGAGGTAGAAACTCGTGAAAATATATAACTTTTCTACCTCACGAGATGAGATAAACATGGTGTTTGTCAAGAAAAGACAAATTATCTATTTATTATATGACCAAATCTGTGCTTATTCACCGAAAAAGACTTGCATTTACGTTAAGTCGGCTCCAGCATGAGCCTGTCGCCTCAGCAACAATGTGACGTCATGAACGTGTCATGACGTCGGAGCATTGTTTTATGACGTCAGGTCATTGTTATATCAGTCACTAGTGACTGATAACACGTTCCATTGTTATTTTCACTAGTGACTGATAACACGGTTTTTTTCATTGATAGATCCCGGTATTTCACCTGCAATCATATAATAAAGTTGTATATTCATACGTGAGTTACTTATGTTGTATAAGATTTTAAATACCAATATAAACTGTATATCTAAATTTTAAATATATTTAAGTATTACGGTTCGTTTCGGAACCATTTAGATATTACACAACAACTGTTAACAATGTTCATTTTTAGGATAACACAATTAACAATTTTCTTGTACCATTTTGAGATATTCAAACATTAAATTTAGACTTTTTAAAATTCATGAAATATAATTTGTTCATTGTCTTTATGTATGCATTTATAATTGCAAATTTAGACAATAATTACTCTTCTTATCATGACAACAGATTATGTCATGCTACACAGGCGCTCATCGTCATTAATAACATGACATTTATAACATTGAAATAATTAATGTAGTGTTTTAAAGTAGGAAATTTTCAATGGCGACTTTGGGGTGTCCCGAGCGTCTTCATATAATACTACCACAAGAACGATTCCAATTTTATATTTTCGAAACTTGGTCGATTTAACTGGGCACAACAGGGCCGTGTTCAAGAGAGGTTTCAATGTAATCGCTCAATTAGCGATTACTTTTAAACCTCTCTTGAACGCGATTGCACAATGTAGGGGTACGTAGCAAAACGAGTGAACTTTGAGGTTTTGCACCGTGTCGTTCAGGAGAAAATGAGCGCTACTTGAGCGCTACTTGAGCGCTACATTGAGCAATCAAAGAACGATAATAAGCGCTCGCTGTTATGGAACGGAACCCATGGCCATGTTTAGGGCTCTGTTCCATAACAACGAGCGCTTATAATCGCTCATTGATCGCTCAATGTAGCGCTCAATGTAACGCATTCTCTCCTGAACGACACGGTGCGATTCCTCGAAGTTTGCTCGCCTTGCTACGTAGCGCTACATTGAGAAATTGCTTTCAAAAGAGGTTTAAAAGTTATCGCTCATTAAACCTCTATTGAACCTGGCCCTGGATCACGTGTTAACAGATAGTACAGGGCTTCTAAATGCATTACTGTTAATGCACGTTTTATTCGTGGAAGCTCAACTCTATGTTCAATGTAAAACAACACTGTAGTTGCATTAAACAGTGATATCTTCAATTGATGAGTGATAAAACGTCTTCAGTTAACTTCACACAGAAAACAGAGAAATGATTTTTTGGGACATCTAAGAGCTTTCATTACACAACGTAAAAATTACTAAGCAAATCGAATTCAATATGAATTCATAATTAATCATTGTAACAATGTTATGTAATAAAGTGTACCATATTATGTAACAAAGCGCCCATAAAATTACATCTAAATAACACTCTAAAACTAAAGCACAAATACAACATGGTAAAATACATTTACGTGGTAAAACGGATAGAATATGAATATATTGTTGTAAAATGTGATTCCTGAAACTTGATTTTAAAGGGGCAGTAGCACGTTGTTGGCTTATTTTATTTTTTCAAATTTCCCATTTATAAAGATAGTTTATGTCATTTATATTTACTTTAGAGGGTAAAACATCTCATTACATAAACCAATTTCCGTAGTGGCAATAACGGTGTTGCATATAAAGCTACAATTGCATGGCGGCCATTTTATTATTTTGAATGACAAACACTTTTCCCATGGCCTTTACGGAACCATGTACACTCATTTTAAACTTGATTTTCTGAAGAGAGAAGGGTGTTTTACTATCGGTGACATTATTTTTCAAATACGTTTCATCGACTTATTTCACCGAAAAAACGTGCTACTGCCCCTTTAAGAGGACGGGTGTTGGGGAAATTCCTGAGAAAGAGAGAGATGTTGCTAGCGTGGCAAAGATAATTACTTACTTTAACACAATCAAGGAGGACACGTGTAGCGACGGTCAAATTAAAAAATATAGTGATATTGTGGTAGGTGAGATGAAAGTGTTCCTACTGGGCACCGTTCCATAACAGCGAGCGCTTATAATTGCTCATTGATCGCTCAATGTAGCGCTCAAGTAGCGCTCATTCTCTCCTGAACGACACGGTGCAATTTTCTCGATGTTTGCTCGCCTTCCTACGAAGCGCTACATTGAGCAATCGCGTTCAAGAGAGGTAAAAAGTATTCGCTAATTGAGCGATTACTTTGAAACCTCTCTTGAACATGGCCCCGATTTCGGCTAGCGGGATATCCCTTTAGCTCAACTGGGCCATGTTCATGAGAGGTTTCATAGTAATCGCTCAATGAGCGATTACTTTTAAACCTCGCTTGAACGCGATTGCTCAATATAGCGCTACGTAGCAAGGCGAGCAAACATCGAGGAATTGCACCGTGCCGTTCAGGAGAGAATGCGCTACATTGAACGCTACTTTGAGCGCTGAATTGAGCGATCAATGAGCAATTATAAACACTCGCTGTTATGGAACGGAGCCAGGGGCCGTGTTCATGAGAGGTTTCAAAGTAATCGCTCAATTACCTTTAAACCTCTCTTGAACGCGATTGCTCATTGTAGCGCTACGTAGCAAAGCGAGCAAACCTCGAGGAATCACACCGTGTCGTTCAGGGGAGAATGCGCTACATTGAGCGATCAATGAGCGATTATAAGCGCTCGCTGTTATGGAACGGAGCCCTGGTCTCGGGGATCACGAGCTCGATTCAGAATCACCACTGCAACAGTATTAATAACTGATATCTAAATTTCATTTGACGTGTACTGATATGCCGTATGTTTGTTATGTTTGGGTACGCGTGTGGAAGGAACTGCTCCGAATATTCATTGTCATACTATGGTATAACATGTATCGTGTACTATGGTATCTGTATTTGTCACGGAAAGACATATATCCTCTATATATCAACCGAAACATTGAACCGTTAGTCATGGGATTGCCTCATTAAACCAGTTTCGTAACGAATATCTGTATACACATACATAAATCAAGAATATACATACAGAACAATTGTGTAAAAACTGATCCAAGGCCAAATGAATATAAAGGTGCATCCATTGTGTTGTTGGGGTCACATACGCGATGAATGGTGTTATTTTATCGAGGGGTACTGACTGTAATCGAAAATTACCATGTTGATGATAGCCAACTTAGTATATTGACAATGTGAAGGTAAAAGTAGTGATTTGTGATCGAAAACCCGACAGTGCAATTGACGCGCGAATGAGTCAACTGTAATTTTGGGATCTACAGTGTACAAAAAGACAAATTTGGGTTGGTAATATAAGATATGTCTTATAATAACTGTGCATGTAAATGGGGCGTGTACTTTCGGTTTCTGCACATGCACAATATGTTTTTCGATTGGAAACTAGTTATGATATATTTGGCGATTGATGATGTATATGAAAATTGAGAGAAATTATATATGTGTACTGTAAACAGCACATATGGAGTGTTGAACGTATTAAAGCCATAACGAAATTTTATGAAACACAATGGATGTATCTTTAATGGTCATCCATGCCAAGTTTCATACTTTAAGCCGAATTTTGTCAATTCCGAAACAGCATTTGCTTAAGTATGTAACGATGCAAATGCTTCAAAATTAAACACGGCGTCAAAGTTTGCATGTGTACATATCAGTTTTGCTTTGTCACATTTCTTTAATTTTTTCATATCTTTCCTTTATTTCGCCAGTGACAACACACAAAAAACGTTGATGACATCAGTGTAGCAGGTCGCTTCAAGATCATCCTCGGTTACCCAGGGTTTTATATATGATCCGTTACTCTCCGCTTTATCACCCATGGGAAACTCTATCGGATAAATCAAGACGGAAACAAGACGGAAATGGTCAAGGGAGATAACCGGTGATGGATGTTTAACAAAATGACCTCGCGTGCTTTGCAACGAAGTGATATGAATTATCATTGGCTCGCAGTTCCAAGCTGCGTAGCAGTTTGATTGGCTCACGCCGGGCAACGGCGGGTAATTTGAGTATAGATTTCTCTGATGGAGTTTCCCCAGGGGTGATATAGTGGAGAGTAACGGAGCATATATAAAACCCTGGGTAACCAAAGATGCTACAAGATAAGCTTACTGCTTGCTGGTTATCTATATGCTATTCAAATGGAATACAATGAACGAAAACATCATCCTAAAAAAGGTAGCGTACGACTTTTACTCTTACAAATCTGTGTATAACCCTCGTTATTCATATGATACACTTGCTCTGATATTAATCTCCTTTGCTATTTAGTAGATACGACCTCCGGTTTCTTCTTCGAATTGAGTTTGAAAATAAAAATAATATCGACAGCATCCAATAAGGAATTGATATTGAGACCAACTTCTAACTTATCTATCACAATACGATAAGAAGTGGAAACTTATTTGTAATGACAGAACTGTAGAAAATGCCATATTCTCAAATTCAAAAGTATTTCAATTACATTCGGCTCTAAATAATGGTCATTTCTTTCTTTTAAATACATTCACAAAGAAAAGCTTATTAATATGATTATTAATTCAATTTCTTATTTAGTTTCATTTTGAAATATTGAAGAACTTTTGGTTGCAAAAAAATATTCGTTGTTTTATGATCGCTATATAACATTGAATAAAACTTTGTAGAGGAGTTTAAATCGAAATGATGATTGAATTGTAATTGAAAGTTGAAGCACTTTCAAGCAATCTGTCTTCTGAAAGGTTGTAAAAACTTGTTAAATGTATTCTTATTGATGAAAGCCAATACTTATCGTTGTTTTCCTTATCATGAGCCAATTACTCAAAAGATCATATATACTACTCGGTATATTGTAAGCAATTAATTTATTTTGCCTTAGCTCTAGGGATATAATAAAATATACTAATATTAATGTGCATTTCCTATTAACATTATTTATATTTAGTTCATTAGACGCTTAACAAAGACTTATCTATAAAAAGATGTTTTAATATTTGTGTGGTACATCTAATTGTTGTTAAAAATAAATTCTCCTTAACGCGGATTCGCCTTCTTATACATTACATCCATTACATTACGTATGTT
This sequence comes from Gibbula magus, assembly GCA_936450465.1. Taxonomy (NCBI): domain Eukaryota; kingdom Metazoa; phylum Mollusca; class Gastropoda; order Trochida; family Trochidae; genus Gibbula; species Gibbula magus. Next base: position 62,871,339 of record OW388292.1, on the reverse strand, counting down.
CTTATACGTTGGCCGTGAACGTACACGAATAAAGTGACTTCAATACACAACCATCCCTTCCTCAGTCCTAAACACTAGACATCCTATCTCAGGCACCAACGCACAGAGTTCCCAACACATAGACATCCCAACCTCAGGCACCAACACACAGACATCCCAACCTCAGACACCAGCACACAGACATCCCAACCTCAGACACCAACACACAGATATCCCAACCTCAGGCACCAACACACAGACACCTCAATCTTAGGCACCAACATACAGACATCCCAACCTCAGGCACCAACACACAGACATCCCAACCTCAGACACCAGCACACAGACATCCCAACCTCAGGCACCAACACACAGATATCCCAACCTCAGAAACCAACACACAGACATCCCAACCTTAGGCACCAACACACAGACAAACGGGTAAAATGTTAAATTTGTATATTCTCAGGACATTTAGAAACATCGTCGATATAGCAATCATCACATTCAGTAATGTGTGACATGGATAACTTGCAAGAGAAGATCGTGCAGCACGTGGGTTGCTACGGCGACTTGCGCTATAGACGAGTCTTCACGCTTCGGAAACGCCTGTTGCTGTGTAGTACGTGTTATGCAATAAAGGGAATTCAGTGTATTTGACGGCAGACTCCCTTGACGAAGCTGTACTTGTCTTTGAAAGCAAATTTCATTACATATTCGTGATATGAAAATTATTTATCACATGTCATGTTTAAGATAAAAGATTTCTCTACCGATTGACGTTATAAGTATATTTTCCAAAACTAATTTTGTATTTAAAACACAAATATACTTGATGGTTCTTTAAGTCATGTGAAAAGGCAGATCATTTTGTAATATGTTGCTAAGCTTGGCTCTGATTACAAGCCGGTGCTTTCATGGTATTATATTGTTTTAATGACTTTGGTTTTTCACTTATTAATGGTTCAATAGATATGGAATTGGGCATGTTTGAAAGTGTATATGACTTAGACCAAACATATTACATTGGACATTTGATCAAAGTCATTAAAGGGGACCACCACTATAAATTGCACTCCTGTCACGCCCTTAGTTTGGGGACTAGGGTAATGCGATTTCCAAATCGTAATCTTCATTCATCATATTCCCAGGATTAAAGAGTATAATACCTGTTCTTGAGAAGTTTGCAACGCCCATCTTTTTTATGTTTTTATGTAATAAAACAGTTAATCTGAAAATGTCAGCCGGTTTCGAAAAAGATGCTTGTTCTGGGGGAGAGATTGCACATGTGAAAGCTTTACGTTGAGCCTTGAATGACCTAAACATATACGTGATTATAAAGAAAAAAAATTAAAAATACAATTGTACCACACTTAGGTAAGATAGAGAAAGTAACTACTTAATTGACACATACACATGTAAATTTGCTTCAAATATAGAAATCAGTTTTGTCAAAAAATTCAAATGAAAATGTGACAATGTCAGTACTGTGTCATTTAAATAAATATGCTTATGTTGTGTTTTAAAGGTAGGTGGAAATTGTGAGAAATACTCAATTGAACAGGATATAGGCATGTTTGGTTAAATCAAAGTGTTCATTCTCAATCAGAATTTATCATGTCAATAACACAACAAATGAAAGACATATATTTCCCATCCTGATCAGAATATTTTCTATATCATTGTCAACTAAATGTTATATTTTCGACAATTGAAATCTGTCTTTAAATATGTCTGTCAAAACTCGATGTAAAGAAGTTTCATATTGCTTTATCTCGTTTTCGTTGCTCATCTCATGAACTAATTGTTGAAACTGACATGGCTAGCTGATATTGCAAGAGAAACAGAATATGTCAAGTATATGTAATATGATTACTGTTGGAGATGAAATGCATTTCTGTCCTCTCTATAAAAGGATTATCTACGAAATACTTAAAACATACCGTTATGATTACCCAAATGTAACAAAGCTATTGTCAGTGTTAACAGATATCAGCACGGAATTATTACAGAATCTTGCAATGTATATTTATTATACAAAGCTATCTAGAAAGAGTATAAAAACAGCAAATAATGGATTGTAAAGTGATCTACCCATGAATATTACCCATACGGGTGAGAAGACACAGGTGATTATTTTTTTGATATTTGCACATGTGCTTTCAAGTGATTCTCAACGTTGATTGGTCGGTTACCCGGAGAAAGAATGACTATGACGTCATAAAACAATGGTCTGACGCGACGAATTATCTTATGACGTCACAATGTTACTGTGGCGACGGGTCCTTCACAGCGGCCGCCCAACATGAAAATGTAATAAGCAAGCGTAATTTGGTCAATTTAATTGCATAATGGGTAATATATAGAATAACCAACTCGGTACGAGTGATTACGGGAAATATCCACTCGTGTAAATAATGTTCAGAGCCACTCGCTAAAGCTCGTGGCTGAACATTATTTAGACTCATGGATATTTCCCGTAATCACTCGTACCTCGTTGGTTATTCTCTAAATGTACTACAGCCTTTAAAAGGGGCAGTAGCATGTTTTTTCACTCAAATAAGTCGCGGAATTGTATTTGAAAAATAATTACACCAATAGAAAAACGCCCTTTTCTCGTTGGAAAATCAAGTTAAAACATGATTGTATATGGTTCCGTAAAGCCATGGGAATCGTTTTTGTCATTCGAAATAATAAAATGTGTTCACAATAAAATGGCCGCCATGCAATTTTTGCTTTATAAGCAACGACGGTATTACCACTACAGATAAATGGTTTGTGTAATAAGATGTTTAACTCTCTTATGTAAATATAAATGATATAAACTATCATTATAAATTGGAAACTTGAAAAAATAAAATTTGCAAAAAACGTGCTACTGCCCCTTTAAGTACTAAAAATAAATATTGATTGATTGGAAATTGTGTTTGGAAGCAACTGTATTAGTATACAAGTAAGTTTTATACGTTTCACAAAATGCAGGAACTAAGGGTTCCTTGATGAGAGGTGGTTTATGATTCAAGTGATTGACTTCACTTACTGACCTCCTTCACATCCACACTGGGAATGCTGTGAAGTGTCATTAAGTACACTGTTTTGTTTACTGATCGTAAAGATAAACCTCGTTCCAAATTGTTAGAAAAGTAAATACTTAATGTACGAATTGAAAGCGATGCCATGTTAATAATTCACCGTCCCTTTGAAGGTAAATGTAATGCAATCGAATACGCAATTACCAATAAATGATTCATATCGATATTTTGTAAGATTTGGGGGCACTGAGTACACGATTATAAACAACAAACATGTGTACCGAACAACCTCCGTTTTTAACAAACAAGAACACAATATTGACGTGTTTAGGTGTGAAGTATCAAGGTGGAATAGTGTAATTGTATGAGACACGCTTCAAGGAATAGCAATACGTCGTTAGATATGTGAGACATCCTGAAGCAAGATAGTGTCTCTGAGTAAAACTTGAACATGTAGAAATGTAGGATGTATCAAAGTGAAAAACTGCAGTTTGTTTCGTTCAAAATGTAGGATAAATTAAGCTTAAAAGCATAAAGTGCATTGTATAAGTATCCATTCAAGGTGTTCATACCAAGTTGTTCTTGCATCACTAGATATGTAGGTGAAATAAACGTGAAATGGTATAGTTTGCTTTCATTCAAGGTTTTCTTACAACAATTTTCAGAACAGTTGTTTAAGCAAAATATATGACAAATTAAAGTGAAAGTGGTAACGGTTCTTTTAGAAAATAAGATAACGATTCCCCGCGATGGTTGTAGCATATTGCTATTTGTACCATCGATGTATCTTATAAGACACAGTGTTAATATAACTAGATCATCACATTTGATGAAGAACGTTCAATTATATATATTAAGTGGGACTTTTCACTATTTTCATTCATTAGACTACACAATATCATGTTACCAGTACATATGAACACGGCATTGAAGTTTAAAGGTGCATCCATCGTGTTTCATAAAATTTGATTAGGCTTTAATACGTTCCGACTCACCATATGTGATGTTTACAGGGCAAATAAATTCACTCAGCTTGCATATTCATCTCCTATCGCCAAATATATCATAATTACTAGTTTCCAATTAAAATCGAGTTACATCATTATGCATGTGCAGAAACCGAAACTGCACGCCCCATTTACATGTATAGTAGTTATATGACCTATTAAACATAATCAACCCAAATTTATCATCTTGTCTGTTATAAATAAGATTCCAAAATTACGTTTGCTCATTGGCGCGCAGTGTATTGTCCGGTTTTCGATCAGAAATCACTACTTTTACCTTCATATCGTCAATATACTAAGTCGACTATCATCAAAATGGTGGTTTTTGGTAACAGTCGGTACTTCTCGATAAAGTAACATCATTTATAACGTTTTGAATATGTGACCCCCAACAACACAATGGATGTACCTTTACCGAAACCTTTACATAAAAATCACTGTTAGGACTGCTTTACCGATGACGTATTGGAATGGTTACATTGTATGATATTATATATTTTTGGAATGCCCGTTGTATATATACTTTATATATTTTAACGTTGAAATTATACATACGAGGTTATTGCTCGGTTGATGTTAGCTGATCAAAAGCTCCGAGCAAGAAATATAGATAGAATATCTTGACTATCTTGTCGACAAGCTCTGACATTTATTCTATTTAACTTGCATGATTCAAACGGTTCACAATTCAGTAAACAAATTATGAATTCCATTTCTTAATATTTTGTTCATTCTATATTCAACCTATACATAGTCCTAACTATCATCAAAGTTTCAATTTTTTCCAAGAAATGAATATTATTTTATTGTGAGCACATGACTGTCTACATGGTAACTTTCTTTCATGCTAAAACGGCAGTTTGGACTGTCAGAAGTTTGGATTAATTGGTCATGCTTCCCTGTAATGTCGAGGAAATGTTATGCATGCTTGTGTAGTTTATTTTGATATGTATGTTTGACATCTAAAACATGTCATTTGCATCGTATTGGAGCAAAACGAAATTCTTTTTGCGGTACATTTTGAATTTCATCAAAATCAAATGGGTCCCTATTACATGTCAACAATATGTTTTTAAGGAAATCAAGATTTTCTGAATAACAAATCAATTATTGTGAAAATATTCGATATAGTAGATGTTTACTCTTCCATCAGGTGAATTTTCACATGAAGGGTTTAAATTGACAATTGTATTGAAATTTGTAGCTAGCGTTTGTCATTAATTGGAGAGAGTTTGCATGTCTGTAAATGGCCCTTAAAGATACATCCATTGTGTTTGATAAAATTTTATTTGCCTGAAATACGTGCCAACATACGATATGTGCTGACTTCTGTTCAAATAATTTCACTCAACTTGCATATTCATCTCCAATAGCCAATTATATCATAATTACCAGTTTTTAATTAAAATTGAGCAACATCATTATACATGTACAGAAACCGAAACTACACGTCCCATTTACATGTACAGTAGTTATAAGACCTATGAAACACTATCAACTCAGAGTTATTTGTTTGTATGGTGAAAATAAGATTCCAAAATTACGTTTGACCATTGACCAGCGCCACACGCGGTGCATTGTCCAGTTTTCGATTAAGAATCGACACTTTTACGTACCTTTATATCGTCAATATACTAAATTGACTATCATCAAAATAGTAATTTTCGGTAACGGTCAGTACTTCTCGAAATATTAACATCATTTATAACGTTTGTCTTATGTGACCCACAACAACACAATGGATGTACCTTTAACGTACACAAGCTTACAACATACCAAATACGAATTTTGCCAACTTACAAATAACGTTTAGGAAGGTAAACCCTCTTCCTTGGAAGAAATCATCACATGTCGCTATACAGTATTGCTTTACTTCATGGCGTTACGTATGGAGATGACAAACGAAGGCTTGTAGAAATACTTGCCATTTAGATAGTGAAGAAATATAACATGGTTATATTTGGGATACCACTACCTTCAATAGTACAAATTCTTGTACTTTTTTGTCGAGGCGAAATGGTCGTGTGGTAAGCTGTTGGTACAGTCAATGCCGGCGATAGTTGCCTTACTCTGAGGGCGTGGGTTCGAATCCCGCATGGGACTCGGCCCGAAAGTACAAGAATTTGTACTATTGAAGGTAGTGTTATCCAAAATATAACCATGTTAAACGAAGGGCTGAATCTTAATTTGGGCTCTAAATTTACATCTGAATAAAACCAATCCTCCAATTGGGCTGTATTTTAATCGTATATATGTATTGTATCAATAGTATAAATGCACAACCGAGAATGTCCCGTGAACCCGTTTCTACATGCAAGATTCCGGTCCCTTTCAGCCTATTCGCACACATTCAGCCTTCCTTCCGCGCATATAGACCAAGATCACAGTCGCTTGTCTTTTTTTAACGCGCCTCGCTGTTTCAACTTGCTATTTCGCTAGACAATTAAGAACATCATTATTCCTTCAAAATTATAATCTTCGTATAATGACATTCATAATTTCCTCTTAAACTTTACCTCCTAAAGAAACAACAAGTGCCAGGCTTTGACACGAAGGAAACATGCGACCTTTTGTTTTGACCTTTAACCCGACACACCCCTCCCACATCTGTCGGACGCCAATCAAAATCATTCACATCTCAACACATGTAAACACTTCATTGGCTTGTCGTGGCAAACTATTTTTTGAAATCAACAATTCAAGTCTTAGGTCCTTTTTAATGATTCCCTCCAAAACAATTAAAATTAATTTGTAATATGTCATTAGTACTTGGTATATGTATGTTGATGCAATAAACTGATTTTAACATATTACATTCAATGAAGAACGGGATTGGGAACACGTTATCAACTCAGTTAACCATCTCCGATGTATGTACAATATGATAGTTACATACATGTATACATACTTTAAAAGGATATTATATTACAATTCAGATATGGTAGAAATGTATTTACAGAGAAATGAAGACACATGACGTAATCGCGAGAAAACGCCTACTATTTGAAATAAATTGCTCTTTTACCTTAGATATTGCCTGATTTTTCGAAAATGATAAGTACTTGTTACGATTTAGAAGTTATGTACATGTAATTGTAACAAGTTGAACATATTCGTTCTGTGCTCATCGTGGACATACCACTCAAGTATGAAGTGAAATACAGTTTGACATAAAGATCCACATCCACATGTTAAATCTAACTTAACGTCAACATTAAATAAATCATATAATTTTATCTCGCTCACATGATATCGTAATGAATATGATGAATATTATGTATTATACGGACACTTGCATAAAAGTAGGATGGTACCAACAATCTAAATATGATTTAATATTTTCTGTGGATGGTTTTTGTCCAAAAGAATACATATATTGGTATGTATTAGAATACATGAAGAAACTACTGGCGTGAATGCTTCAATATGAATGACGGCATTACAACATTTTTGAGTATACAAGTTCGCACAAGTAATAATGTCACCTGTATACAGTCGTAAGTAGTAAATCTGTGAAATACGAGGATACAAAACCACATTGTTTTAATGATTAACTTTCTCCTTTCTCCACGTTCTGAACATTTCCCCAAGTAGTTTCAACAAAGAGATATTCAAGTGATGCATATTTTGGTACACTAGTAACAAAACGGGCTGCTTCCAGATGATGTTTTTTCTAGTTGCAATGAGAGTTCTGAATTACAGCAATCCCAAAATCTTGTAAAGGCATATTCAAATATGGTTTTATAAAGAAAATATAAATTTCAATAAATAAAGTTCAAAACATGAAAACCAAAGTGACTTATATAAATCATCTACAAATAATTTTGGTAAAAATACTAGTTCATAAGCAACGTCCTTTACAAATTCAATGAAAAGAAAAGGACCCAATACCGATCCTTGAGGAACACCAGCTGTCAAATACACGGCTTGGATAATGCTCCATTCACCAATTCATTGATTTCTATATATATAACTTGTTAACCATTGAAACATGCATCCTATGTAATAGTAGGACCATAATATTCCCTCTATACCCGAAATAATCGAAGATTTTGAAAAATCACACACACACGCAAACACATTGCAATAGAGGTCCTTATTATCTAAATATAGACATACTTGATTATACAACAATTGACAGTTAAGAAACAGATTGATACTTATATAAAGGAAATTATTACATATTTAAAATGTACACATTTGCATTAACTACTCTTTCAAACGCTTTTCAAAAATAAAGATTAGTTATTTGAAACAATGGTGTGGTCGTATTTTTAAAAATAAAGGTAAACATTTGCTTCTTTCCTGACGTTTGAATAAGTACAGGATTGTTGTTTATATATGTGTGTGAATATGTACGTATGTACTCCCTATGTGTATTTGCACTTTAGAAAAGACATACAAATAAAAGTAGTATATCCTAATGAGTGAAATTGTGAATACTCTTTACACAAAGAAAATGTGTATCAAAGACTGATGCAGGTAAAGTAACATATTTTTCATGTGCCGTAATTATAAATATAAAAATAACATACTATCAATGTGTTTATCTTTAATTAAAATGGTGATAACGTTGGGTAATAAACTAAAACATAACACAACATTTCAATTTGTTTGAATTTTAAACTCACAATCACTCGGGTGATAAATAATAAAAGTTATGAAATACAAATAGCGTTTTGCTAGGCTTAAATATGCAGCCGTTGTTTCTTATGCAATTCAAATACATCTGCACGTGTCTATTTCGCCAACAAAGAAATCAACAACACATTTTTGCATTTAGTTAGCGACAGCTTGACAGGAGTTGTCTATATCTGAAATTTACACGTCAACTCCAGTTGTTGATTGCAGGCCTCCACGTCATTTCATTTGCATATTTTTACAACTCTGTCAAAGCAAGCTGGCGAGTCCCATGCAATGGATTTAGCGGAGTTAGATGAGACTGACGGTAGGTAGTCTGTCATTGTCTGTCTGTCATTATGTGTCAATCAGAGGACAACGGTGCGTATTTCACTGTTGTAAATTACAGTTGGCTCGTTTCGAAATGCTCGTTACTGACATAGTTGTCTTTAAAAGAAGCCCGAATCGTGGATTTATGATGAATAACGAGTTTTTAGATTCTTGGACTGACTTTATAGTGTTGTGTTTCTTAAATGCAAGACAATGATAATGCAAGACAATTATAATACATGACAATTTCTTTGAAGAATAATGATGTATTATGTTACCTTCTGAAAAAATTCAAACGTAATTCACAGATATCGCAAAATTATTATATAAAAATTATAAACATTAAACTTCTTTTAGGTAAATCAGTTAACCCTTGTTGTGTAAATAGGTATTAACCAACATTGCAAATAGATTCTTGGTACGAATTTATTAAACTTATTAGATATTTGGCAGTTTTCTTGTCTCTTTGTCTCTGCGTATAGAACATGAAGAATACTATAAAGAAGGGTTAATCAATCTCACACGATGTAGTACAGTATATACAAACATACTAACCTTTCATCTCAATAAACATCAGACTACTTGACATACGAGACACTAAATTACTAAATATATTTTTAAATATGAAATTAAAATATTATAGACATACAGGAACATACATAGTAAAATAATACGTTATTAACACATTCGTGTATGTACTAATATCATTCAAATACCCACACCTTTAGAGTGTACCGTTAAACACGGCCTTTACAATTGATGGTATTTGTATATAGTAATTTTTGGACATTATTTCCAAGATTATTTTTATAATAAATTATGACGGATAGTTGTGTGTCATGTCCCTTTAATTTTCAGTACACTGCAGTTTTAACTAAATTCTCATCACCCGCTTTAGACTCCGAAATTCAAATGTATAAAAGTTCGGAACCATTACTGTTTATCATCAAAGAGACTTATACACATCCGGAATGAGCTTATCTAAAGCAGTGTATGTGTTATTAGTATAAAGGTACAATTGTAGGTGTTATCAGTATATGAGTACATAGCCTAAGTGTTATCATTATCTAAGTACATATTTAAGTGTTATTAGTATCTCACTATAAATTGAAAGAGTTTTTTTTATTATCTAGAAACATATTGTAAGTGTTTTTATTATCTAAGTACAAATTGTAAATATTATTGTTGTTTTTATTATCTAAGTACACATTATAAGTGTTATTAGTATCTAAGTGAAGATTGTACATAGTGTAAGTGTGATTATTATCTAAGAACATATTGTAAGTATTATTGTTATTACTATCCAAGTCACATCGTAAGTGTTATTCGAGTTCAAATATACATTGTAAGTGTCATTGTTATTGAAATACACATTGTAACTATTGTTAGTATTTAAGTACACATTGTAAATGCTATTAGTATCGAAGTACAGATTCTAAGTGTTAAAAGTAAGTCCACAGTGTAAGAGTTAATATCTAAACATATATAGTAAGTTTTAGTAGTATCTAAGTACACATTTTAAGTGTTTTAGCATATACGTACATATTGAAAGTGTTGTTAGTATTTAAGTACAGGTTGTAAGTGTTATTATTATCAAAGTACTGTAAGTGTTATTAGTTTATAAACACAAATTATAAGTGGTATTATTAAGTTCATATTGTAAGTGTTATTATTTTGCAAGAACACATTTCTGAAAATGGTTTCATTTCTTTATCTCAACCTGGTGATGAAGACATAAAAGCTACTTAGATTTACGTGTTGAGTATTTCGAATGGCATTTAGTATGATAAATAGGAACACAATATTTTCTGGAAAACTGCTTCTTTATTGTGAACATACACGACCAGGGCCGATATTTTCGAAGCTGTCTTAGCGCTAAGATAGTCGTAAGTCAATGTTAATGTATGGCACTTACGACTATCTTAGCGCTAAGAGAGCTTCGAAAATATGGGTCCAGGTACGTAATTTGAAGGGCATTTAGAAGTGGTATACATAAGAACAGAAAGATTTTCTGGATAACAACTTCTTTGATGTGAAAATACACGACGTTTCGGACTACATACTCACTCCTTCATCAGGTGGAATGTATGATACGTCATGATAATCTCATGCATGTTAATCTCCCTGATTGAGTTTCCTCACCATTGTTTTGTTTGCTATATAAGTGCACCATATTTTGTTATTTCCTTACATTCCTCCTGATGAAGGAGTGGTTATGTAGTCCGAAACGTCGTGTATTTTCACATTAAAGAAGTTGTTATCCAGAAAATCTTCCTGTTGTAACATACACGACGTTTCGGATGAAGGAGTAAGCACACACACCGAATCGTTGTGTGAAGAAAATTTAGTTGTTATCCGGAAAATCGTGTTTTCATATGATTTTCATGTAAGTATTGATATTATACAATTAAAAATGTAAGACAGATCTAGAGCTTAAGATATAGATGAAAATTCTTTGATATAAATATGAAATGAAATCAATATTAACTTATTAAGTATATTGTAACTATGATAAAACATTTTCTCGCAGATGAAGTTTTAAATTCTGCACAATTAAGCATTTTCCTGCATCTTGACGTATCAAAGATAGAATTATTTTTGTTTCAAATGCGCCACTCTTAAGGAACGTTCTTTGTGTAACAAGCCTCAAATCTTGAATTTAATCACTTCACGTGATCTCTACTTCTTTGATGAATAGGACTATTAAATTAAAGAAAATTATCTTTAAATCACAATCTTTACCTAAAGAAAAATGTTGTTATTTGCTAATTTGCCCAACACAATTATTTTGGCGTCCATTCAAGCCAATCACGTTCTTTATCCATATATAAAACACACAAAAAGGTAGCTCTGTTTGATGTGGTCATTATTAAACATTCTCGCCTATTACGGTCAATTTTCAAATAAGTCACCGACCATGGTCACTCCCAACTCCCAAGAAACTGACCAGAACCCCCCGCCACCCCCGATGAAGCCAATAATCACTGCCCCATTGTGGTCCAAGCTTCGTTGCTTCCGACTTCTATGCTCTTTAATTTCAGACCCGGTTAAAGATCGGGCGGTCACTCGTTAGCCGTCATTTAGTCCCCTGAAAGATTTCCCGGTGCTCTTTGTGTTCCCAGTTGATGAAAATTGCTAGGATAACATTGAAAGCGACGCCACGGACGCTGAATGTACTAGCTGCAGAATATTTATCCATCGCAATCCAAATGTTTATTTTTGACTTTGTTCGTTGGGAACAAAACAAGCAGCGTTATGACAAACCATCAAATAAGGACAATATTTGACTTTTGAATCAATGAATTAATTCCATATTTTGTAAATTTTTGTTTGATATTTTTTTTTCTTTGAAGCATGTCCTAAAAGTTGTCATTATGTTGTCAGAGTATCGAATAGACACCATCTTGGTGTTAGGGTCTTAAAAGTTGTTATTAAACCGTCACATGGAACAGGGCTGTTATTAACTAACGTACGATCTCAATAGAGATATTTAGGTTTTCTTTATTTCGCTTAAAATGTAAACTGAAATGCAAATTAAAACTAGAGTGTTAAAGTTCGGCAAATTGGTTTGATTAGGTTGACGCAACCTTTAAACTATAATGAGAATAAAATTACAAAGAAGATACAAATTATCCCAAAGGTATTTTTGAAATGAAAATATCACATTTAATTTGGTGTTAAAGGTTATTTTGAGGCTTTTAATTATAGAAAGAACACGATAGTGGTTACAACAGTGTTGAAATAAGGCGTTGTTCTGATCTTTTGCTTATCAAATGACATGCTTACACTATGTAGGTTCTTTAAACAAATAATTAAGATGTCAACTTGTCATATCTTATATTATATATGTTCAAAAATGTCCGCTAGTTTATTAATAGAGTAATGCAACACATAACAGGATATTGCAATTAATACTTTCCCCTTCTATATGTATCTGCAAAAAGCGGATACAAATCGAGCCCTGATAATCCCCAACTAAGTAAACAGCACTTGTTAACACTTGTTTTATATATACACCAAATTGTATCGGTATAGGACATGTTTAATCAGTTTCAAATTTCAGTTTAACTTTTTTCATCAAACTATCAAATAAATTCTTCAAATCCTAATATCTAAAAAACACAGCTTCACCACTTGATTCAGATGAATACAAACGTAATAGTGATGTCTTCAGAACCAATTGCAAGTTATAAATCGAAAACAAAGCCTCCCTAAATCCTAGACACTTTCCTCAATTTCTGAATACCAACATGTTTATTTCTGAAATCCAACATGTTTATTTCTGAATACCAACATGTTTATTTCTGAAAATCCATAAAGTCAAAGGGCGTCACTTCAACACTTACTTCTAGTGAAGACTAGCTTTCAGTAAGATTTAAGTTACGGTCTGTAATCAAAGACTGAGTTTATTTTTTTAAAGTTCAAATCATTATCAAAATACCACAAAATCATTTCATATATCATTTTTAAAATTAATTATTAATAACAAAGAGTATCAGCTCTTCACTTGCTTCATCTCCATCTACTTATTGTTTCTAGTTTTGGTCCGGAAAAATGTGTGAAAACAGCACCCTTTCCTTAATTCCTTTCCACACCACATGATCCAGATGATCCAAAAGATCCAGACTGCTTGTATATAGACGGTCCAAAGAAAACATGCACCTAAGAATGTCATCTCAGTTATAATAAAATCAGTAAAACGTTAAGTTGAAAATAAGTGTACCAGTTCATTGCTTGCTTCATATGGACACATCTCAAACCAGTTCCAAGTTATGGTCTGGGAAAACATGTGACTGATAAACGGACAGCACCCTTATATCCTCTTCGACATTTTTTATTATTATTCCAATACTTGTTTACAGTTATGTACAGGCAACATGAAATGTAGAGTTACACATTAAAAAATATGGTATATTTTACAAGCAGTTGATAGACATAAACATTCAGTTACAAAAAAAGCCCTCAAAATTAAGTCAAAGTTTAAGTATTAAATAGTGCAACTAGTCGTGACCATTTATCAGAAAATTTATCAAAAGTACTGTTTCTTCTTGCTATGAATGTTTTCCACATGTACATTCAATACAATTCACATTTGTGCATTTTGTACATACGGTCCACAGTTGTCAGCAGAAAGGTACATATACATAATAACCTCCATTATAATAAAATAAGTACGTAATATGTTAAATAGAAATATGGGTTTTACAATGCTTTAATGAAGGCCAGACACAAAGCAACCTTTACTAAGGTTTACCACATTTCCAATTCTTTAATATTACACTAAGGAAACTTTTGTGACTTAAACTCACTTTGTAGGAGGAGGCCTAGTAGCAAATTTCACCTTTTAGAAACGACTTAAAGCCATTAAATCTAAACCGTTAGCAATAAGCAAATGTCCGACAATTTGTGAACAATATACCATGTATTACTTTAATGTATTCGTCACTTTGATAGAGTATGCACTTCGATTCATTAGCGATTCCGGTTGGTAGATAAATTGCTCGATAAGTGAGATACGTGGGGAGGGATGAGAGGGTTGGGGTGACGTTTTCCCTCGGGTCAGAACAGGCTTTATACAACACCTGGTATAAGCATGTATGAAGGTAAATACGCTAGATTTGGCTTCACAGCTGTTTGCAAAGTGACTAAGATTGAGACACCGCTTGGACCAGGATATGAACGTGTTTAAAGTGACGCTTGCGACTAGTATTGTCGGCATCAATTATTTACCTGCCTTTGTTGGTTTCCAAACTGTGAGTGTTTGAGGTGTATTAACAATCAGATACATATCTTGCCTAATGCATTACAGCCAAATGTACTTTCATTAAGTAGCATTAATCTTTTAGCAGGATATAAAAGCAATTTAAGGTGTGTTGATAAATGTAACAACATAAGGAGCGGTCCTTGACAAAACAAACAAAATATACGAACTTACCTGTGGTTACATTGACAATAAGAAGAAACTATGCATTTTATGATAATACAAATATTTCATTCAGCCGTTTTATTTATCAGCTTTTCGATCAGAAATCAAATCGACTTTTCACCTTTATCGTGTCACTATAGTGAAGCGGTAGCATTTAAATGATAGTTTTCTGCAACCGTCGGTACTTCTCGATAGTAACATCCTTGATAACGTTTGAATATGTGATTCCATATATCACATACTCTTTAATCAGCGTCACTCGTGTTTCTAAAATGTATTTAAACACGCATAACACATTTATTGATTTACTTTAAAGTCTTATGTACATACATGTTTACTTATATTTATTTATTATAAAACGTAAAAAAATAACTATTTCTCTTCAACTATTCAAGTTTCCAGGCCAGTATCCAGCCGATCTGGTCGTTCCAGTCTTTCCAGCCCAAGTCCGGAAACTCCGCTCATCACTCGACGATCAAATAAAGCCTTGTTGTGTCTGCAAACGTCGTAACACGGAGCTTGGCTTGGATTTGTCCTCTGACATCCTTTCTGCACACATTGTAACACAAGCTACTTTAATTCTCTGAAAAAGGCTGTGACTTGTGAACAAATCCTGCTCCATTTTGGCTTTATTGGAGCTATTCATTCCGAGTAATAGCGAGGTTTGCATAACATCTCAGCACATTTGACCCATCAGTCTCAATTGATAGGAGGCGATTCCTTCCTCCGCGCTTCTCTAGCGTGCTTTGATGGCACGCTGCACCGACGATTCTATATTACGGCTCCAAGAAAGCAGGATGGATTTGTAATTTCGAAAATGGTTTGTTATTACTTCTTCGTGTTATTATTTTTGGTTTTTATCAGTCAATGTTTGGTTTCGATTATCTCATGTTCTTGTAGTTTTGGTGTTATGATTTTTTTTTTTTCATTCCACGTTGAGGGTGCTTCTGAATATTATATTTGTGTCATGTGATGGCAGAATTAGCGTATAATTTCGATTTATGGTAAAAGGATTCTTTCTTTGATAATAATTTGTGTAGTATTTTATATAATTCTCCTTTTAAAAATTCTTAAAAATAAATATGTATATGTTTTTAAAACGTCTTCTTATTTAGAAAAAAATTAAAAATTAATTAATTCTTAATGAGTAATGTGTATTTTACTTGACGTAAAAGGAAAATATTTGTAACATTAATTTCATAATTTAAATAAAAAGTTATTTAAATAACTATTATTATATTTTCGTGTTTTTTTATCACAAAGGCAGGAGTAAGGGCAGTTGGGGTAATGTCTAACAGGTCGCGTAAGCTTGCGATTCACGTGCATGACCTGAGGACAGTTTAACTATGTGTGTAGATTTGGGGAACATATCAAAATTATTACGCTCGAGGTGAATTGCTCTTTAGACGTCTAAGTAAGTGACGTTTCCATTTTGAGACGATCTTTCCATTCACAAGCTAAATCATACAAAACAAAAAACCTGACCTTAGGTCACGCATGTGCATTGCAATATACTCGACATGTTAGACATTACATTAATTGCTTCGACACCCGCCTTTGCAATATCAAAACAAACACAAAAATTTAATGATAGTTATATAGACAACTTTTTGATTAAGCTATGAAATCCATGTCAAAATTTAGTTCCTTTTACGTCAAATAGAATTATCAATATGCCCATAAAGATAATTTGATAGAACTGAAAAATGAATTAAATATTTGCGGAAAATGCAGTCCCAAAAGTTAGGTTGACGGACTATAGTGTACGCATATGCATTTAGCAATCAAATAAAAGTTCAATTAAATTTCGATGTAATAATGACCCTACAAGAATACCTTATATCTGAAAACGTGACTAACTCTAACCTATTCAATTATGTAATATACCAAAATAATTAATCAATTTATTAATATTTGGGGTCAATATGGAAGTGGGAATTCCAAATACGTCCAACCGTGTCAAAGCTAGATATCTGATTGAGTAAACAAATTGAGAGGTTAGCAAACAGCGCGATAGTGTAAGAAAGTAAACAGTGTATTCGTGGCAACATTCTCATTGCGCAAAACCAGCTCGATGTACCTTGATCTTGTTATTTACTTATTACATAAAGAAAATGGTGTCACCAAGGGACACAACTCATGATATTTTTTTGCATACCATCAATGTAATTCTTTCATGGTTTGTAGTGAAGATATTTATTTCAGAAATAGTTATACTTTAAGTTGTAATTACTTCATTCAGTAACAAGATGGATGTTTACTTAAGAAATGAAGTATCATTTGATGTTTTTTCTTTTCAATTTCATCAATCTGCAATACTTATTGCAGATGTTTTGTTTACATTGAAAGAATAACGTTAAACGTAATGTGCAGTAAGGTAACATCATTGAAACATAATCAAGTAACACCATTACCATAGTGTTCTTGATGTTAAATCATTGTGACATCATGTATATGATCGTCTCAGGGCAATGTGCAAATTCGTAAGGTGAGATAAGGTGGGGTTTAATGCCACTTTCAAGACTATTTTACACACTTATAACATGGCTGCTAGCTGTATTGCAGGGAGAAAGCCCACAACGCCATGGTGGCTACGCATTGCAGTAAAACCTGCTAGCATCGACTGGAACCAGCGATCTATGGTAGTGCGCTGAAATTTAGTGTAGCTCTGCACCCAAACCTTACTTCATGTAGAACGGGCGGGATTCGAACCCAGAACTTCTTGATCCGAATCCGAACGCGCTATCCACTGCGTTATCCAAACAAATTCGCCATTAGACGTTTGAATGATAATGTCTGCGTCTTTAATAAGGAGTTTGATCAGTTACTGTGTCTGGTCACGTCCACATTTATATACAATTGTTGAAATAATTATAGTTTTCAAGGGGCTATAAAAGTAAATATTGTCTGCAAAACACAAACAGCAAGACAAACTTCACAAGCTCAATCGAGATACGTTAAAGTTTCGTCACCGTATTTGCTAAAACGAACTGAAATTAACTTTCCACAATATCAACATGAGAATTACCTTTTTCAAACTTTCAATTTGGAAATCAAGATTGGAAATAATTTCGAAATGTTTGCAGCGAATCCGAATATCAAATATTGATTTCCAAAGCCCATTGACGGAAACAATTGGTCCTATTTGGACGACGGAGAACAGCTAAGTGAACTAAGACTCAGTTCGGCTGTATTCCTGCCAGATCGAAGAGGAAACCCAATGACATTGAGAAGAACGGGGAGTGTAGATAAACTCTATTACTTTCTCATTGAGGAGATCACTCCCCTACAATCTCCTCAATCTGTAGTGCTGATTTGTAGCCAACGGGCGCAGGATTATCAAGGAATCACAGATGCTGCTTTATTATGCTCCCGTAAGGTCATCAGGCTGCCAAAAGCCAATTCCATATCCCCAGGGAGAAATTCCAAAGACATTGGCACCCAGGGAGATGAGACGGTTGCAAGAAAGTTGTTGGCAAAGGGTACATAATAGATTAGGAGGTCAGTTTACCTGTTCGCGTAATTACATTGGACTTGAATGATTTCTCAACCTGCGAGCTTATTGGTTTAATTGTCTTATTAATGAGGGGTCTTGGACTACTGCAAGATCGCTGTCCTACCCTAGGGCGCCTTGTTACTTTGAGAGATGGCAAAGGGGAAGGGTATTAGATCGCGAAGGGGGATAGAGAAACAGACGGTATTACCGTCACTTTACCCCGATATGCGGGCCAATTGGTAAAGAGCGGGGCGTGAAATTGTTTGAACATGTCATTCTTAGTTCACGGAGGAAATTATTTCATTTCAATAATTAATGATTCTCGGTTGGTTTCAGAAGGCCAAAAGTGACAGTGCTTTTTGTAAGCGTGGCATGCCAGTGGCCATCTTTCAATTGTCATATATGACACGAAGCGGCCCTGATAATATGGTAGCGATAACGTCCATCTTTTGATGGATTAATCAACATTGGAAGCAACAGGTGAAATAATATGGGTTGATTTTGTATGTGCTCAATACATTCAGGAACAATCACACTGTAATTCAATAATGAAGGGCTTGTATTTAGTAAAGCATACGTTTTTCAACTTTTTGACCCGGTTTTAACATTTATGATGTTATAATACTATTTGATTATAGGCTTTAGGCATTACGCAGTTAAAATGTAAATGTGTTATTTCAACTAGCGCTTCTTTTGAGATGTGTTTCCGGAGGGGATGGGGTTGTATTTTACATTGTGAACTGTGTAATAAATTAATGAATTCGAAACATTCTTCTTCGGTTGTACTTATAGAATAGGTTATTTCATAGATTATAGTAATCATTTGTTAAAGCATATAAACGAAATTAAACTAAACAGAGACAAGTAATGGTGTTTTCCGAATTTTCAAGGATTTCGACACAAAATTGCATTTGAACCATGTTTTAATTTAGGACATAAAATGTATATATGACTTTGTAACTCACCCTGTTCGAGATAATCATTGACTTGTTATTCATTATATACTGCATTACTAAGTACATCAAAATTCAAATTTCAACTTTCAACAATGTTATAACTGAAAGTTTATATTAATTCGTTTTCTCCCAAAATACATTAGAAAGACAGTTGACGTCGTCCTCTGTTTCAGATACACTTGCAAGTCAAAGATGTGCTTGAGGCCTCCGGCCCATATACAAGTATTACACATTTACATTATGTTATTATGATACATACATGTACATTACAACAAATTACAGTTCTGATAATAGATTGCTTCGTAGGGTGACAGCATGTTTTAAAAAGAGCGCTAAACTGCGTACAACATTTTCATTTCTGGAAGACAAGATGGAAACAAAGGCAGTTGAAGGATATTTTAAAAGGTAATGATTCGGGGTGTAGTGTTTGTCTAAGTCATTATAATTTGGACATACAAAAGCAAAGTGAATCTTCTATAGCTGACTTACATAATGGACATATCCTCAAACTTCTTTCTATGGAATATCGTCTACCTGTATTTACAGATAGGTCTAATAAGCCTAATCGAAAATTAACAAATGTTCGTCTGATGTTTCTTGACGTCAACACAGATAGATATAGTTCTGGTTGAATTAACGTCTTGTATGAACGATACAATTGATACCTTGTACTATTATCAAGGAGATCCCGTGAACCTCAATTAACTAAACTGATATACATCAGTCAAAACATGCATAAAATAATCAATTGTCAAAAATGTGAAAATTGCGATATTTTGTGTCACCCCTTATCCCTACATCCCGAACGTTTGTTCGCTTTCTTGATTATCTAAATGCAAACATCATGCAGTTTGTGGTGCCTTTTCGGTGTCCTATTATGAATAAATCGAAACTGACAGTTTTGCAGCGCATTGAACTGACCAGGGATGAACTTTTTCCGGTTCCCTCCAATAAGTGGTTATTAGCGTAACAATTAGTCAAGTATCTTATTAAACACTCATTCAATAATTTATGTGATAACATTTGTTCCCATTTTGTCGATATGGAAAATTGTGTTCCGCACATTAAGGAATTCGAAATTATGAAAATCTGAGACAACTCGTCTACATAATCTTCGACAACTGGGCCATGTTCAAGAGAGGTTTCAAAGTATTCGCTCAATGAGCGATAACTTTTAAACCTCTCTTGAACGCGATTGCTCAATGTAGCGCTACGTAGGAAGGCGAGCAAACTTCGAGGAATCGCACCGTGTCGTTCAGGAGAGAATGCACTACATTGAGCGCTACATCGAGCGATCAATGAGCGATTATAAGCGCTCGCTGTTATGGAACGGAGCCCTGGAGTCACAAACCTGACGATCACATAAGTTTGAGTATTGTACTCTCTGTAAAACATATACTCTTTGTCAGTGCAAGTGAAGTAACGAGATTGCCATACAAATGGAATACAAACAATAGCTTGATATACATGTATGCACGCAGATACACAAGTTGGGGAACGAACCTTCGGAATGCAGTTGTATAAACAATTAAACTTAACTCGAATGTTCGGACAAACAAAAACATTATGTATATTCAAATATTATACTCAAATGGATATGTCTCTGATAAGGTAACTGTGCATCAAAATGTAATACAATACAAATTCAAATAAACTAAATAAATTCAATTAAATGTTTTGTTTATGACTGTGTAAAGTTAAGATTATGAATGAAATACATGTACGTCGATTTATCTGCTTGAAGTCTTCTTTGACTGATCTCATTGCTGGTTATATGGATATTGCGCCCTGATGAATATGATATGTGCACTGTTGTAATATCTAATTCAGTCGCCATGTTATTTTTTTTTTCATAATTTTTCACCTTCACTCGCGTATATACAAAACATTAAAAATAGAAGTAATATATAAATCTGCATTTTATCTTTCACTAAACTTACAGGATAGCTTTTCAGGTTACATAAAGTCCATATTCCAGTTCCTTTACATTTGCTACCGATCGATGTTTTGTTTATTAATCACAAATTTATGGAAATAATATTATTAATTAAATTTGTTTGGAAATATGCATTTCCTTATATAGTATATATTGAATTTGGGGTAAATTTACGCATGTTATACTAAAAAAACTAATACTCTTCTTATGAAAGCGTTCCTTTAGAATTAAAGGGACATTATCTTAGAATTAAAGGGACATTATCATGTTGGTGAGGTCACATATATATCAAATGTTAGAGTTTGTGTTGTTTAATTGGGAATTATCAACTGTAACCAAAATTACCAGTTAAAGGTCAATCAGTTCAGTATAACGAAAATGCAGCCATTGAAAGTCGTTGTCATGATCGAAAACCGGACAATAGACCTTGGCTTGCTGCAGCCATTAAGTCAAACGTAATTTTGAAAATTTTAATAGGTAGATAGGAAGACAGAATTGCTTCTATAGTGTTTAATATCTCTTTTAACGAGTACATACGTTAGATAGAGTCATAACTGTCGGCTACTACACATCCATGGAACCGTTGCTTGGTTGTCATTGAAACATTATTTTATAAATTTGATATTTTAAGCATTTGGGGATGAATATTAAAGTCGAATAAGACGATATAACCTAAACCAGCACCTATTGTAATTTGGTACATTTTAGAACCAAATAAAGTATCATGCAAAACTATACATGTATCTTTAACAGATTTTTATGAAGTTTTTATTACGATTTTAATTATACCCGTTTTTTTTCTCTGTTCAAAGAATATTACACAATAAAAGCTTGATCAACTTAGGTATTGTAATTTTACAATAAATATGTTTTTCTGTTGGATTTTTTTAACAAATGAATAAGTGTCCCACAGAAATTCTGCAAAAGTCCTACAATGGTATAATTTTCGAGGCTGTGTGTGTGACATTGCAGACGTGAGAGGGTCAATGTATTAGATGTAAGAGTAACTTTGTTTTAAGATCTCTTCGAATATTCACGGCAAAGAAAGATAAATATGAACCTAGAATTGTGTTTGTCTATCGTTGAGTAAGAAATCAATTCAAATGAAATTAATTTTAAAAACAGATCAATATTTAATGAAGTTTAACTGTTTATTTAAGCTAATTTTGTGTCTATCGTTGAGTAAGATATCTATTCAAATGAAATTAATTTTATAAACGGCATATGGCATAATTTCAAACTTGAAATAAAATACAAAAACCACAAAAACAAAGTGGTTACGGTCTTGTTTGACATCAAAGTAGACCTAATGAGACAAACAGGCAGAAAATTTTATCCCCAAAACACGGATTCGTTGAGTCATCCTAACTCCGTCCCTCTCAACGAAGCCAAAAAGCGCCTAAAAACTTGTTAGCACCAAACCGAGTCGTCAGAGCGGATAATGGCGCTCTTTGTACAAGATCGATACATACTGCAGAACCAAAGAGACTCGGCACTGATCTCTCGGACCTGGACGTGGGCCAGATATCGACGCTAATATCTGGGCCATGTTTAAGAGAGGTTTCAAAGTAATCGCTCAATGAGCGCTACGAGTGAGTGAGTGAGTGAGTTGGGGTTTAACGCCGCTTTCAAGAGTATTTCACTTATATCGCGGCTGCTAGTATTATGGCAGGGAGAAAGCCAGCAACGCCATGTGTCTATGCACTGCGGTGAAACCTGCGAGCATCGGCTGGAACTAGCGAACCATTGGTGGTACTACTCTGAAATTCAGTGTAGCATTGCACCCAAACCTTACTGCGTGTAGAACAGTTCTCTACTGCAGACAAAGTTGACGTGCCCCGGCGGGATTCGAACCCCGGACCTCTTGATCCGAAGCCGAGCGCGCTAACCACTGCACTATACCGCCCCTGAGCGCTACGAAGCAAGGCGAGCAAACTTCGAGGAATCTCACCGTGTCGTTCAGGTGAGAATGCGCTACATTGAGCGCTACTTTGAGCGCTACATTGACCGATCAATGAGCGATTATAAGCGCTCGCTGTTATGGAACGGAGCCCTGTTTGTAAAACCAGCGTCATGTGTGATTGAACGTCGTTTTGTAGGTTTCTTCAGCTATCACGGAGACTAACATTCTCTTCTCGCTGAGGTTACTGCCTCCAAATTTAATTAACTATCGTAATTCAGAAGGAGGGAAAAGAATGGACGGCTATTAGTACTGCAGGAATTAAGCATGCAATACGGTGCAGTACGTACTGGGCCGTGTTCAAGAGAGGTTTAAAAGTAATCGGTCAATAAGCGATTACTTTTAAACCTCTCTTGAACGCGATTTCTCAATGTAGCGCGAACGAACTTGCACCGTGTCGTTCAGGAGAGAATGAGCGCTACTTGAGCGCTACATTGAGCGCTACATTGAGCAATCAATGAGCGATTATAAGCGCTCGCTGTTATGTAAAGGAACCCTGATGCCAAGAAACATTCAAGCGTCCGCTAGCCATTCTGCATTGAATTACTGTGTAAGGAACTATATTACTTCACAGGACATGAAGTAATGGATTTTGGTCTTCATTTCGTACCATTTAAAATAAAAGATTTTTGTATTTATATTACAGAATGTTTGTTGTCAATACCTTCAGTATGAAACACGAACAGATCACTATATAGTAGAGAAAATTGTGTAAGAACTGAAGATGAAAGTATTTTCTAAGTGAAATTAATGGTTTAATGAAAATTTGATATGAAATATAAAATATTTGTGGTATCATATTTAGGAGTACATATATGTATTCTTTCATTCCTCCATCTGAGATTACAAGGACAATTACCCACGTACTTACCCCTTAATTTATTTTAAAAGATTACTATATTTTAGAGTGTATATCCTTTGAAAGTCACGCACTCTTCTTGTGCGATGAACGTGTTAATCTGTCTTTCAAGTCCAACAAGTGTTTCAGGGGGCCCTCTGGTAGTTTCAAGTTGGTTTATCAGTGGCGGATCCAAGGGGGGGGTTCAGGGGGTCCGGACCCCCCCCCCCCTTTTCAAATCCATGTATAAGTTGGGATATACATCTACCCCCTCCCCCCCCCCCCCCCCCCCCCCCCCCCCCACTGAGTGGAGAAAAATTGTTTTGGGACCCCCCCCCTTTCAAAAATCCTGGATCCGCCCCTGTTTATAGTTCTATAGTTATATAGTTCTAACGTCCTATTTCCCTAACAAATCTCGTCATTATTAAGCAGATTTTTCAAACGATGATGTTTTAAAAGGCGTGTTTTTACAAAACAATTGTTTTTTTAGACATGATTTAACTATTTTCCGTCGTACACATGGATTAAAATATCTTGTTTTATATTTTTCCCCGAAGCACACCATCATTGAGCAGCAGGATGACCGATGCGTATACTTGGACACTGTGAACACTTTGCATTATTAAAAGACTTGTTTAGGACCCTTTCCCGGCCTCCTAGGGCTTAATATTCCGATTATCTACTCATATATCTTACTATGGATGGTTCATCAGGATCACTCGTACTCCTATTACCCGCCCACGGTATGTGTTAGGCATCAAACTGATTTTCAATAAGTCCTGCAAGCCTCTATTTAAAACGCTTTTTAGAACAAGTATTGGTCTTGTATTGAAGAAAGTTACTTGCAATTCCAACTAGATTTAGATAGTTAACAAATGTAACAGTCCCTTGTGGGATTCGAACCCATGACCTCAGATTCAGGCACGAACTGCCAGCACTGACTGTACCAACAGCTTACCTATTCGGCCACTGTGGCCACTCTGAGGATATGGGTTCGAATCCCACAAGGGACTCGTCCCGAAAAAGGACATTAATGTGTACTATTTCAGATAGTGCATCTTCCAATGGCAAGGTGAAAATGTATCGAGATCTTTGCATTTTTTACCTTGCCTTCAACCTAAGCAGAAGCGGTGAAACGAATCAGCGACACCTATTGTGATCACGAGTTACGTCCCTTACCATCTGCTAACATACAGCCAATGAAACCGCCGTTTACATTCAGAACCAATTCAAAATAAGCGACGATCGACAAAGTCACAAAGGCAATACAACTGTCTTCTGATTGGCTTATCCGATTAGCCTGCAGTACGTTAAAATCTTAGCACTGAAAATGCGAGGGTTGAGGTCAAGGACGGAAAGATATATATGAATATCTTTTCGTTACGCCTGTGACGTTGTGAAGAGGCAGATAGTGTGATCCCAAATATAACAACCATAGCTCACTATTTCAAATAGTGTGATCCCATATATAACAACCATAGCTCACTATTTCAAATAGTGTGATCCCATATATAACAACCATAGTTCACTATTTCAAATAGTGTGATCCCATATATAACAACCATAGCTCACTATTTCAAATAGTGTGATCCCATATATAACAACCATAGTTCACTATTTCAAATAGTGTGATCCCATATATAACAACCATAGCTCACTATTTCAAATAGTGTGATCCCATATATAACAACCATAGCTCACTCTTTCAAATAGTGTGATCCCATTTATAACAACCTTAGCTCATAATTTTCAGGCAATCAGATAGCAAATTTTCCTTTGCACTTACAGTGTCCTGTCCGGACAATTGGAGTACGAATTTTCCTGATGAGCGTTCCATGGGGCGATACATGCTCAAAGTATCGGAACTTTAATTAAACAATGGGTGGCCGAGAGTGAGATATACTAAATCTTTAGACTAATGCCCCTATTTCACTACGAGCCGAATTATCACGAATAGCCACGAATAGGTGATTGTATAAATTCGTAAACATTCGGCAAAATTCGTGAACAGCAATTTCACTTGTACTAAACGTTTACGAAAATTTATGATGAAACCCTACGAAACAGGTACGAATTATTTATGAATTGTTACGAATGATGTACGAAGTGTACGAATTAGTTAAGAAACAGTTGCGAATACACTACGAATTTTCGTCCTTCATTCGTGACATTCGTAAATGATTCATAGACGATTCGTAGATGATGCGTAAGTAATTCGGGGTGAGACCACCAAAAATTATCAACCACGAATTTCCAAGAACTATTTACGAACTTGTTACGAACTACACGAATTAGTTACGAATAGTTTAAGAAGCAACTACAAATTTAAAATTCGTAGTTGATTCGTGAAAAGTTTTGGACAAATCAAAATTTGTTCACGAATGTCACGAATTGGAGGAATGTTGCCGAATCAACTACGAACCATTTTTCAAATTCCAAGAATTAATTACGAATTGTCTACGAATGTTCACGAATGTGAAAATTTTCTCTTTCGTGGTGATTCGTGACAATTCGGCTCGTAGTGAAATAGGGGCATAACTTTCAAAATAACGCAAATTGTAAAATTTATTTACATTGATAAGTGTCAAATGGTCAACGTTATTAAATTGGAGGTCATTGGTGTGAATGAAGGTCATATACTCCGAAATGCCGTGCCTGTTCACAATATAGAATTGTTAATAGAAACCTTATCTTTCTTAATATCTATGGCAGTAAATGAAAACATAAAACTTTTCGTTTGACCATCTGTTTTCATGTCTGTGTACAAAAATACATTGTGAACCTTACGAGTTAGGAATGACAGTAGTGAACTCTCTGTGTAGGAGGGTCGTCACCAAGATGCCACTAGTGGCAGCAAGTATATCAGTACTTGAGCGGCTGCCCGCTGTTTGGACCTATAGGTGTGGATGCTTATGAAGATGATATATTCTGAGTAACACTGTGAAAAGTTAACATCATAAGTGATCATATATATATTGAGTCGATCTCAAAACTTCTAAAGAATCAGCCATGTGCGGAAAACATTTTACCGTACAAACATTGTACAAATGCCAACCATACACCTAGCTGAAAAGACATCGCACACGGTTCTTCAACGGTGCTAACTCACTTTGGTTGCGCTGTAGATGACTCTGGAAAGCTCGATTAGTTGAGATCGCGGTCCAAGGAGTAATTGAATCAGCGATCCAAACAGATCACCAAGATTATCTCCGCGATGTCAGTGATGATGCCCGGCTCGGCATGTTCCACATCTTGACCTCGGGTCAACCTCTGCCGCTAGGGGGCGCTTCAGGCTGAGAAAAACCACGTGCACTTTCGCGCCATTTAACTCACATTCCACACACATTGTATGGAAATATATCTTAACGTAGGTCGACCTTTGATTAGCCAGATGAACTGAAGGAATGTCAGTATCGTGGAAAAATATAATTGATAATTATTGTCATTAAAATCATCACTATCATCATCCAAATCAAGAAAATATGCCACCTGTGTACATATTCGCAAACACGACTTACCATATCAAGTTTTAGCATCGACCAAAGAAAGGGAGGACAGGTTTTTTTTTGTGGAAATTAAATTCGAGGGGACATTTCAATTGTTGGATTCGTGTGTATTACAAGAGGAAGCCAGATTTCGGCTTGTTTATCATAGTAAGTTCTTGAAGGAACAGTATTCTGAAAAATGTATTTTATAGAGACGAAATCTCAGAACATATTTACTTTTGTGTGGTGTTGTTTTATTTTTGTTTGGGGTTTTTTTTTTGGTTGTTTTTTTGTTGTTGCCTCTTTATGATTGAATGAAACCGATTTCATTTGAAACACATTGCGTTGGGCGAGTACTATTCGCATAAATACAATACCGGAACTGTCCCTAAAATTTCGTCTTAATAAAATTAACATTTTTACTCACTGTGAGTGAGTAAACAATGAGTATTTATTTTAACACTACACCAATCGTGGTAAAAAACAGAATTCCAAACAAAGAATATTCCTTTAAGGGAAAGACATGTTAGCTCGTATTCATCTATCCTTCTAGCGGTTTCAAGACCACCAAATAACACATAACTTATATCCATATTAATACTATTAAAAGGGTACAAAGTATTTTTACTATTAGCCTCTAGGTAATTCGGTTCTTCTAATTCGGATTGTGTCAGAAAATGTGTTGGGACCAAACTACGGTTATATGTTTGCACAACAGTTTAAGAAGTTTCCCATCTACTAAATGTATGTCAAATAACACATTATATCTATTCATATTAATACTTATGAAAACCTTGGATTAAAATATTTAAGTCAATGGGTGTACAGTGTCTTAGTGTTGTCATACCACCCAGTTTACAGTCCACAGCCCTGTGTAACCACGAATCTGTTGGTAAATGACCAAGGCTCCGTTTCATAACAGCGAGCGCTTAAATTGCATATTGATGCTTAATGTAGCGCTCAAGTAGCGCTCACTCTCTCTCTAATAACTCCTTGTTTTTGTGAAGTGGATAAGGTACCACTTCTATACCCGCTGTTTAATGAATTACAAAGAAATACACCAAGATCTTTCCAGAAGAATTTAAGAAATTCTGTAGTAAATCCATCTTGTCCAGGACTTTTTTCGTTTTTCATTTTCTTTAATGCTTGTGTTAATGCATTGATAGTTAACTCCCCTTCTAGGTCTAGTGCCTCTTCACAAGAAAGCTTGTCAATGTCGATATCTGAGAAGTACTCTTGAAGGTCAATTAATGATACATCTTGTTTTGAATATAATTTTTGGTAGAAAGATTTAGTTTCATTCATTATATCTGCAATATCGGTTATAAGTGTACCATCGTTTTTTTTCTATTTCCATTATTGCCTTGTTCAAAACGTGTCTGGCCTCTAAATTAAAAAAGTACTTTAGTAGGTTTTTCTCCCTCTTCCATCCATTTTGCATTTGATCGAATTAGCATTCCTTGCACCTTCTGATTATGAATCTCATCTGGATTAATTCGAACTTCATTGATGTCATTTAGAATTTCTTCTTTTTCTAAAAGTTCTTCGGTTTCATCTAATGCTTTTTCCAGTTCGATTAATTTTAGTTTGGTAATTCTTTTCCTTTGCCATTATTTTCTTTTTTTTTGGTTGATGAGTATTAATCGTTTGCCCTCTTATCATTAACAGTAACGTTTCCCATAACAACTGATCATCAATGGAGTATTTGTTAGTGTCTACTTTGTACTGATTCAGGGTAGATTTAATTGTATCTTGAACTAGATCTATGTACTCTTTATCGCGTAATAATGAATTATTAAATTTCCAAAATCCCTTACCACGAGATATTTCGGCAGACGTTAATGTCAATTCTATTATCGAATGATCGGATTCAATACTTGGTTTAATGTCAAAATGTTTCACAGATGGTTGCATATCGTGCGAAATAAGGAAAAAGTCCAGTCTCGCTTGTTTCAGAGGTGTAGGTTGTCGCCAAGTATATCGTTTTGTGTCATAATTTAGTTCACGCCATTACATCAGCCCACAAAAATACCCCGATAGAACCCCCTTGCATTCTATTGTTACATAAATATAACAAGAGACAAGTATATGACACGAGGATCAACATTGTATAAACATTGTTCACTATAGTTCATCAACGACATGTAGTACTTATATCCAGTGATATAGAAATATATACATTTAGATTTACAATACGGGACGGGTGGTAGCGGCATTAGAACTTTTAGGCACCTATCGCAACCCAACATACTATCTGATCAACTACCTATTATCTGTTTAATTTCTCAAACGTTGATGTATATTTCCAGGGACTCTATATACATATACTATATATTATTAAAGAGTCCCTGATATGTCCAATGATGATGTGTTTTAGAGAACTATAAATGATACGAGTGAGTTTGATTTTGTTTGTACCGATACATCGATTCGTATTCACAGGAGCCATTATCAAACGAGAGCGGACATAACTGTAATGTCATCCAGTGCACAAGTCAGCGTATTTCCGTATTTGGAAGCTATTTACATCAGCCCAACTGTTCATTGGTCTATAACGGTTCCGCCATTTCCTAATGACGTCATGCTCACGTAAACTCTCGCCTCGCACGAAACGAGATTGATGAGAGAGAGTAAGTTTTTGCATTTAGATCCGGCTCGATGCATCCCGCTAAAATATATTTATCTGAAATCTCGACTCTGCTTGATCTTTGATCACTGAACCATGAAAATGCATTAAAAGCATTAAAATGACCACTTTTTCATCAAATCAATATGGTTTTGACGGAGCTGCGATGCGCGACTTTCCATTTCTCCGACAACAGTTAGCAAGGACTTCAATGAACTGTTGGGCTTTGTTGATAATAAGGTGATTTCAATGAATTGTATTTTGTCGTTGAAGACCCGATGACATTAGGTTTTAGCACAGGTTTGCTAGAATTAGGACCATTTCATCGCAGGTCTATAGAAACGTGTCTTCTATCAAATACTAAAATTACTAATGCTGTTTTTTTTACGTTTGCAACAATACTTCTCCATTTACACTTTATGCTAAATGAAAATATTTTTTTTATATTTTCCTACGCAACACCTTTTAATGACAATAGGAATTAACAAGCATTTGAAATTACAAATCTAAATTGACAAATGGTCCACCATTAGGTTTCGTTGTTTGGAATTTAAAGGAAATTCTTTCGACATCAGATTTTAAATAAAATATCATAAGAAGAAAAGAACCATTGTACTGAAACAACTTTAGGGCTCTGTTGATTGATGTCAAGTATATGTGAAACAATTAACACTAGACTGACATGACTTTGAAGGGCATTTTGAAGAGGAAACATATAAGTTAATCAAGTTTGACAACTTCTCTAGTTTTTGGATTATAACTATCATTATAACGATTTTTATTCATTATTTTATATGTATCAAGTGAATAGTTGGTGATCGAGGGTTTATAAAACGCGCATTCAATTTTAAAGGGGCAGTAGCACGTTTTTTCCCTGAAATAAGTCGATGAAATGTATATTTGAAAAATAATGTCACCAATAGTAAAAGACCCTTCTCTCTTTGGAAAATAAAGTTAAAGATGAGTGTACATGGTTCCGTAAAGCCTTGGGAATCGTTTATGTCATTCGAAATAATAAATTGTGTTCACAATAAAATGGCCGCCATGCATTTTTAGCTTTATACGCAACACGGTTATTACCACTACGGATAATTGGTGCGTGTAATATGATGTTTTATCCTCTAAAGTAAATATAAATGACATAGACTATCGTTATAAATGGGAAATATTAAAAATTAAAATGTGTAAGCATACAGCGCCCAGTATATGTTGTGTCCAATGATACTTAAGAAGTTGTTATCCACAAAACTCGTTTTTCCTACAAAGGATACATTCATTCATCCATTCAATGCAGTACACCGGTCCGGTATCCTGCAATATCTTTCTTATACATTTTAAGTCCATTTTAAGATAACAAATTTTAAAACCCTTTAAAAACTACTACATGATTTTGATAAATGAAAACCTTGAAATGATTATATGCCAAAATCATTTAAAACTACTGTATTGATAATTGGGAACATCATTTGTTGTAAAATATATACGGTATTTGTCGTGCATTTTAATAAAGTTTCTTTTTTTCACGTTTGCTGCGTTTTCAAAATGAATCGTCCCTTTGTAGAAGAAAGTGCAATACATGTGGGTAGCCTAAAATATGTAACAGTAATTTCGAAGACAATTTCAATTTTTATTTCATTTCTGTTTGATTCTAATCATCAGTTATAAGCAAATATTATTTATAAAATGTAAGCAGAAGAATACACTTCACTTGCACTAAGGAGCCAAATTGCAAACATTCTCCTTAGCCTGTGGTGACCTTAAAGGTACATCCATTGTTTTGTTTGGGGTCACTTATTCGAAACGTTATAAATTGTATTATGTTTTCGAGAAGTACTGACTGTTGCCGAAATTTGTCATTTTGAGTTTAATCGACTTAGTATATTGACGATGTGAAGGTAAAAGAAGTGATTTCTGATCGAAAACCGGACAATGTACCACGTGATACATTTGTGTTGATCATCTGTAATAGGTCACGTAACTACTGTGCATGTAAATGAGACGTGCAGTTTCGGTTTCTGCACATGCATAATGATGTTACTCTATTTTAATTGGAAACTAGTAATTATGACATATCTTGTGATTGGGGATGTACATACAAACTGAGTGAATTTATTTGCACTGTAAACAGCACATACGGTTATTCGGAACGTATTAAAGCCTAATAAAAAAAATTGAAACACAATGGTTGCACCTTTATATCTACAGACTAAGCTATTTTCCCTAAGGCTGAATTTTCAATGATATCAAACGTTAGAGTATAAAGTGAATATATTTTATGTAAACGTGTAAGCCACTGTCTGTTTATCAAATGTTTCCATCTAAATCATACAGTGCTGTTAGTTGTTTGCAAATGGCTATATTCTCCCTACCGCGTTATATGAAACACTTGAAACAACTCCTAATGTCCACACGAACACAAAGAAGTCCCTCTATCAATACATCATTAAGACTAAACGTTTTGATAAATGTATCTGATCAGTGTTAAAATGCAGTTGATGAACTGAAACCATAAGAAGATATCCATACACACATATTATGTACAAATGTGTTGATTCGATTATGCTTTTAATTTAATATACCATTTGTGTGTCTATTTTTTTTATTTGTATCTAATGTGTTTACTGGTGAGATATAAGATAAGATGATATATAGAGATTATTACCCGAGGAAGCGTGTCATATGATTTTTACGAAACGAGTGTGAATGTTTGTACTGCCCGAGCGAGAGCGAGGGCTATACACAAATTTGCACGAGTTTCGTAAAAGTCAAATGGCACACTTTTGAGTGTAATAATTTCTTTATTACCCATTCTGTTCCGTTTCATTTGCGTAAAAATTGGCAGGAAACGGCCCTATTCTCTTGCGACGGCAAGCTATAGTGACGTCACGAACAATTGTGTTATGACGTCACAGACGAGACAATACGGGAAGTCGCGGTGAAACAATGGTTCATAGGCAAACGTGATATGTGCGCATGTGCTTATTAACTCGGTTATTTTCAACCATATGGGTAATAAAATTCCTTTTTGCCCGTTAGGGAATTTGTTTTACATCTGAGTGAGAATAAGTACAGGGTTAAATATATTCATTTATAATAAATATTACGTGGAAACGTGATGATATAAAATGAACAAAGGTTAATGTTGAGAACCTTAACGGTTATTCAATAGATACATAGGTCGATATAAGCATTTGTTTTCTCTTTCACTCTCACTTTCCATACCAACTAAACCATCTTCATTGGTCCTCGGAAAAAAATGTAACAGGAAAAAATGTAACGGAAAAAAGTAACAGTTTTTGCTTCATTACCCTCCTTTTCTCCAATCATTTACGTGATAGAGAATTTTAAAGCCTAAAATTCAGAATTATATCAACATTGTGAGGTAAATCAAACACCTGCTCCTATATTCAATATATATAAATTCAGTTCAAACTTGTCCAACCCTCAGGTCTCATATAGAAAAATTGTCGAAGAAATCACGATGATTTATTCATAATTCTCAAGGATGCTTTCGACCATCACAGGTCTAATCAGGTGAAGGAGATGATGAGACCCGTGATGGTCGAAAGCATGCTTGTGAATTATGAATAAATCATCGGGATTTCTTCGACAATTGTAATTTTAAAAAGTTACAGTATACAGTCACAAATATTCAAAAGTAAAAAAAAACCAGAGCCATTTTCCCTCCAACATGTTTCATTGGTATCATCTGGGAGTATATTTATACATCTCCTCATATGAAGTATCTATATTTTCTCAGAATAATAATAACAGTTTATGTTTGTTATAAAGAAAGGAAAAAACTCAAAGGTAAAAATCCACTTAAAACTAAGAATGTACATCACACTCCAACAAAAATATTCAGTATATTTTCCCAGGCACGTTTCACAAACAACCCAACCACGAGCACAAACGGTAAGTCGCCGGGTACCGTTGTATTCCGGGTTTGAATCCAACTCATTACGAGATAACACTCGCCCACAATGGCAGGAAATTGAATATAAAGACGAGATACTCATGTCACCCCTCAAATTAGACGACATTCCGATGGAGATGATTTTATCAAGGACTGAGCATTCCCCACGTCAGATTCGATCTTGACCGGATGACGAGAGCAGTCAAGCAGAAGCTAGGTTGAGCCATGAATTACTCTTCTATCAATGTTTGTCCACTGTCGTGTCCACCGAGCGTTATAATTCGGTGTTGCATAACCTGGGAGTTGCAATACATACAGTGTCGTCAGTGACTTAATTGAATTATGGCAACCATTGTGGGTTTCTGATCAGGCGCGAACTCGGAACAACAAGGCAAAGTAATCTGACGGGGGTTTGTAGATGGTAATGTATTGGTGTTACTGATTACTGAATGGACTGCATGGAAATGGACAACTTCCCAATGCAAAGCATAACTCTTGCCCGTCTCCATTACTGGTTGATTTAGGCCTTGCAGTATTTCCTTAAGAAATCTGTGTTTAGAAATCCAGGCCCGCTATGCATTTCTGGTGCAGCGATTCGCTATCTTGACACAACATAGCGAGGGAAATACCGCAAGGGTTAAATCAGCCAGTAATGCAGACTGGCAAGAGTTATGCCTTGCGTTAGGAAGTTGGGAAATGGATTCTTGTTGAACATGGTTTTGGGGAAATCAAATTCTTTATTAATTATTGCAATAAACAATAATCTTGTAATACATGCTTTTCTATGTTCGGGGACGATTATGACAAATGTTTTGATATATTTCTTCGATTTTAGATATGTTTAATGGATATCAGATATGTAAACTTGTTATCAGTATTCACTGCATATTAACATATTTATGGCATATTGAGGATTTAGTGAATGTTAGTAGTCCTTCT
This sequence comes from Gibbula magus, assembly GCA_936450465.1. Classification (NCBI taxonomy): domain Eukaryota; kingdom Metazoa; phylum Mollusca; class Gastropoda; order Trochida; family Trochidae; genus Gibbula; species Gibbula magus. Next base: position 62,836,293 of record OW388292.1, on the reverse strand, counting down.
CTCACAGTAACATGAACTTAGATTTTTATTATTACATCATGACATACAATTGCAACGTTATCATTAGCAAACAAAACTTAACAAACAAAACGAAAAATAAGAAGGGAGTTCCAATCAACTTCTATTCTGTCTTATGGCTGAGTCTTTCCTTGCTAGACTTCTAGCACCATTATTGTCGTGCCGGACTGATCACACTATAAACAGCAAAAAGTAGTTCTTACACGCTGAGAAGGTATTTACCATTTTTATCATCACCACCTGTACATGGTAAACAATTATTGTCCAATCTGTTAAACTCTAAAAACATTGATGTTATCGAATCTCTTGCCATCTTCCCACGGCAAGGTTAAAATGTATCGAGATCTCTTCATTTTTCACCTTGCCTTCAACCTATAAGCAGAGGTGGTGAAACGAATCAGCGACACCTGTTGTGATTACGAGTTACGTCCCTTACCATCTGCTAACATACAGCCAATGAAATCGCCGTTTACATTCCAATTCAAAATAAGCGACGATCGACACAGTCACAAAGGCAATACAACTGTCTTCTGATTGGCTTATCCGATTAACCTGCAGTACGTTAAAATCTTAGCACTGAAAATGCGAGGGTTGAGGTCAAGGGCGGAAGGAGAAGATATGGAAACCTTTTCGTTACGACTGTGACGTTGTGAAGATGAAGTTAGGACGGAATGACTGAGTTGAGTAAAAAAGTATGTCGGAAGATAATAGGTAGACTAAAATTTAGTCTATGGATTTTTATAATTACTGTACCTTCATCCTTTTGATTATATATTTTGATACTTTTAGTCCATAATCCAGTTTATCTAGACTTGCTGAATAAAGATCTAGACTGTATTAAAGGATATTATTTTTTTTACACCGTCATGGGGTAGGACAAGTGAATAAACGGTAACAACAAAATGTCTTGTCTAATCTGGAGTTTCCTCAAGTACCACATACAGTAATCCTCAGTCCATACATGAATTTAGAATTTGATGTATACATGCAGCTATATGAACAGAGGGGTACGTCTTCATGAGTAAGGTTTCCTTACAATGCTACGTAAATGTCAGTGCAGTGCCATACACGGTTTAATTCTAGGCTGTGCTCGAACGTTTTACCAAATGCACAGCCACAATCGGGTTGCAGACTTTCTCCCTCCAATATATTAACCCCTGTGGCATAGTGAACTACTCTTCAAAGATCTGTAAAAGCCCAAACTCTTTCTTTTCCTATTATCGATCATAACATGTTCGGTGTACGGGACCTATCTGTATCTCTGTTTCTCTGTTTCTCTGTTTCTCTGTATCTCTGTATCTCTGTATCTCTCTGTCTCTCTCTGTCTCTCTCTGTCTCTCTCTGTCTCTCTCTCTCTCTCTCTCTCTCTCTCTCTCTCTCTCTCTCTCTCTCTCTCTCTCTCTCTCTGTTTCTGTCTGTCTGTCTGTCTGTCTCTCTGTCTGCCTCTCTCTCTCTCTCTGTTTCTGTCTGTCTGTCTGTCTGTCTGTCTGTCTCTCTCTGTTTCTGTCTGTCTGTCTGTCTGTCTCTCTCTCTCTGTTTCTGTCTGTCTGTCTGTCTCTCTCTCTGTCTGCCTCTCTCTCTCTCTCTCTCTCTCTCTCTCTCTCTCTCTCTCTCTCTCTCTCTCTCTCTCTCTCTCTCTCTCTCTCTCTCCATACATGTCTCTCAGTCACTGTCACTGATTGTCCGGCTTTCTCTCTGTCTCTCTTCATCTCTCGCCGTCCGCTCTCTATCCGAAAGGTACGATCATAACATGTGTGGTGTACGGGGCCCTATCTTACTCTGTGTGTCTGTCTCTCTGTCTCTCTGTTTATGTCTCTCTGTCTCTCTCAGTCTCTCGGCCAGCCACACTCTTTCACAGTATCCTCCCTCCCTTGATCCCACTCCTCCGTGAAAATCCTACCCCTGACCCTCTCGCAGGTCTTAGGCAAAGCAGAGTAACACTCGGATCTAAATGCTGACGAAATCGGACAAGCGTAAAGCTATAATTTCGTCGCCTTCCAGACAAGCGGCGCCCAGAGCTGAAATACCTTCCAGTTGAACACTGAAGCAAATGTCAGGTAGCGTTAGGGTGACCCTTTCCTACCTGCTGGTGCAATGGGGACGGTGTTTATTCGTCCTAGGCATGTTTCCGATGTCAAATCCATATCAAGGTAACGAGGCGTGGGATAAGTTTATTCTCGCTTCTTGAAACTGCTGATTAGTGCAAAATATGTTAAATCTTGGTTAAAGGTCACTAGCAATGTTTGTCAAACTCAATAAATCTTATCAGAACTAAATCGTGTGTTTTCAAATTTCAGTCAATGCATTGCCGAGAAACATTATGTAAGATACTGCCGCAAAAGACCGTTGCAGATACTGCGAAGATATCGTAATGCGGCCATTCTACTCCATTGTAATTTAAGTCACAATGTTATTATCAACGTGATAGTTTGTATTGTATGATTTATGCGATAATTGTGTTATATTATAAACAGGGAAAAACATAAGGGGATTACTTTTTTTTCATAAATGTCAAAGGTGAAAATATTCTGTGTCGGAATGACATGATGTGACGTCTTGTCGTTGATGTTCCGTTCTGAATGAGGCGACGGCGGGAAAGATTTAAGACCTCGGTAATAAAATAAATAAAACATTACATCCGTGTCCATATTTTACTATTTTTATGTCTGAATATCGGTATATCCCTCGCACTCGGGAAATATCAATAATACATATACTGGACAAAAACAGTTAGGGATATTTCGAAATTTGGAAATTATGAATACAAGATGTATGTAAATTACCTGACATACTAATGAAATATATATCATAAAAAGTCCAATATCATTCACTTGTTTGTCCAGTATACTTGAAAACTTCAACTGAATCCAAAATCGTGTTCATCTCTAAAATGTATATATGACATTAGTCGTACGTATGTTTCTCCTGTAGATCATGCGGACCAGTGGCCGTCTTACCTAAAGGCCCGTTCCCATGGTGCGATTAGTTGTATCAATTTGTAGTATCAACTTCTTGTATCGACAGGAAGTTGGACTTGGATGTCCTCTCAGTGCAAATGAAGTTGAACACTACAAGTTGTAACTACAAATCATACCGTGGGAATTGGCCTTTACGTGAAATGTGATATGCAATGATCAATGTAGCAATGAGGGAACACAGAGCAATGACACAGAGAAGCTGGTATTTGCATTACACAAATTTCAGTAAACATGTATGTGTTTTTTTGTATGAGTACAGACACTCGCTTACAAATTATCAAAAATCTTGGTATTGGTACGGTAAATTTAATCTTCCCACGGCAAGGTGAAAATGTATCGAGATCTCTCCATTTTTTCGGAAGGAGAAGATATTGAAATCTTTTCGTTACGCCTGTGACGTTGTGAAGATGGTTAAATTTAGATACAGTAAAAATTATGAGATAATACAGAATTTCAAAATAAAATATGCAAATAAACTCAGAACGAGTAGTTGTTTTTATGTTTCAAAATCTCTACACCACGAACATACATGGTTTTAAAACCCTCATTATAGATTCAAACATGAAAATATAAGAAGGCTTCTGACTCAAATGTAAGCAAAGTTCACTATCTTTGTAAGAGTTTGTTGACATTGTTTGTTTATGAAAACCTACAACAACACTTTCACATCCGTATAATTACAGGTTAGCTGGATACAGGTCAATTCAAACTCGGTATAAAAACTGGTGTGTTTGAAATGAAAATACTGTACATAGAAGCCTTTGTAAAAGGAGATCTCTCGAAGACTGATGAAGAGTAAAACCGAAATGTCAGCTAAACGCCTTAGGCTACTGGTTGTTGTTGTATATTCTATCAAAATACTTCCACATTGATTTACTGTAAACACTGCCGTATCCATAACAGTTTTAATCAACTCTATTATATTCTGGTGAAGAGGTTATTAAACTTTGATTAAGAATACGTTTTTGTTATATCAACGTTTTACCTGGCTATAATAACTTTTCGTCTTGCTATAACAACTTGTCCTCTTGCTTGAACAACTTTCAGTCTAACTCGTGATATACGAGTATGTCGTCTCAAACGCAACTTACTTCAAACGTGTGCGGCATGATACAAACACTCTAAATGCCTTCAAGATCCTGAACAAGTTTCACAGAGAATCATCACGTGTAACGCTTCACCGCTGGACATGCAGCTGAAGGTTCAAGAGCGCTCCGCAGTAGGAGGAGGGTAGAACATAACATCGCATTTTTCACTTGAGAACGAAAGTAGTTTAGAACTGTCTGAATGGGCGGAGATCTGAAGTTTGAAGTGAAGTAGTTTGGATCGGTCTGATCGAGAACGATAAGAAGTTAAGATATTCTGTTTAAAGTGTAAGTAGTTTGGATCTGTCTGAATGAGAACGAAAGTAGTATATATCTATCTGAATGAGAACGAAAAGAAGTTAAGATATTCTGTTTAAAGTGAAAGTAGTTTGGATCTGTCTGAATGAGAACGAAAAGTAGTTAGATCTGTCTGAATGAGAATGAAAGGTGTATACATGTATATCTGTCTGAATGAGAGTGAAAGGTGTATATATAAATATATCTGAATGAAGCGAAACGAAGTTAAGATCTGTCTGAATCAATTAGAAAAGAAGTAGTTTAGAAAAAGAATGGATTGAAGAGTATCAGAAATGTTAGATACGCCAGATCTTTTTCAATAAGAACGAAAGTAGTTTAGACACACATATCGTAGATTGTGGGTTGAGACAGATCCGTCTGGGTGGTTCAGTATCTTCAGTGGCATACCAGGGCCATGTTCAAGAGAGGTTTAAAAGTAATCGCTCAATGTAGCGCTATGTAGCAAGGCGAGCAAACGTCGAGGAGTCGCACCGTGTCGTTCAGGAGAGAATGAGCGCTACATTGAGCGCTATATTGAGCGCTCAATGAGCGATTATAAGCGCTTACTGTTATGGAACGGAGCCCATCTTCATCATCGTGAGCATAAGAACATATGGTTGTTGCTCGTTCTTTTTTAAGCTGAGTACCAAACCTACAGTTCTTGTTCACCTGTATAAGTTTTGAGCTTTAAAATGTCCTTATAATTTTCATTAAAAAAATGCTAAATAGGATCATTTAAAGCATGATAATGTTTTCAATTGACAAAATGTTTTCAAAGAAACATTTCACTAACATTACAACGGTTATAATTACGTTTCAGGGAGAAAACTCACAACATATATAAAATATAATGCGGTGAAACCTGCGGGCGGCGGGTGGATATAGCGAACACAGATAGTAAACAGATGTTTGAGCTTCACACAGCCACTCTCGTTATATAAACGATACCTCACTCAAAACATTGACTTCAACCGAACTGTATTAATATACCATTCCACCGAGATGGGGAGGTGTACAGAGTATGTACGATAAACTGGGCTCCGTTCCATAACAGCGAGCGCTTATAAGCGCTCATTGATTGCTCAATGTAGCGCTCAAGTAACGCTCATTCTCTCTTGAATGACACGGTGCAAATTCCTCGAAGTTTGCTCGCCTTGCTACGTAGCGCTACATTGAGCAATCGCGTTCAAGAGAGGTTTAAAAGTAATCGCTCATTGAGCGATTACTTTGAAACCTCTCTTGAACATGGCCCTGTTGAAGCTCTACTGTCGACAGTGGTGTCCACCCTTGCTGCTCCGCCGTTAAATGGGGAAAACACTTTACCTGTAACCAACCTTTCTACATGTTATATAACACCGTTACATGTGGCATCGCAATATTTGCAATAGTACATCTCCTTGTACTTCTTTGGGACCAGTTCCTTCCTCAATCCGAATCAACACACTGTGAGATGCAACACTGCGAGGAGGTGCTGAGAACTGTATTTTATCGTGTCAATTATTTGTTTAGGTATACATGTACTCTTCTTTGGTCACTCAGGGCTTAAAGGGGCAGTAGCACGTTTTTTGCAATTTTTATTTTTTCAAATTTCCCATTTATAATGATAGTTTTTGTCATTTATATTTACTTTAGAGGGTAAAACATCTTATTAAACAAACCAAATGTCCGTAGTGGTTATAACGATGTTGCGTATAAAGCAAAAATTGCATGGCGGCCATTTTACTGTGAACACAATTTATTATTTCGAATTACAAAAACGATTCCCATTGCTTTACGGAACCATGTACACTCATTTTTTAACTAGATTTTCCGAAGAGAAAAGAGTGTTTTACTCTTGGTGACAATATTTTTCAAATACATTTCATCGACTTATTTCAGCGAAAAAAACGCGATACTGCCCCTTTAATCATCAATAATCTACACATATCACCCCTGGGACTTTCATCAGGATTACTCGTACTCAAATTACCCGCCCTTGATTTGTGTAAGCCAATCAAACTGCGATGTCGATTTATATTCTTTTGGTTTAGATAGTAAGTAAATTGGAGAGTCCCTTGTGGGATTCAAACCCACAACCTCAGAGTCAAACAACGACCACCAGCCCTGACTGTCCCAACAGTGTATCCACTCGACGAAAAAGCAGTAGATCTATACAGTTGTATGTAGCTCAGTTGGTAGAGTGTCCGTTCATCAGATCGGGGTTCAATTCCTGGTCACGTCACACGTTAAGACGTTAAAATATGAGAGTTGTTGCTTATTAATTTGCTTGAGACTCATAATTATAAGGATAGAACAACGTTTGAAATGGCGCTGCGCAAACCGAATTTACAACGTTCACTGCATTTGGAGTTATGGCATTGTAACATATTGTAATATTGTACTTATGTAATATGTAACATATTGTTCATGTAGGAGGCTCTCTAAGCAAACAAATATTGTTACAATACCAACGACATCATGTCCTTGGTTTTTGTTTACACATCAATTAAAGGAGCAGTAGCACGTTTTTTGGCAAAAAATATTTTTTTTCAAATTTCCCATTTATAATGATAGTTTATGTCAATTAAATTAACTTTAGAGGGTAAACCATCTTATGACACAAACCAATTATCCGTAGTGGTAATAACGATGTTGCGTATAAAGTAAAAATTGCATGGCGGCCATTTTATTGTGAACACAATTTATTATTTCGAATTACAAAAACGATTCCCACGGGTTTACAAAACCACGTTAACTCATTTTTTAACTTGATTTTCCGAACAGAGAAGGATGTTTTACTGTTGGTGACATTATTTTTCAAATATATTTCATCAACTTATTCGAGCGAAAAAACGTGCTACTGCACCTTTAAGATGGTCGTATCATCTATTTCAAAAGCACTTACATCATCATCATAATCACATTGCAGGGGAAATTGGGCAAATCTCAACTCTCGTGAGAACGGGATTTGTTAAAGTTAACACTTCCCGTTTAAAACAGGAAGTGAATAGTTTCCTAATTTTGACAGGCGTGATTTGAGTGATATAATTGATAGTCGCTTCCTGTCACGATTCTGTCAATCAAGCCGCGGATGATTGACAACTTTTAATATCAAACCGATTTTATGAAATGTACATGGTTTTGGATCCAAAAATAACCCAAAGTATTCGCTTAGTAATGGTCGGTACATTGCAGAATCGTGTGTCTTCTAGTATAATTAATTCAATAAAAATAGAAAACTAATTTAAGGTCTAGATAAACATTGCATAACCTAGAATTTCGAATAAACATTCAGTTACAATAATTAAATCATTAAAAAAAACTACAATGCTTATTTACAAAACATACATTATTCATTTATTATTTACGACCTTTTTTTACTGTCCAAGAAAAGTTTCATCCTGTACACAATTTCAGTTACTCTACTGTCGTGTCAGTTTATGTGCAACATATATTAATATATAAATGTCCATGCCATACTATGTTTACCACACGGGTGCCTAAATATCGGTATTTCTCGAGCGAGAGCGAATGATATACCGATATAAGGCACAAGTGTTGCAAACATACTGTGGATACCACAGGGGCTTGTATTGCTGAAAACAAACAGTCCAATACTACGATGCGATATATACCTTATACTAATATCGCATCGTAGTATTGGACCTAGGAACTGTTTGTTTTCAGCAATACAAGCCCATGTGGTGGAGGCGAATAACCAAAGTCGTGAAATGCTGCATTCTTTTCCCACAGAGGTTACTCCCTTCAGATTTCCGATCCTACCCTCTGTTGTTTTACGCTTGAAATCGGGAGCGGAAAGGGAATGTCCTGATTGGTTGCAGTTGAATCTAGTTGTGCAATCAGCGACGCCGTTGTAAAAGTGACATTTGCCAATGACACGTCATAACGATAAAATAACATTGTGAGCTTTGTAAGCACGGGGCGGTTACAAGGTGTTACAAGGTGTAATATATAAGCGACAGATGTAACCTTTCAACATTGAATAATACTTAGTATATCTCTCCAAGTCATTTATAAACAGGTCATATTTTTGGTGTTTGGCAATGCCATTTTAGTCCAAAAAGCCTGACATTTTTGGGGAGGTGCCTTGCAAAATCAATGTTTTTCTCTCTATAGTTGGTCTTAAATACAAGGATTTGCGTTTAAATCTCGATATTGGTCCCCCAAAAAAAATTTGGGGCGGGGAAGAAGTGCGCCCCAAGGCTCATATATGATAAGCTTATATCAATACCGCTCCAAATTCCAGACAACTCGTTTGATATTCTCTGTGTAACACATGCCTCGAATATATCGTTAAATCGAATTCAAAATAAAACATGTCAGCCACAGTTAGCTTTTAAATCAAGTTTTCACGAGAGCGCTTTCGTTCGTCTGATACGGTTGACAACTCACTCGTTGTAATACAAAACTGTATCAATGTTAAACTCGTTTAGCATTCTTCATGCCACACACGCCACGCAAAGTTATAACGATAAATCACATTTTATGTAAACGACGCCAGTCCTGTGTTGCTCTTAAATGAAGTTTTCAGTAGAATCACCATCGAAATCAAATGCCACGCGTTTGACTGTTTATAAAATTCAAAATAAACATTGTCAAACACTGATTGTTTTTAAATGAAGTTTTCATGGGAATATTATCAGCAACAGATCAGAAATACTCTGACGCGTGGTTCGACGATAACGAATCACGTACCGTTCAACAATGTAGTATTCTACGGCAGACGTCTATGTCCGACTTTTTATGAAATCTTATCTTTTATACATAGAGTAGAAACAATGAATGTAAACATCTGCTGCCAATAGAGCCGTTTTAATGGAGACGTGAAAAGAGCAATAGCATTATAAAAGTGATAGTTATGACAAATCGATGTTGGCAGTGCTATATTTAATTGAGTTACGAGGTGTGTTGTGTTTCAATATAAGGGTATTTTATCAATTTGATTCACAAACAATTATTAGGGAATGTGAGGTTTGATTAAGGACATGAGAGTACGTGATTTACAAACGGGATAATTGGGAATGAAAAATGTTGACATAGTGTATTTTATCTATTTGATTTACAAACGAGGTAAATGAGAGATTATGTAAGTATTATATGACGCGTTAAAGGTACATGTACATCCATTGTGTTGTTGGGGGTCAAATATTCCAAACGTTATAAATTGTGTTATTTTATCGAGAAGTACTGACTGTTACCGAAAACTACCATTTTGATGACAGTAGACCTAGCATTTTGATGATCTGAAGGTAAAAGTAGTGATTTCTGATCGAAAACCGGACAATGTACAGCGTGTGGCGCGCGTCAATGAGTCAAACGTAATTTTGGAATCTTATTTATAACAGATAAAAAGACAAATTTGAGTTGATAATGTTTAATAGGTCCCATAACTACCGTGCATGTAAATGGGACGTGCAGTTTCAGTTTCTGCACATGCATAATTATGTTACTCAATTTTAATTCAAAACTAGTCATTATGATATATTTTGGCGATTTGGGATAAATATGCAAGCTGAGTGAATTTGTTTGTGTTGTAGACAACACATGTCGTGAGTTGGCACGTATAATAGCCAAATAAAGTTTTATGAAACACAATGGATGTACCTTTAATAAAGCGCAGTTTAATCTGCCTGTTTTCCTTTCTGCGTTACTGCTCAAGCGGTATCAAACAATACTTCACTCACTCTCTTCCAAATTAACTATGATCATTTTACGTGCGCTTCAAACATTTTCACACCCGGCGACACACTTGGCAGTCGGATATTGATTGAAGAGCCAGGTCTACAAACCTGTTTCTCGGCGTTCATTTAAGTGGTTGTATCCTTTGGGCAATCAAATATATTTAATTTGAAATGTTGCAAACATTAGCACATGTAAGAACAGGAAGAATTTCTGAATAATAACTTCTTTGATGTGAAAATACACGACGTGTCGAAGTGTATATATACTCAGTCCTTCATCGGGTGGAATGTTCATCAGAAACTCTTCCTTTTCTTATGTATGCCGCTTCTAAATGTCCTTCAAAGACCTGATTATCAAATGTGTAAATTATATGAAATATATTGTATAATATTATTACTAAAACGAAAAATGACCCGTTTTTACATTTTCATCTAGAAGTTCCTCATTCGATTTGTTACTGAAACTAGAACAGACGATTTATTTAACACGGGGCAAACTGGAATCTTCCCAGTCTATAATTACGACCATTGAATTTCTGATTTCTCTTACTTAAAGAGTCATAGTGTATGTTATGTTTCTCATACAAAATCATTTGTGTCAACGTAAAAAAATGATTAAAATATATGTTTCCTCTGTAACACAGGGGCGTGTATCGTGTACCTAAATAAGACCCTACCATATTACTCGTATATAGCTTAGAAATAGCGTTTGAAAGACATATACCTGTGTAGACCCTAATACTATATAAGCGATACACGCCCTGTGTTCTGTAACATGATATGCATGTATGTATACATCCCTCGATTAGCGGTGCCACTGAATTGTATGTATTGAGTAGGAGTTTCATTTATTCCATGATTTATTATCTAATGTTGAGGACTTAATGGGTAATTGTTTAACACTGCTTACATAAGAATAAAATATCTATATTACACAATTATAAATGCTGGAAAAGGTATGTCGACCCAAGATTTCAGCATTCAAACAATAAAGAATACGGATCACACAAGATCAAGAAAAAATACTCAAAGTAACCTATTCAATTCAAGTAGTTAAAGCATAGTCCCAGATCTTGATATATTATACAAAACAGTACAATCTTTGAAGAAACACCCACTGACCTCCCACCCCCTCCTTACTCTTTCTAACATAAGAGACATACTGTCACGCCCATATTTGAGGGAGGATTTGGACCAAATGAACAGACTTAAGTCTCCATGTAATAAAGACGTTATTCCGAAGATTTTAGCTTCCAATGTCAAGTGGTTATAGAGAAGCCGTCTGAAAGTTTTAGGCAAAATGTTGACCATGCCAATATTTTAGCAGGGTCGGGATCAAATGAACAAACTTAAGTCTCCATGTGATATTAATCTGAAAATTTCAGCTTCTTGTGCCAACACTTTCGATGAAGAAGTCGTTTAAAGGTTTTAGTGAAAACGCTGATATATGATGGGGATCTGGACCAAATGAACAAACCTAAGTGCTTAGTACCTCCCCACATAAGTTCAGCTTTGAGGTGCAACGGTGTTGGAGGAGAATTTGAACATGTGTAAAGTTTACAGACGATGGACGAACACCGAACGCTGGCCAATGCATTAAGCGAATCTGGCCTTTGAGGCTGATGAGCTAAAATTATGAAAAAGATATTGCAGACGTAATACAAGAAATATTGTTGTGTTTGTATTCGCCTGGTAAAATAAAAATATTTGCCTTGCCATTATAACACAATAACTTAAAGATCAAATATGTCACTAACTGTGCAGGAAGCCTGCAATAAGACCTATAAGACCTGTTTGACTTAAGTGGATATATAGGCTGGATAAAAAGTAAACCAATTCCATGTTGAGTATTTCCCATCACATTTTAGTGACAGGAAACGATTTATTTTAAAGTTTCTTAATTAGATTTTTTATACGATGTAATGGGGTATGTGTGGTTCCATTTTGAATAGGTGTTGTGTGAGGTCAACAAAGTGAAATACCACAGGCTGGGGAGGAAATATGGATATGGGTAATATATACAAACATCAATAAGGTTTATATGGTTTAGTCTCTATAATCAACACAGGATTGGGAGGAAATATGGATATGGGTAATATATACTAACATCAATAAGGTTTATATGGTTTAGTCTCTATAATCAACACAGGATTGGGAGGAAATATGGATATGGGTAATATATACAAACATCAATAAGGTTTATATGGTTTAGTCTCTATAATCAACACAGGATTGGGAGGAAATATGGATATGGGTAATATATACAAACATCAATAAGGTTTATATGGTTTAGTCTCTATAATCAACACAGGATTGGGAGGGAATATGGATATGGGTATTGGTGTGTATATATATAGACTAAACCATATAAACCTTATTGATGTTGTTTGTAGATTTGGGAGTAAAGGTGGTGTGATGTGTCATTATATACAACATATATACTTTTATTCCTCCAAAGGAAAGTACAAAGAAAGAACATGGGCAAACAAATTATTTTACATTATATTCACATTTCAAGTAAATTAGGGTATAGCAGTTACTTTGGGAATCTTGGGAAGAGTTTGAAGACAGCTGTGTGTTCTTATGGTTTTGGCATTATACACTTTATTAATCATGGTGAGGTCATTATGTGAAATACAAGGACTCGAGACCGGACTCCCGAGGTGGTCTGACCTGACCGAGACCCAGGTCGAGGTCGGGCCAGACTGCCCAGTCAGGTCCAAGAGTCCTTGTATTTCACATAACGACCTCACCATGAGTAATTAAGTGTTTCGTTATACCAAAATTCTTTTTTCTTCTTCAGGCTCTAGTTTGTTTTTCTTATTTGTCAAATCAGGGAACCCATCAGATGATGCCATCTTGAAAGCAAACGTAAAAACAGTCACATGACAAATCACGTGACGAGTCAATATCTCAGGTCAGTGACAGAAATTTCTGTCCAAAAACTGACCTCATCGCTGGAATCGCGGGTCAATGTACAAAAATATTTTTCGATCACGTGTTGTGAACTCACTAGCGGATCCGGGGGGGGGGGGGGGGGGGGGGGGAGAGGAGGGTCCGCCCTTGGAACTGGCCAATGATATTCTTACAAATTTAATAGAGGTATAATAAATTGTATTGTGTCTTCATCACTCGACTTTTATGGAGATCTAGGAGTGAAAATAGTTCAAGATAGTCTCACTTTGGTTATGTAGGAGGACAACCTCTCTAATATCAAATGTTCCAGAGCAGGTTCACACTGTATGCACCAGCAGATCACTGTAGTCTAGTCCTCATAATACAGCTTACATTTTTACGGGAACTCCAACGCGCACACAGCTGCACAGGCAATCCACAGTGGTTTGTATTGCTGAAACAAATTAAACAGTTCCTAGGTCCAATACTTCGATACGATACACTCTATACCATATTTATTATTATAGGGTGTATCGTATCGAAGTATTGGACCTAGGAACTGTTCTGTTTCACCAATACAAACCCCTGTGAGGCAATCTGTACAGAGGCTTCAAGGAAGGATAACTCTTGTCTACCAACCAGGCTGAAGTTGGAGATATAGGATGAATCACAGGGGCCTGTTGCTTAGAAACAGCGTTTGGAAGACATATACCTATATAGGATCCCCATTGACCAAGGAGTCTGTACACAAGATTTCAGCTTTCTAGAGCTATTAGTACTGGAAAAGAAGATGAAAATAAACTTTTAGATAATGACCCCTGGGATCCATATTTGGGGTCAAAGGTCACTAAATCTACAATTTAGAAGGTGCTCTCTACAGCTTGAGGCGGTGGTTCTTGAAAATAAAAGTACAGTATCGCTTTAGCTCATCAGGATCTGTATTGTTTGATGTAGAAAACCAAAATAAATTGTTCTCAATAAAATACACCATCCCTAGCCATGAAAACCCCCCAAGTCTTCAAAATTATCAGTGCATAACAAAAACATGACTTGACACTAAATTTGGATGAAATTAGTTCTGCAAGTATCACAATTCCTTCAAAGATATCAATGAAAATAGGTTTTAGGCAATAGCCCATCATTTTTACCAAAATTTCAGGGGTGCACCAGGTCTGGAGAAGAAGTGGAGAATATGAAAAGTTTACTGATGATACCCAACAGACAGACAGGAAAGTGTCGGGATGGACGACAGTTGGATGCCATGTCACAAGCCAATCAGGGCCTTTCATGTCTGATGAGCTAAAAATTATGGCTTTAAAATTCTCATTCCTACGATTACTTCTAATACTCTATCAAACAAAGCTGAGCTGTAGAACGTTGATCTTGCTCCATTCTGCCACCTAAAGAACCAGTACATTGTTGGCATACATATCTCCTAATATTGGTACATGATCCATGAAAGTGTTAGGTGGAGTGAAGCACTAATAAAATCTCACCATGAAGTACATACAAGGTAACCTTAGACTTCAAAGGGATTACGGTGTAAATACTACTTGCTTATTTTTATATAAATTAAGCAGGTCCGTAGCAACAGGGGTCAAATGACGGTCAAATGATTTAAATATAAATGCCAAAATTTCACAGAGCTGGTCAAGAGTCTGCCAAAAGGCATTGACAAAGATCCTGAACTTTCAAACATCATATTTGAAATAATGTCAAAACAAAGATACATACAATTTATTTCAGATTATATATAACAAGCAATGAAAAAAAGACAAGAAAAATACTTCATATTCATAAAGATTCAAAATATATATGTACAAACAATGCATAGAATCACTGATAAATATATATATTTCATTTTTAATATGTGAATTCTATTGAAAATAAAACATTAAGTATAAGACCCCATAAAAAAGGAATTTGTTTCTGGTTTCCGCCCGTGCCCACGCCTCCGGTCTTTAACAAAGAAAATGTTACTCGTTTTTGTTGAGATAGAGTGTAGGGGTGAGATATTGACTATTTGGAATACCGGTAGTAACATGTTTAAGAGGGTTTGTACTTTATTTATACAAATAATTGTATAAATTTTCGTTGTTTATCACATCATTCAACAAACAAAAATGTCATTAAAAAAAAATCGTGTCATCGCATCATTTTTGTCAGCCTGTAAAGACCAGACTCTTTTCTTCTTTTTTTTTAGGCCTAACACAACTTTGTAACTGGGTAGGTTCATGGTAGTATCAATTCTAATGCAGAAAGAGAATGTATTTACCAGTATTTATGTCTCATCTCATATATACATATACAATACTAAATACATGGTCATGTGATAACGAAAGTGAGTCTCATACCAAATTCTATTCACGAATTGCAAACAAATGTTGTCACATGACCATGAGATAAGAATTTATTTATTACTCAATCAATATTCTACTAAATAAATATTTAAAACAACAACCAGCTGATGGGGAAAAAAAACATGTATGAATATTACCCATACGGGTGAGAAGACACAGGTGATTATTTTTGTGATATTTGAACATGTGCTTTCAAGTGATTCTCAACGTTGATTGGTCGGTTACCCAGAGAAAGAATGACTATGACGTCATAAAACAATGGTCTGATGCGACAAATTATCTTATGATGTCACAATGTTACTGTGGCGACAGGTCCTTCACAGTGGCCGCCCAACATGAAAATGTAATAACCAAGCGTAATTTGGTCAATTTAATTGCATAATGGGTAATATATAGAATAACCAACTCGGTACGAGTGATTACGGGAAATATCCACTCGTCTAAATAATGTTCAGAGCCACTCGCTAAAGCTCGTGGCTGAACATTATTTAGACCCCTGGATATTTCCCGTAATCACTCGTACCGAATTGGTTATTCTCTAAATATCAATCAGGCAAAACAAAATAGATCACTAATTGGTAGGTGTCTACACATGTCATACGCCAACAAACATGAAACAAAAATAATTCTTTGAGAATTGATATAACAAACAACAACAAGCAACGATAAATGTCAACACGTGACGTCATTGGAATGTTTGCAAGAGATGTATCACACGTGTGTAACCAATTCATCGTTATCTAATACATACATGTTGATACAATCTAAACATACAAGGAGTCAAAAGGCTTTAAGAGACAAAAGCAATAAAATAATATAAATGTTGCAATATATTTGTTAAAATGAAATCAAGATATAATTAAGATTTGCATATAAATGAAATATAGATAAAATTGTTACCCCACAATTGTAACCAATACATGTATGTACAATACAAACATCCTCACACTCATCCACACTCCCATACTCAACCCCTAACCTCACACACCTCTCGGATATAAGACCACACCCAAGCCTAAGACCGCCCCACTTGACAGAGGGTTGTCCTGGTTGGGGTTATTCTCAGGTTATAGCCCACCCCAAATTTTCCAGATGCTCCATGGTCATACATTACATAAATCTATAATATTATTTTAAGTTAACTGTCAAAAACCTTCATAAAACCTTTTCTGATTGTCTGATGGTCTCAGGTATAAATTTTCATCTGAGTTGGGTCTCTCCCATCTAAAAGCCCACCCCCATGTCTTCAAGATGTTTGTTTGCCTGGGACCATGGTCTTATACCCGGGATAACACGGTATATATATACACTCCCTACATATTACACAATTTTTCAAAGGTATGTTATAGATGGGACAACAAACCAAACAGGAGTGACTATTGACCCTATCGCAACTTACTACTGAGATAGTGATAAGACTATCGTGATCTACTATTGTAAAAGATATTGCAAGATAATAAAAACAAAAACTTTTATTAGAATCATCGATGTGGTGAAAGTATTATGCCGCAAAACTTTAAATAAAACGACAATGGAACACCTTTTGCAAGTTTTTGCACAAAAGCAAAAATGTGCATATAACTCTAAAAACACACTTCTTGACACTCAATGATGAAATAAGTTGAAATGAACATTCATAAAATATAGGTGTAAATGTGAATGTATCTTAATTCAGCATACACTACACTATCAAAAATATTGAGAATTACTTTATTACTATCACTGCATCGACTCTGTTGTCATGTTTCACATTAAGTACTATTGCAAATAGCTACTGTTCGATGCATTGCTAATTTAATTTCTTACACCCCTAGAATTAAATGATGATATCAATGAGAAGAACATATGTTTTTGATATGGCAAAACATCACAGACAAAAAGCTTTTGAAATTCCAATAGAAAGATACACATCGAACCCCGGACCTCTTGATCCGATTCCGAACGCACTAACCACTGCACTATCCCGCCCCCGGGATGCTTCAGAACACGAGAGCAGTATGTAACAGGCCATCATCAGACTGCAGAGGAAACCTCTACCATTTTGCAACTTTTATTCCTTTGAAACAATTGATTCTATTTGCCAACCCTCTTGATAAATTTTAGAGTTAGTTGTCCCCACTTCTCAATTTGAAAGTACGGCAGCTATATATGCATGCCTAGAGTTGCACTATTTTACCTAATGAGGTAGGTATCCACCCCACCCCTCCCCATCCCACCCCACCTCACCCCACTGTTGATTGCCATCTGTCATGTTGTATCATGTAAACATTGACAACAATATTGTATCCAGCCGCAGTGAATAAATAAATAAATGTGAAAAAAAATAATTCTAATACTTATGTCCAATAACCTGTTCTTTTAAATTATTCTAAATACAAGTATCAACAGGGCAAAAGATGAATTATTGCTTAAATAATATTTTTAAAAAAACAAGAAACAGTCTTACTATGTACATTTAACAGTTTGTATACTGTTTAAAACATGACAGGTTTTGATATGTACATGTCATACAATTTAAACAGTTTGCTGCTAGTGTTTTGGAATGATCAATGCACAGCTTTATTAGTCTGTCAAAGCAGATATGGAGATCCTAATGGAATGGAAGGCTCCTTTTTTTAATTAAGCTGACAACCAACACCATTCTAATTTCTAAACATCCATATGGTAGATCATTGGAGTAGTCAATGAACAAAGGGGGAAACACTTACATCCTCACTCAAGTGGAATGTGATGAAGGAGTGAGTATATACTCAGAAACATCATGTATTTTCACATTAAAGAAGTTGTTTTACAGAAAATCTTTCTGTTCTTGTGTATGCCAGTTCTAAAAACCCTTCAAAGACTTGACTTTCACATGTGTTCCACTGCAGTTCAAGAAATCTCTACACCTCGACTCAAAATGTTTTCTTTTTTAATGTCACACATAAAGGGGGCACCAACTCATGAAATCCTTGGTCCGCCAATGTGGCATCTTGCAAGCGTTGATTGCAGATACATCAGAATTTTCTAGGAAACTCTTTTCCATTTACCAAACAACCCATTTCTTCATACTCTTCGATCAAACTTCGGAAAACTTTGTCACAGTTCAGAAGATGTTTATTTCCTTGAAAAGAACACAAGTAAACAAATAAGGTATTTTGACCAAAACATTAAAAAAAATTAGTAGTTTGATTTATTTAGTTCAAAAGCACAAATCTATACACATTGTATATATTTTTGCAGCTCTCCCTTTAACTTACCCCATATGACATAATTCAGACCAGTCTCTATTACTGGCTAATTTAGGCTTTGCTGCAATTTGTCACTTGTTCTGTGCCAGTATGGCAGCATGCTGCTGAACATGCAATCAGCAATCTCAATTATGCCTTATGGGGGTAGTTGCTTCTTTTTATTGATTTTGGAAATATCTGTGAGTTTTCGAATAATTTCTTTGCTAGAGGAGCTTGAACATAATGTGTATTTATAAAGAAAAAAGCCATTGGCTCTGGAGCTCATGAGCATTTTGCATGTTTTATAATCTTTGGTAAACTGTTATATAAATCATTCAATTAAATGCAATTAAAATGCTTTTAAAGGAAGGTAATTAAAGGGAAAGTTCTATCACCGATCTTTCGGCAGCATCTGCAATCTTAGTTTCTTGGCATTTTGTGAAATGAAAACAAGCAATTTAAAATTTTTGTAATAATAAAACATATACACTGAAAGAATATTCACATGATAACACATAACGTATCATTAAGCCAACTAGAAATAAGTGCATGTGATGCACTGTGATGTGACCCTTATTGTTCACTTATGCTAAGCACTAAGTTCAATACTGCATTAATAAAGAGAAATAAAAAAATCAGAATAGCCAAAGTAGCAAAAGGCACCACTCTATCACTAGGTCTAAGCAAATACAAAGTTTGGTGAAAAAATATTGAACGGTTTTGGAGATAGAGGCCGGAAAAGGTCCCTACCATCAATATGCACTTATTTCAAATTGTTTCCATGGAAACCAAAAAAAACAAGAAATTCAGAATAACCAAAATAGCAAAAGGCATCACTCCACCACTAGGTCTAACCACATACCAAGTTTCTTGAAAACATATTGAACGTTTTTTAAGATATGGCCCGGAAAAGAAAGCATTACGGAATGATGGAATGACGGAATGACGGACGGAGGCGAAAACATTATGTCTCCTGAAAATCTGTTCAGGGGACATAATAAACAATATGCTATCAGGTTGTAGTAAAATTTTCCCAACTCGCAACGCCGATATTCGAATGGCTCCAATTGTCATTGTTTTTATTTCTCAACAAATGTGCACATGTTTTATTTGTGAAATGTAAAGTCATCAAAGTATTAACTTCATTAATATCTTTCAATTTGACTGTGTTTTAATCATATATTAACAGCATATACGTATAAACGGGAATATCCTCTTGAATTTTGTTTCCACCAAAAATACCCCGATAGAACCCTCCTTTTAAGAGGCACAAACCTGCTCACCTGTGATTTCAAAGCAAAAACTAATAACTTGTTTGAATGAAGCAAACCATCAGTTTGTAGACAAAATGCACCTGAACACCCTACCACCCCCTTCATCTTCCCCCCTCAAGTAACGTACCACTACCCAAACTCCTTCTCACCGAGAATGTTCATTACTAGGTTATGGAGAAACCTTGTTTACGAGGACTTACCAGAGATTGTGTACCCTGAGAGGAGGTTACCATCCTGAGGCCCGGAGGTCTCAGGGTACACAATCTCTGGTAAGTCCGAGTAAGAGGGGTTTCTTGAACTTATCAACTGTCTAAGTGAATCAAAACAGACAAAATCAATGTAAAATACGCATATACATAAACAACACGCGCCTTATAATAGATACCGTTGGGATTCACAGTATAGCGAGAGTGTGGTTATAACGTGACCTAAACTGACTGACTGTCACGAGAAGCTCGTGCAATGCACGCGAAATTTGAAAACACATGTAGTTGCAAGCGGTTCATTTCAAGAGAGACCGTCAACGGGTAAACATGTCGGAGTCAGAAAACGAACTATTTTTTACCCAGTCAAAATTTCGAAAAGAGTGTGAAGAAGATGACTTTAATTACAGATTTGGAAAACCTTTAAGCGAGAAAGAACTTGCTGAGAAGCTTAGGTCCGGAATGTCTAAACGCACTTTAATGAAAAAAGAGTGGGCCCTTGGCATACTGAAGAGATGGAAAGAGGAGAGGCGTAACAGACCAGTTGCTGAAAACCTTTCGTTGTCCAAGAGTTGCTTGACCGACAATTTAGTGGACATGACTGCCGAGGATATTAACCATGTCTTGAAATTCTTCTTTTTTGAAGCCCGCAAACAGGATGGCGGTTATTATCCTTCAACTACTTTGTATTGGTTATTTGCAGCCTTCTCTTCAATACTAAATTTGAATGGATCCACCTTTAAACTTTTTGAAGACGATGAATTCGAAGACGCCCGACGAGGATTAGACACCGTTATGAAGGAAATGTCCTCCAAGGGACTTGGCACCAGCTGTAGAAAACGACAGTCCACAAAAGCTCTTGAGACCCTTGCGAGCTCGAGTGAGAGCCACGTTGTTTAATGACCTACCAATAATGATGAGACCCTTGCGAGCCCGAGTGAGAGTCACGTTGTTTAATGACCTACCAATAATAATGAGACCCTTGCGAGTCTGAGTGAGAGCCACGTTGTTTAATGACCTACCAATAATGATGAGACCCTTGCGAGTATGAGTGAGAGCCACGTTGTTTAATGACCTACCAATAATGATGAGACCCTTGCGAGTCTGAGTGAGAGCCACGTTGTTTAATGACCTACCAATAATAATGAGACCCTTGCGAGCCCGAATGAGAGCCACGTTGTTTAATGACCTACCAATAATAATGAGACCCTTGCGAGCCCAAGTGAGAACCACATTGTTGAATGACCTACCAATAATGATGAGACCCTTGCGAGCCCGAGTGAGAGCCACGTTGATCTGGTTCTGGTCTGTGATGAATCCCAGATTGTATGTGCACCAACCCCTGGTTGGGTTCCTCTCTATCTTGTACTCGGGGAGAGACCGTACCGTGCTGAATATCACATAGTCCCACTCTCCACCTGAATAACAACAAGTGTTTGCATAATGACAGTGTTCCCATCCCAAACATTGACTCAGGTAGGATACATGTACTATCTTTAACATCTTAGTTAAAATGATGATGACCTTGAAAACAAGGTCATGGTCACCTAAGTGAATAGGCAACTCTGTCATATGCAAATACAGCTAGCTCCCCAGTGAAAAAGAAACAGGGATTCCAGTGTATCCTGGTCGAATCCCGGTTTTCAGATCGGGATATAATGGGAATAGGTGGGATGACTGGGACTAGTTTTTCAACAACCAGGATTCCAGTTCCATCGGGAAAATATGACATTGAAATCCCGGATCAAACTGGAATTTACACTGAAATCCCCGGATCAAACCGGGAATTTTATTTTTCAAATCCCTTAACAAACTGAGATTTCACTGAGAAAATTAATATTTTAAAAAGTGCCTAAATTAGGATTACTATATTACACACAAATGGGAATCACAAACAATCTCGGGATTCTAATAAATATTGACCAATTCCAACAAAGTAAAACAACCATAAATTAAAAATTTACCATAAATATTGGTTCTTAACTTAATTTTCATCTCCCAAAACTTATGTTTACATAGAGATAAATGAATATGTGTACCGTATGTGTACTCAATGTCTCTAGTTGGCACAAACTCATCCTACAGCTGTATATCCTTTTTTCTTCAAAGATTTTTAAAAAAGTGTGGAAAGTTGACAAAAAAGCAAAGAATTTGTGCCCATTAGTGCAAAGGCAATATATATGCATGCCTTATGATATTGTACTATAATTCTTTTATATATATTTAAAATAAAATTGTTTCCTTTTCTACAGGCAATGTGGATATTTTGTTTTACTATAACAATTACAGGTAAACAAATATTGTTTAATGGATTATTATTTAGAACTAACATCAAAACTTGCTAAAAATACTTTGCTTTAAATTCACATTTTATGTTAATATTTCAATTTAATTACATACTTTCATTTGACAAGGCAATTTCAATTTGTTCTATTTCCTAATGTGATTATAAGCTTTAAGGGATTTTATGGGTGCTTCTTCCACTCTTAAACTCTAAGCATAGCATGCAACGTTATATCAGCTAATATGATGCACAGTCTTCAGTGCAAGGAGCTCTAGCTGCCAAGCTCTTTGTAGCGTTCTTTTGGGTTTACTTAAGCTACAGTGATGTTGGGAGTTTTGTAGATTAGCAAACGCCAAAAGGTTGGCAACCAGTGAGGTTCCCGGGCCTCGTTCCGCTTGCGCTACAGTGAGCGCAAGCGGAACGAGGCCCGGGAACCAGGTTGAAAGGTTGGAACCAAAACAATAATGAAGCAGATATTACCGTATATTACCGGGTATAAGTCGAGAATTTGATACACAAAATTAGGGGGTCAAGGAGGGGGGTCGACTTATACACGGGGTCTATGTTTCAGCCCCAAAAATCTAGAGGCCAGGTAAGTATCTGCCAGCCCAGCAAGTCGAACGGACGATGTTTACACCGGAAACAATTCACAAACATCGATGTCCAGTCAATATTAAAATCATTGAATAAAAAACATATGCTTTATTGTTGTCTTTTTAAAATACAAATATAGCGTGATATATGAATAAAAAATAACATTTCAATCACGAAATTTCATTAAAGTTTAGATTATAATCTTCACTATTACCTGACAAACATCGATCGATATCTAGCCTTGATGTAAGTCGAGTGACCCGATAAGGTCACGTGGACCAATGAGATTCTACATAGAAGCCGGTGACATGCGAGATAGATACTCATGAAAAAATAATCAAGTGTTTACGCAGTGAGAAGTGCTAATTACTGGTACGAGTAGACGTATAATTTCTGAGATGTTCTAACATAATAGCATATATTCAAAAATATTTAGAGAAATGTAAATTGCCGATTGTCATTGTATTGTTACTGAGATGTTCACCATTCATTTTGTATAATATTCAATACTTGTTAATAGACAGACGTACGTGTGATTAAGGTTGTGAATAGATTTGTTAATTGCCAGTCAGGGTAGTGATTCATTAGCGCATCCGGTAATTATCTAAGCTTTGATGTTTAATTAACATTAATTGATAGTAATTAACAGTAATTAAAGCCTGTCACTTCTCATCTCAAAAGTAAAAGCAATGTCTTTTTATGTCTTTTTCCACTAGGTAACAATTTAACTATTCACCGGTTATCTAATAAAGTTTTGTCAACATGTTGGTCGTAGTTTATTCGGCTTGATGAGAGGAAAATGTAATTTGATTGAAACAAATAATAACAGACACCGTGAGTCACAAGTTGTATTTTTTTATTGGTTGTTTACAACGTCTGAAAAATAAATTATCATTCTATAATATTTAGGGCAAAACAATTGATAAGTCGATGGACATCACTGCTTACCAATATCGCCGCTGTGTTGACTCTTGTGCATGTCGACTTGTCACTCGGTGTCAGTCAGCACGTGGTAAAAGGGGGGTCGACTTATACATGAGATATAGGGTTTTGACCAGTATTTGGGTAGTTGATAAAGGGGGTCGACTTATACGCCCCCGGGTCGACTTATACCCGGTAATATACGGTAGCAATGTAATTTCTTGTCAAAAACATCATGTCTAGAGCCAGAGAGGGTCCGACCTCAAATTGTAATTTAAGTCCGTGGTAATGCTTAAACTCTCATTTGATCTTCTTATCAGTGTTATGTTCGCACGGTGGTTCGGTGAACTACCGGCGGAGAGACAACCAGAGCACGACCAGTTCACACGACTTTACTACAGAACTCTGTTATCTGTGATCCATGATGTCTGTTTTAATGTGTAAAGTACTGGGCAAGTGTTAGTTCATGCATAAAATGATGTAAACTCTACTCTCATGTTGAGTAAGTTTTCCTGACATTTGGTCACTTAGTAAGAGTTTATTTGAGTAATATTTCAGTATTTTCCAGTTGCTAGTAGCATATATTCTAGTAAAATTCATGTCTGCTACTCATATTTTCCCATTTGAATCAAATTACTTGTGTCATGATCAATTGTCAAACAATCTCAGAGTAAGAAATTCATAGCAGAGTAACCAAGTGTAAAATAATTAATTACTAAGAGTTCATTTATATTCAACAGGGATTGGGAATAAGGGCTTTTAGTCATTTTCAGAAATTTGAATGGGCCATATATAATATTCCCCTTTGTAGCAATAGTAAAATTTCAAATTTTAATGGGCCATTTATTCATCCTATGTGCAAAAAGCATGGCCCCTACCTTTCCTAAACCCTGATTCAAAGATAGTTTGCTGATAGTGTTTACTCTGTATAATGATTTGTTACTACATAGAAAATCTCAGTCACCAAAGTGTCTTCTAACATCAAATATATCAACACAAGTTGATTAAAGTTACAAATATCTGAGGCTTGCCGAGGATATTTTCACTTTAATCAACGAGCGTTGATATATTTGATATCAGAAGACACGAGGGTGAGATTTTATTTATCATTCAAACTCATTCTTCAACAATTATAAGCCAAAGACTGACATATCTGAAACACAAAACTACCATTTAGCTTCTTCAGAAGTGATCTCGGTGAGGTCATAGCATAATGTGACGTCATAAGCATTATGACATCATAGTACTGTTACGTCGTCAACTTTGTGATGTAATAGCACTGTTCTTAGTGATGCAAAAGCTTTGTGATGTCATTAACTGATGATGTAATAGGATTATGATGATTTGATTGTAGCGATATCTACAATGTAGATATCGCTTGTAGATATCGTTTGATCTCACACAAGCGATATCTACTGTGGGAGCCAGTTTTGGATGATAAATACTATTGAATTAATAACAGAACAGTAACTGTGTGTTTTCTGTTTATTGCAGAACATGACTGTTTCCCTTTTTTTTCTCCCGGTGGGATCACACTGGGATCACACTGGGATCAACTGAATCCCGCTTTTTTGTACTGGTGGGATCCCAGCGGGATAGTGCTGGAATCCCGCCCTAATCCCACTGGGATTCCCGGTAACTTTTTCACTGGGGAGACTGTCACCAAATTTGAAGGCATTGGGTGGTCAGATTTTCTATATATAGCATAAAACAAATGGTTTGAAAAGTAGTCAAAGGATTTTGTTGACTTGAAAACAAGATCAATGTCAAAGTTGACCGGCTTAATCCCCCAATGTAGGTTGTCATAAAATCTGGAGGCTCTGTGTATGTCAGTTCATGAGATATCATGTTAACACGAGTTTTGAGGTGAGGTGAGGTGAGTTGGGGTTTAACGCCGCTTTCAAGAGTATTTCACTTATATCGTGGCTGCTAGTATTACGGCAGGAAGAAAGCCCGCAAGGCCATGTGGCTATGTATTGCGGTAAAACATGCGAGCATCGGCTGGAACTAGCGAACCATGGGATCAAAGGATTAACGTGGCCTTAATCAATATCTTATGACCTTGACCTTTGACCTTCAAGGTCACACAGTCAATGATCACTTTTCATTGTGTATAACAATCATGTAATGATTCAAAATGCTAACCCTTAACTTGCGGGTCCCGGAATTATCCGGGCGGGCTATAAGCGATTCTGAGGTACCTCAATACGGATCCCGGATCCTATACTTAGAATATTTCACGGCTGTCTCGCTAGTTTGCTAGCCGTGGCAACGGGTCCCGAGTCGATTGTGTCCGTGAGTCGCTCCATGAGAATGGCTGTATTTATGCTCCGCGGCCCGCCATGAGAATGAAGCTTTGATCTGTTTCTGGTCGGAATGTCCAGCAAAATTCACACCAATTTGCGTGTGCATTGTTGACCCATAACGCATCGATAATTAGCTTTACAAAAGGCCAATTTTGTCGGGCTTCGCTCCGATGGCTAATCTGCCCGGCGGCTAATTATCGCCTAAGTGTCTGCACTGGCCCGGGGTGAGATAGGCCCGTACAGGCTTATCTGTCTCTTACGCCACATGGGCAGAAAGCCTCTAATTACGGGAAGATATTGCGATAAGCTACCTTTCTCTCGCACTTCGAATCATATGAACTAATTGGGTGTTTTCAATTTTTTTATACCAAAATAAAGAGGAAAGAATGGCCCTTATTCCCATATAAAAATTGCAATTGCGCTTACAAAACTGAAAATACAGCAATCGCACAGAGATGGGCGATTTTCGCACTTTTTATCTTTGAAACATGTGGCGCATTTACCCCAACATGCCTCGGCGCTCTATTTTTAAGAAATTACTTGGGATATTTTCATAATTGTTTTATCAGTATATAGATAAAAGAATTGTCTTCAATTCCATATAAAATACGTGTATTTTCGGCAATAACTTTTGATGCGCCAAGTGTCGCGCAGGAGGTGATATTCGGCTTTGAATAAGTGGCACTCTTAGCATATATCATCATTACAGGCTTTATAACTTTTGAACCGCAAGTCCGATTTTTATAATTTTGACATCATTGTAAAGAGGAAAACATTGTCTTCAATTCCATGTATAATGCGCATGTTTTCGGGAAGAACTCTGCATGTGCGAAGCGCCGCGCCAAAAGGTATAAGTTTCGCACTTCATAACTTTTGAACCGCAAGTCAGATTTTTATAATTTTTACATCATTGTAAAGAGGAAAAGATTGTCTTTAATTCCATATATAATGCGCATATATTCAAAAGTGAAGAAGTATGATAAAATATAACTAAAATACTGTTCTTTTGATACGCAAATATAGAGCTTTATAAACGATGAACAACTGTCATGACGGAATTTTGTTTCCAGTTTTGGGAAAAAAAATATAAATAAAAACGAAAATATATTTGAGTATGGGACCCGCCGCTAGGGGAAAAGCCTTTTCGTGGGAATATTTTCTCAGGAAAATATTTCACTTTTCGGAGTTTCTAAAAATGCGTGAACATTTTTGTTAGTGATGTCATTTGCGAAAGGTTTGCATTTCTAAAATTCAAATGCGAGGGCGCACCCTTCCATACCATTTGAATTGAATTTATTATTTTATTTTTTACATTATTGAATAAAAGACGTTTCATTCAATAAGATTTGAACAATTATTTATAAGTGTAGCGGACTGAACTGAGCAGATGGAGAATTTGATTCCTCACCACTTTTAATATCAAAGTTTTTTTGTATCGCAATTACTTTTTTAGGTATTAGTTTTTTTCGTGAGCAGGGGAATTTCCGACGGGTTTCGCCATGACATAATGAGAAAAAATTCCCATGAACATGGGCGTGGTCCGTCATCTTCGGGACCGACCCACAACTATAAATATCTACCGGGGGGTGCGCGGACCCCCCCCCCCCCCCCCTGCTTTTGGTCGCCAACCCCCAACCGTTTTGTACAAATTAAAAAAAAAAATTCTACTTTGAAAATAAGGTTCGGGTCATTCCGAGGTATAAAGGTTTCTGCTATATATGTCGAGAGGGCATGGGAAGCCATTCCCAATAGAATCCGGGGTTCGTCCCACAGGATTGTTCCTTGGAGCCTCTCGTTCTCAAAAGAGAACATGGGAAACCTGTCCCGCGATTGAATCCGGGGTCCGCCGCGGAAGACGGGTACGGGAATTCCCTGAGAGCATGGGAGAATGTTCCCATGGGTCCGGGCTCCGCCTCGAGAGACTGCTCCTTGGATGCTCTGCTTCATGAAAAGAGAAGTCATTCGGCAACTGACAACCCGAGCTTCCTGACGTAGTAGTATATTATCCGCGCCTCGCGGCCGGTGCTACACGTCGCCGAGGAAATCAGAAAATGTTCCGTTTGACATATGCGTCGGCAAAATCGGCGCGATGTCAGAAGCCGTCGGCACTTGCGGCGCAGTCGTCCTAGATGCGCCGGGAGTTTCTGAAACTGGCAATTGAACGCCCATGAAGCTCACATTCATTATCTCTGTATGTTTATTGTCTCTAATCACATGTTATATCTTGCATACATCTAACGCATTTTCAATCATTTACAGCTTGAAGTATAATGCTGCGCGGACGTGGACGCAGGGCCCTGCTGCGACGTCCTAGGGCGATGCATACTAGGACACGCAGCTTTGAAGCCGTTTCAAGCGACGATGACTTCATCAACGAGATCCATGCTGATGAAGCCTCAGTGATGGCAGCAGTGGTTTAGACAGTGATGATGCATATGATCGGGACACTGTCATAGATAGTGAACATGGTGACACAGATGGTCTATGTGATATAGAGACAGAGATTGCAAGAAACATTTTTGCCGCCGGTAATTCCACCAAAGAAGACTTTAGTGGTTTTGAGGAGGAGTTTGCCGATATACCACAATATAATCAAGATAATTCACAGACGTTTGATGAGTGGGTGGATGGTCCACGGCCACGTGTAAATTTGCCTTTCACTGGTCAAACTGGGTTGCGCCAGTTCATAGAACTTCCTGAGAACCCTGAACCTATTGACTTTTTCAATTTGTTTATACATGATGATGACTATGAGGATATGGCAACGGAAACCAATAGATATTTCAAACAAGCAATGGAGGACAAAATTCTAAGACCCCATTCAAGAATGCAACAGTGGCAAGACACAAATGCAGAAGAGATGAAGGTATTTGTAGCCATGACAATAGCCATGTCATTAGTTGTGCAGAGAAACTTTGCTGAGTACTGGTCAACAAGTGATGTTACCTCAACGCCTTTCTTCGCCATGTGCATGCCCCGAGACAGGTTTTGGCTTCTTATAACCTACCTACATTTGTCTGACAACAAGAAGATGCCGGGCCGTATCACCCCGAACTTTTCACCAATAAATAAACTGGGACACTTGTATATCCGGATAGTTCACCGTTTTTCAAGAGTGTATAAACCGCATCAAAACATTTCAGTCGACGAGGGCATGGTGCCCTGGAAAGGTAACTTATCTTTCAAAGTTTATCTTCCCGACAAGCCTAAGAAGTATGGGATAAAGGCTTTCATGTTGTGTGACTCGCACAACGGATACGTTTGCAAGTTCAAACTCTACACTGGAAAAACGAATGAACCGGTTTCTAAAGGTGGCAAAACTTATGATGTAGTCATGGACTTGGTGAACGACTACTTTGGACAGGGGCATCACATCTTTATGAACAACTATTATTCGTCCACAAATCTGTACATGAACTTGTGGGAGCGGGGAATCGGTGCAACGGGGACGTTGAGAGCCAATCAAAAGGGCCTTCCTGATTCAGTCAAGAAGCCTAAAAAGAAAGCTAAGCAAGGGGACATGACAGTTTCTCACAACCATAACCTACTCGTTCTTCGCTACGAAGATAGAAAATCAGTCCTTCTCATGTCAACTGTTGAAGATACACAACTTGAACAAACAGGGAAGAAGAACCGGGCAACAGGGGAACCAGTTCTCAAGCCGCGCATTGTAACAGCGTACAACAAGTACATGGGAGGTGTTGATCGGGCCGACCAGATGTTGTCGTACACGCCATTACGAGTGAAGACCCTGAAGTGGTGGAAACGGGTTTGGTTTCACGTTCGTTTATAAAGAATATAGTCAAGATAAACCTCTAAAAACAAGTCGGGAATACAGGAAGGCTTTGGCGCAACATATAGTAACATTTGCGGACAAGGAACAAGTTCCATCACTGTGCAGACGTCCCCGTGGTCGGCCGAGCACAAGCGACGAGAGTGTCATTCGTCTTCATGGACGTCACTTTCCGACGAAGATTCAGCCTGAAGGAAGAAAAACGTCACAAGGATGTGTGTGGTATGCTCTAAGGCAAAACGCCCCGTCCTCGCAAAACAGATAGAAGAAGGCAATGTGCCAGCAAGGAAGAAAAAATAGAGCCATGGGCTCTGTAGCTCATCAGTGTTTCATTGATTTACTATCTAAAGTTGAATATTTAATAGTTATTTAAGTTATTGTTTACAAGCAAAAGATAGGTTCTTAGATCATGACCACTGTGACCCCATTTGGGGTCACGGGGTCACACAATCAACAATTTAGAATCCCCATTGGCCAAGGAGTCTGCACACAACTTTTCAGCTCTCTAGACCTTTTGGAACTGGAGAAGAAGATGAAAATAGGTTTTTAAGGATGTGACCCCTGTGACCCCATTTGGGGTCATGGGGTCACGAAATCTACAATTTAGAATCCCCATTGGCCAAGGAGTCTGCACACAACTTTTCAGCTCTCTAGACCTTTTGGAACTGGAGAAGAAGATGAAAATAGGTTTTTAAGGATGTGACCCCTGTGACCCCATTTGTGGTCACGGGGTCACGAAATCTACAATTTAGAATCCCCATTGGCCAAGGAGTCTGCACACAACTTTTCAGCTCCCTAGACCTTTTGGAACTGGAGAAGAAGATGAAAATAGGTTTTTAAGGATGTGACCCCTGTGACCCCATTTGGGGTCATGGGGTCACGAAATCTACAATTTAGAATCCCCATTGGCCAAGGAGTCTGCACACAACTTTTCAGCTCTCTAGACCTTTTGGAACTGGAGAAGAAGATTAAAATAGGTTTTTAAGGATGTGACCCCTGTGACCCCATTTGGGGTCATGGGGTCACGAAATCTACAATTTAGAATCCCCATTGGCCAAGGAGTCTGCACATAAAATTTCAGCTCTGTGGAGTCATTGGTTCTGGAAAAGAAGTCGAAAAAGCGAAAAGTTTACGGATGGACGGACGGAGGGATGGACGGACGGATGGATGGACGGACGCCGGACACCATGCCATGCCATAAGCCCATCGGGCCTTTCAGGCCTGATGAGCTAAAAATGAGTAGGCAGAGAGTCTTCTTATGAATGTACAGATTGTAATGTTTCTCTGTGTGCCGCACCATGCTTCAAACTGTATCACACCGCCATTGACTACTCCAGGGCTTACATCACTGCCACGGAACAAGAAAGAAATGAAGAAGGGAATGAAGAAGAGAAAAATAGAGCCATGGGCTCTGTAGCTCATCAAGATTTCATTGATTATTATCTAAGGTTGACTATCTAAGTTATATCAAGTAATACATTGTTATCAAGAAAAAAATAGGTTTTTTAGACCATGACTCCTGTGACCCAACTTTGGAGTCACAGGGTCACCAATCCTACAATTACAATTTCACCTTTCTACAGCTTTACGTACTTAAGATAAAGATGAAAATATTTGGGTCATGACCCGTGACCTAGATTGGGGTCACAGGGTCACAAAATCTACAATTTTGAATCCCCATTGGACAAGGAGTCTGCACACAACTTTTCAGCTCTCTAGACTTTTTGGAACTGGAGAAGAAGATAAAAATAGGTTTTTAAGGATGTGACCCCTGTGACCCCATTTGGGGTCATGGGGTCACGGAATCTACAAGTTAGTATCCCCATTGGCCAAGGAGTCTGTACACAACTTTTCAGCTCTCTAGACCTTTTGGAACTGGAGAAGAAGATGAAAATAGGTTTTTAAGGATGTGACCCCAGTGACCCCATTTAGGGTCATGGGGTCACGAAATCTACAATTTAGAATCCCCATTGGCCAAGGAGTCTGCACACAACTATTCAACTCTCTTGACTTTTTGGAACTGGAGAAGAAGATGAAAAAAGGTTTTTAAGGATGTGACCCCTGTGACCCCATTTGGGGTCAAGGGGTCACGAAATCTACAATTTAGAATCCCCATTGGCCAAGGAGTCTGCACACAACTTTTCAGCTCTCTAGACCTTTTGGAACTGGAGAAGAAGATGAAAATAGGTTTTTAAGGATGTGACCCCTGTGACCCCATTTGGGGTCATGGGGTCACGAAATGTACAATTTAGTATCCCCATTGGCCAAGGAGTCTGCACACAACTTTTCAGCTCTATTGACCTTTTGGAACCGGAGAAGAAGATGAAAATAGGTTTTTAAGGATGTGACCCGTGACCCCATTTGGGGTCATGGGGTCACAAAATGTACAATTTAGTATCCCCATTGGCCAAGGAGTCTGTACACAACTTTTCAGCTCTCTAGACCTTTTGGAACTGGAGAAGAAGATGTAAATAGGTTTTTAAGGCTGTGACCCCGGTAACCCCATTTGGGGTCATGGGGTCACGAAATCTACAATTTAGAATCCCAATTGGCCAAGGAGTCTGTACACAACTTTTCAGCTCTCTTGACCTTTTGGAACTGGAGAAGAAGATGAAAATAGGTTTTTAAGGATGTGACCCCTGTGACCCAATTTGGGGTCATGGGGTCACGAAATCTACAATTTAGTATCCCCATTGGACAAGGAGTCTGCACACAACTTTTCAGCTCTCTAGACTTTTTGGAACTGGAGAAGAAGATAAAAATAGGTTTTTAAGGATGTGACCCCTGTGACCCCATTTGGGGTCATGGGGTCACGGAATCTACAAGTTAGTATCCCTATTGGCCAAGGAGTCTGTACACAACTTTTCAGCTCTCTAGACCTTTTGGAACTGGAGAAGAAGATGAAAATAGGTTTTTAAGGATGTGACCCCAGTGACCCCATTTAGGGTCATGGGGTCACGAAATCTACAATTTAGAATCCCCATTGGCCAAGGAGTCTGCACACAACTATTCAACTCTCTTGACTTTTTGGAACTGGAGAAGAAGATGAAAAAAGGTTTTTAAGGATGTGACCCCTGTGACCCCATTTGGGGTCAAGGGGTCACGAAATCTACAATTTAGAATCCCCATTGGCCAAGGAGTCTGCACACAACTTTTCAGCTCTCTAGACCTTTTGGAACTGGAGAAGAAGATGAAAATAGGTTTTTAAGGATGTGACCCCTGTGACCCCATTTGGGGTCATGGGGTCACGAAATGTACAATTTAGTATCCCCATTGGCCAAGGAGTCTGCACACAACTTTTCAGCTCTATTGACC
Source organism: Gibbula magus (assembly GCA_936450465.1). NCBI lineage: Eukaryota > Metazoa > Mollusca > Gastropoda > Trochida > Trochidae > Gibbula > Gibbula magus. Next base: position 62,803,080 of record OW388292.1, on the reverse strand, counting down.
TTTTGGAACCGGAGAAGAAGATGAAAATAGGTTTTTAAGGATGTGACCTGTGACCCCATTTGGGGTCATGGGGTCACAAAATGTACAATTTAGTATCCCCATTGGCCAAGGAGTCTGTACACAACTTTTCAGCTCTCTAGACCTTTTGGAACTGGAGAAGAAGATGTAAATAGGTTTTTAAGGCTGTGACCCCGGTAACCCCATTTGGGGTCATGGGGTCACGAAATCTACAATTTAGAATCCCCATTGGCCAAGGAGTCTGTACACAACTTTTCAGCTCTCTTGACCTTTTGGAACTGGAGAAGAAGATGAAAATAGGTTTTTAAGGATGTGACCCCTGTGACCCAATTTGGGGTCATGGGGTCACGAAATCTACAATTTAGAATCCCCATTGGCCAAGGAGTCTGCACATAAAATTTTAGCTCTGTGGAGTCATTGGTTCTGGAGAAGAAGTCGAAAATGTGCAAAGTTTACGGACGGATGGACGGACGGACGGATGGACGGTACGACGGATGGACGGACGGACGCCGGACGCCATGCCATGCCATTAGCCCATCGGGCCTTTCAGGCCTGATGAGCTAAAAATTGAAAGTAGTGAGAGCCGAAGTGTGGACGAGTATATAATCATTATATACAGACCTTGTTAGGTCCCTAAAGCTGTTCTGCGCACTACCGCAGGTAAATTTGTGTGTATATTTGTACATAAATGCAATGTAATTTTATTGTAATGTATGTCATTGCAAATAAAATATTTTTTATTTTATCAAAGAGACAGAGAAAGTGAATGCGAACTTTCATTGGAAGTTCAGCCAGAACCGCATCATAAATACCACCCATAAATGCTGAACCGGGTGGCCAAGTTTCATAAAACTTACAGGGGGTAAAGATTCCATATAAAATTTACACATGCGCATGAAAAACTAAAGTTGCTGCACGTGCCCCAAGATGCGCGATACTCAAAAAGTTGCCTCAACGTACCGAGGGTACCTTTCTTTCACACGCTATAGCTTCCGAACGAAGTTGCGCACTTTTTTTCTTTTTACACCATCGTAAAGAGCAATAAATTGTCTTCAATTCCATGTATCATTTGTATATGCGCAGCGAAAAATAAACATGCGGCAAGTGATGCGCCAGATGTCGGAAAAAGTTAGTTTTTCAAAAATGAATTCTCTAAGTACGGGGGGTGCCTTCCTTACGCTCTCCATATATTGCGAACCATTTGACGTATTCCAATAATTTTTATATCATTGTAAAGAGGAATAAATTGTCTTCAAGTACATACGTGTTTCGCATGCACGCGAAAAGTATTTACCATTTTATAAAGCTGGAAATAAAGACAAACTTTACACATGTATTGCGTTCGCCGCGGTGATAAGTGTATGCTGTGTTCATTAGTACCCATTAGTTTCACGCGCACTCGGCTCTGGCACCCTCGGGGAGGTCTCGAGGAGGTAACGGTACTGTAATTAGCCCAGTCCCGGGGGGACCAAGCGGTGCCAGTAACTTGGTGTGCGTCGGGACGCATTCACGTGGTACTGTCTGGGCAGCGTCACTCTCCTTTGGTTGGTTATATTTTCTGAACCATAGGTCGTATTCTAATAATTGTTATGTCATTGTAAAGAGGAATAAATTGTCTACAAGTACATATAAAAATTTCAGTAGCGAGCTCCAAATTCATGATGTTATAAGGCCCCAATTAAAGACAATCTTTACAAAGTAATAGAAAAGTAAAGAAAAATCGTTAAAAAATAATTCAAAGTCGCGGGCAGGGGCGTAGCATCCATTATAAAAACAAAGCCCAGGTTTACACATGATTTTTTTGGAAAATTTTGTTTTTGTTATTTTATGTCAAATGACAGACGAGAGACGAGAGGGTCAACGCAAAGTTCTTGGCAGTTTGTCACTGTACATTTGGGTGTATGGGCAGGTCTTATGCGCCTTTACAGATTTCATGACCTTAACTTTCAATGAAATGCGGAAGACTGTCCAGTCACTCCGAAAGTTTTTGTTGCCGTTAACTTTTCCAAATTCATTCAATTGAAGAGCTATAATGATTATTTATGTAATGTAGACCTGACGCAACACTAATCATGTAAAACTTTTTGTTTATTTGGGGACCAATTCTTTAAAAAAAATATACTACTTACATAATATATGTATGAAAAGAATTAAATTGGTTACCAAATTACACTTAAGCTGATTATTAATAGTTTGAAATATGGTTGCATTAAAAGTAAATGTGTGATCATCTCGAGTAAGAAACCTTCAAGTCTGTGCACCAGAGGCTATAATACACTTTGCTTATGTTAGAGGGATACTGAGATAAACCATGGTCCAGTGTTGTAGTCGTAGAGTTATCTCCCTTGAAATCCATACCGCGTGTTGACGTTTGACAGTGCGCTGAGTTTTGGACGGAGTCATGTAAGCTTAAAAGACGCTCAATTATGATATGAATAAAAATGAAGAAATCAAATGAAGCTCAAAGTACTTCAACTGGCGACGCTACAGTTTCTCGTCAGAACGATGAGATACGAGCCAGTACAAGCGATGCCAATGCCAAACCGGAAATTAAATTATCAGAGAGGAAAATGTCAGGCCCACCGTATTTGGACATTGGGATGTTGAAGGAGAACGATCTGAATTTGGATGAAGTAAAAGGAAACCTTTTATCAAAGCAGTGGGAAAATCCTTCATCTTATGAATTTCCATCAAGGTATGAACACAATAATTCAAATAAAAAACAACATACAATTAAAGTGACACGATCACCGTCACTCATTGAGTTGCTTGTTGAAGTCAGAAATACCTAAAATTCATATGATTTATTTATTACGAATGGTGATCTTGATGGTGAAATATTGACAAATATAAGTTTTAAAGGGACATTTCTATTGGGGTAGTTTGGTAAAAACTAAACTGAAGGAAATATATATAATTTATTTTGGTGACCGAATGAGGTTGTTTGAATTTGAATGAGCGCATACTGTGACATTGTGTAGGCCTTTTTGGGACGTATCACTTGTTAAAGTCAGATACAGTTGAAGATTGGTATATTTTATGAACGCTTCCACGATTAAACAATGTTCATTCAAATGTTTGTATCCACAGATCCATCGGTTGAAAGCAGAAAAAACTGAAAGCTGCATGGTTGAAGGAACATGCTTTTTGGATGCGGTACTCGGAGAGTAAAGATTGTGTGTACTGTGTCTATTGTTCACTCTTTGGTAATTATGACCCAAAAGCTAAAAAATTTGGTTACTACTCGCCTGTGACGGATTGGGCGAATCTTGGTCAACTGGTAAAGCGTCATACTCACTCTGATTCCACACATCATGGATATGTTCAATTGGGTACGAATTACACAGACATTATGTCCTCAAAGAAAGTTTCAGTAATCAGTTCAATGTCATCCTGTCACAAAGCTGAAGTTGAGAAGAACAAACACATTATGAGGAAAATAATAGAGGTGATTTTACTTTGCGCACATCAAAACATCCCAATACGTGGACACGTCGATGACAAAAGCAGTTTCTTCTCTATCCTTTCTCTTGTGGCAAAAGATGATCCGATTCTTTCAGATCACCTTTCGTTTTCAAAGGTGAAATATACATCGCCAGAAATACAAAATGAAATCATCAACATTTGTGGGGAACAAGTTGAACAATTCATACTTGAAAAGTGTGCTGATGATTACTTTGCTCTGTTGGCTGATGAAACCACAGATAAATCTACAAAAATAGAGCCATGGGCTCTGTAGCTCATCAGGGTTTATATTGTTTGATGATGAAGACAAAAATAATATTGTCTCAATATAATGCACAATACTTAGCCCTGAGAAATCTTAGTCTTGAAATTGAGAGAGAACACTCAGCAAGGTCAACACACAGGAGATTATGCAATATGCTGACCCCTTGGCTCTGGTTACGAGGCAGCTGAGCTTTTACAGCCAAATTATGTAGCCTCTGCCTCTGCCTCTGCCTTGCACTAAACACTGGCAGCACTGATCTAACTGTATAAGGCTTAGAGAGAACAGGCAATGTGATGAATCTCATGGTACATAGTAAAATTTAGAATCACCTTGGCTAAATAATCTTTGCACAATTTTAACGGTTCTAAGCCTTTTCCTCTAAACATCTAAACATTCTGAACGCAATATTCCTTCTAGTTTGTTCTGGAGAAGAAGATGAAAATAGATTTTTATGTTTTGACCTGTGAGGGCCTTTTTTTATAATATCCACAATATTCAGTTCAAAGGCTATTCAATAGTTCTCATTTCACATTGATTACATCAATTTGACAAACATGTCCATAATGGAGACTTGATCTTCAAAATATATTTCACATTCCTACTGAATAAGATTAACTGCACAGTTACTTTTTTTTCCTCAATTATACATTTCTCAAACCCAAGTTAGGACTCACATATCAACAAGATGAGATGACCCTCCCTCAGGTATTTTATTAGGGATAAATTGAAGACTGATTGAAGTGAACATAAAATATCAGTCCAAAATTCAATTTCAAAGGGTTTTTTTAAGCTGTGGCCCATATTTGGAGTCACAGGGTCACCAAATTTACAAGGTAGAATCCCCATTGGCTAAAGAGTTAGCACACAATATTACAGCCTTCTAGGTCTATTTGTTCCGGAGAAACAGATAAAAACATGATTTTAGGTAATGGCCTGTGAGGCCCTTATTTGGGGCCACAGGGTCACCCAATCTACAATTTAGAATCTCCATTGGCTAAAGATTCTTTACACAACATGACAGCCTTCTAGGTCTTTTCGTTCTGGAGAAGAAGATTAAAATAGGATTTTAGGTAATGGCCTGTGATGCCCTTATCTGGGGCCACAGGGTCACTAAATCTACAATTTAGAATCTCCATTGGCTAAAGAGTCTGTACACAACATTTCAGTCTTCAAGGTCTTTTCGTTCTGGAGAAGAAGATGAAAAATAGGTTTTTAGGTTATGGCCTGTGAGGCCCTTATTTGGGGTCACTGGATCACTAAATCTACAATTTAGAATCCCCATTGCCAAAGGAGTCTGTATAAAACATTTCAGCTACCTAGACCCAGTGGTTCTGGAGAAGAAGTCGAAAAAGCGAAAAGTTTACGGACGGACTGACGGATGGACGGACGCCATCCCATGCCATAAGCCCATCGGGCCTTTCAGGCCTGATGAGCTAAAAACACAATTAAGTGTTTGTCTCAGATTTGTAGATGAGACCGAAGGTGTAGCGTCTGTGCAAGAATATTTTTGGGGTTTTGTTCATGCACCATCTATGAAAGGAAAAGATATTTGTGAACTCTTACTTGAGTTCATGAGGGAAAAGCACATCAACATTGATAAGATGAGGACACAAGGATATGATGAAGCAGTAACATTGATGGCTTCCCATTGAAGCGAGAATCAAATTTAAAGTTCTATGTATCACTTACAAATGTCAACATAATATGGCTCCAGCATATCTCTTAAATTCCTTGGAGGACTATACCCCTGCAAAAGAACTTCGATCCCAGAATTTGAAGCTTCTCCAGATGCCAAAGTATAAAAACACCAGTTATGGACTAAACTCTTTCAGCTGTACTGCTCCAAGACTTTGGAACCAACTTCCTTATGTCATCAAGATGTCATCCTCACTGACTGTATTTAAATCACAGCTCAAAACTCATCTATTTTCTAGCTATTATTCATAGATTCTATTTTCATATTATTTTACCCATAGACTCTAATGATAAATATCCTTAATCAATGCTAACAGTATTACATTTAGGCTTTATTCCATAGTATTTCATCTCATCACCTTAAATGTTCTTATTTTCAATGCGCTTTGAGCATGCACCTTGTGTATGGATATAGCGCTTTATAAATGCCCATTATTATTATTAACATGTCTGGCAGGATCAATGGTGTTCAAGCACTCATGAAGCAACATGCACCAAATGCAACATACGTACATTGCAAGGCCCACTGTTTGAACTTAGCAGTGGTTCACAGTTGTTAAGAACCCTGTGTACGTACAATGATGGCGGCAGTCCAGGAGATTGGGTTTGCCTTCCATTATTCGGCCAAACGAATGGATGCATTCCATCAAGAACTAGACAATTCTCCTAATGTAAAAGATGCCTTACAAAGGAAGACAAAGATTGTCAAGTTGTGCGAGACACGGTGGACCAGCAGAGCAGATGCTCTCACCACCTTCAAGACTGCCTTTCCCGTTGTTGTGCAGGCTCTCGAGCACCTACAGCAAAACAACGATGACAAGGCAGGACTACATCTCAATGCCATTTTGAGATATGACTTTATCATCGCATTAGTTGTGTGTGAGCACATTCTCAAAATAGTTGTTCACCTTTCATACCTCCTCCAGGGAAAGTCCTGTGACATGATCTCGGCTATGGAAGAGTGCCGTGTTGTCATGACTCAACTACGAGGCGAACGTGAGGATGAAACCGTCTGGAATAGCATGTACGAGGAAGCTAACCAGATTGCCCACGAGTTTGACATAGAACCATTGATGCCCCGTCGCACTGGTCGTCAACAACACATAGCCAATGTTCCTGCAGAAAACCCTTCTGATTACTGGCGCCGCTGCCTGTATTATGTGTTCCTTGATCACATGATGCCGGCTTCTGCAGGGCGAGCAACACTACACTGGCTTCCTGCTCATGCCCAGAAAAATCGAACACATTACATATGCCCAAACGGAGATCATTTTCAGGACCTACCAGGCAGACATAGAAGGGGATTTTGGAAACTTCAGCAATGAAGTGTCACGTTGGCGAACACGTTGGTCAATCCGAGACAAGCCTGATGAGCTCATTGATGTTCTCAACCAAACGGCAAAACAGCTCTACCTGTCTATCTGCAATATCCTGATCATTCTGCTTGTGCTACCTGTGTCCACGGCGACAGCTGAGCGGTCCTTCAGCGTCCTGAGACACATAAAAACGTACTTACGTACCACCACTGGTCAGGAGAAGTTGTCTGCCCTTGCCTTGCTCAACGTTCCTGGGACATCCCTGTCAATATAGATAGCATTCTGGATGTCTTCTCCAGGCAGATGAAGAGGAAATTGATGTTTATTTAAGCCACAAAAACTTCAGAACTGACAGGATGTATTAAAACTTCATTCAAAGTAATGCATCTTTGTTGATCTTTTACAAAATGACATGTCTTCAGATTCAGGGGTGATTTATCTTGTAAAATATTAATGTAGACCGGTCCGGTGCTTAAGGACAACATTCCACGAGTCTTGTATTTATTGTAAAGTGGCAAACGTTTAATAGGATCAGGCAAGCGGTGAACACACTACATAATACAATCTCCATAAAACGTTTTCAAATCGTGTTACTTTAATCAACCACACACAATTCACAACACAAATGCTGACTTTATACAAAATCTAAGAAAATATTTCACTTTGTAGATATACTTTATAGTATACTTCATAAGAGATCAGTCAATAAAATTAAGTTTTGAAAAGTTAGCAAACTCCCTGGTAAACGCTGAAAATCGAGTATTTAATGCATGGATTTTAAACAAATTTGTGGGGGGGCATGCCCCCAAACCCCCCTAGAAATTGTGGGTGCTTTGCGCCCTCACATACTTCATTAACAATCGCGGGCTTACACATTATTTTATAACCTTGCTACGCGCCTGGCGGGTATGAAGTAACCATTTGTGTACAGGTGCCGCGACTTGAATTTATATTGAACGCCTGTATATTGCCCTTATTTGCCAGGTAGATGCGGTATATTTCGTAAAAACGGTACCGGAATCGCCGCCTGGAAATTCCGCCAGCAGAGCTCGTTAGTGCCTAAGCTCAAACTACTGCTGCGAGCTGCGAGCTGCGAGCCTGTAAATTCCGCCACAGGGGTAAAAAGGGTAAAATATATATACACAACGTAAGGGTTAATAGTTGAAATAAGGCATGTTCGCAAATGCATGCTAAAGTTGTGACCTCGCTGTGACCTTGACCTTTGACAGATTTTAGCGTAAACCTTTTTGAATTTTGGTCTCTCTCCATAGTTGATAATATCATATACACTGAGTAAGAGCCTGATAGTGCAAATATTTTTCAAATAAACGTGTTTACAATGATTTTTACTAGTGATTTTAGATCTCATGACTTTGACCTTGAATGTGAGCATGTCAAAATAATTCCCCAGGTGTATAAGAAAGAAGCTGTGTATATGAGGGGTTGATATCTTCTTGGAAAAAAGTTATTCAGTGATTTCGGAACTTGTGACCTTGATCCTATTACATGACCTTGACCGTTGATATTCAAGGTCACTCACTTATTGATCACTCTTCATTGTGGATAACTATCCCATGATGATTTAAAGTGAAAATAGCTAAGATACAGCTTTTTCCACATCATGTCTAAATCTTGACCTCAATGTGACCTTGACATTTGACGGATATTAATGGAAACTTGACAGATATTTGGTACTTCTGCATAGATGATATATACCAAATATAAACCTGAAAGAACAAAAAGTGTTAAAGGTAGCAAGTTTACAAGAATACTTTCAGTGATTTTATAACTCGTGACCTTGACCTTTGACCTTGAATATGAACATGAACATGCCAAAACAATTGCTCAGGGGTAAAAAAAAGAATGTATATGTAGTTAAAACCCTATCATAAAAAGAGTTATAGTCAAAACAGAGTGCGGCGGCGGCGGAAAGTGCTTAAACACTGATAGCAGCCCCAACCTAGTCACCATAACCAATGAAATTATGTTGATTAGTTTGTATGTCACTTGGTTTTACATGCCTCTCAGAAAGGTAAAATTGTATCTTTATTTCTGTGAATATATATGCGCATTTTATATAGAATAAAAGATCATTCTTTTCGGTTTATTGTGATATAAAAATTATATAAAATGCCTTCGGTAGTTTAGCAATGATAATTTGTGTAAGAAGTTGTGAAAATCGCCGATTGTTTCAAAATTTATGAAGTGTAAACATGACCTTTTTCGCCGTGCTTGCTGTGTCTTTATTATTTTATTTGACATTTGCAAATTTTATATGGGAATGTACCGGTAGTCTATTCTTTCCCCTTTATTTTGGCGTAAATTCTTTTGAAAAAAAACAATTCTTTCACATGATATGAAGTGCGGGAGTAAGGCAAGTTACTGATTTTTTTCCCCGTCCGGCAAGATGGGAGGCAGATAGCATGTACGGGCAATGCAAACCCAAGGCAATGCAAACCCATGGGTGATAATTAGCCCCCAGGGAGATTAGGCTGTCGGGGCGAAGCCCGACAAAATTGGCCTTTTGTAAAGCTAATTATCAATGCGTTACGGGTCAACAATGCACACACAATTTGGTGTGGTTTTTGCTGGACATTTCGACCAGACATTGACAAAGTCTCTTGTCGTGGCGAACTGCGAGATGTATATAAACAAGTTTTCATGTTGCGATCGGATCCACGGACACACTTCGTCTCGCATTTCGCCTGGAGACTAAACATAATTATTACTGACCCGATGACTGATGCACTAAGTCCAATGTACGCATCTTGCCAAGGGGTAAAACATTTTTCTCTGTGAGCCTCCCGGATCAATACGGGACCCGCAAGTTAAGGGTTAAAGACGAGATCAATGAGATCAAGATCAAGAAGTAAGCAAGGACTACATGCACTCTACTGGGAAGAGTTGACTCAGGAAGCAGACACTGCAGGGCTCAAAAAAATGAAGTGAAAAAAAGAGAGTGTACAAGATCACCAGAACACTCTCTGGAAAGACAAACTACAGTCGCCCTGTCAAGGACAAGAACGGAAATGCTATCTCTAGCCAAGAGCGTCAGAGATTAAGATAGGCCTAACACTTCAAGGGGACATTCAACAGACCTGCACAACCTACTCCGTTCGGACATACCACCAATTCCTCCAACTGCCCTCAGATGGCCTATATCAATTATTGACATCAACAATGATGTCTTAAGGGCTATATCAATACTTACCTCTATGACCTTATTGACTTCCCCTCGTATATGAGGTTAGTGCGTTCTGCGTCGGATCAAGAGGTCCGAGGTTCGAATCCCGCCAGGGGCACGGCAACTTTGTCTGCAGTAGAGAACTGTTCTACACGCAGTAAGGTTTGGGTGCAATGCTACACTGAATTTCAGAGTAGTACCACCCATGGTTCGCTAGTTCCAGCCGATGCTCGCACCAGGTTTCACCGCAAAGCGTAGCCACATGGCGTTGCGGGCTTTCTCCCTGCAATAATACTAGCAGCCGCGATATAAGTGAAATACTCTTGAAAGCGACGTTAAACCCAACTCACTCGTATATGAGTATATCTTTAATTCAACCGATATCACTTTCACAATTTCTACATTAATGTAGATCAGTTCTAGTCCATGATATTTTTATCCATAAACTGTTTGCAAAAGGAAGACACAAACCTTGACTTGCGACGACTGTGTTGACATTGATGTTGTCCACGTTACTGTAATACATGTACAACTTTTCTTTGAGTTTCGAGCATTGTGCACTGTACTGGGTCATCACATTGATCTGTCGAGGAGGGATTCCTTCCTCTTTCACTATCCAGCTGAATACTTCCTCCTGGAAATTGACATTTCAAGTATATTTTAAAAATACTAATAATTAGACAGAGATGACAATATCCCCAACCAGGTGGGGTAAAAAGTCTAAAATAAAAATTTCGTTTGTATTTATTTCTTTTTGTGGGACATGTACATGCACATTACATATACAAACAAGAAAAAATAGAGCCATGGCCTCTGTAGCTCATCAGGAAATAATAAGTGGGGTATGTTATGGAGTGGACTTTATAGCAATGGTCAGATAATGGAATGTAGTAATAAGAATCTAGGTAGTGAAACGATTAAAGCAGTTTAAAAATATTTTGTTACCATAACTTTGCCAATCTGCTATATATATATGTGTTGAAAGAGCAACACAAAGCTTGGAAATAAATTGCTGGTATCAAACATATAATAATGTGGTGGAGAGATCATACTATTTTTTAAGATCGTACACACATTATATAATAATGAATATACCGGGTACAATTCTTTGCATACAATTCACCACTGTCAGCTATTGCAATAATGGCCTGGGGCTGTAGAAGAAAATGAAAAAAACCTTTTAAGGTCATGACCCCTGCTAATTATTATCAAAATTGGTTACACATAAATCAAAAACATTCGTTATGAATATCATACACCTTTGCATTATATTGTTTTAATTCTTAATTGCATTATGGCAATACCAACATTTATTACATAATGAATAGGAGCCTCAGTTTTTGAAAATCCAAATTTTTTTATAGGCTCCATTTCAATACTTAATAAATTGGTGAATTTTTTTTAGTAAATTCTTTTTCACCATTTCTTATAGGCTCCTTTTCAATATTTGATAAAATGGTGATATTCTATGAATAAATTCTTTTTTAGAGTCAGTGGAAGACTAAAGCAGTCTCACGCACAGTCTATGATAACACAGTGCTGCACAGTAGTTTGAAGTAACCTGAAACCTCTGTGTAACTATCAGTTTTCATCCTTCTGCCAGGAAGAGGTCAACACAATGCAATTACATAACATGCAGACACTGGACTCACAGCCAGTAAAATTTATATGTTAGATGTAGTTTTTCCTACAATTAATTATGTTTCTGTACTTGAGAAGATGATGAAAATAGGTGTGATGTCACAATCTCATATAGCTACTTCTTGTATAGTCCTATGTTATCACCAGTCATCACTAGTCATATTCAGTTCACATATCTCATGTAAAATGAAAAGATTTAATTCCTCTTCAAGTTATTCCTTCAAAGGGTGTTCAATAGTTCTCATTTCAAATAGATTCACATTAAACATGTCCATGATGTAGACATCTATCTCATTTCTTGTTCCTATTGAATAAAATTAACTGCAAAGTTAATAGAAAACTAAATCAGTTTTAAAGTATAAAATATGATATAAATAAGGTATACCAAATTGACCCGTACTGGAAATTCTCATTAATTAATTAATTAATTCTCCAAATAATTACACAATATCATGAGATATTAAAAAACTCCATTATTTACTCTTAAATTACAAAGAACATTATATTAGATTTAATAAAAGATTCTGTATTAAGTCTTTAGAATACTTTTAGACTTGTGTACCTTTATCAGCAAATTCACTTGCAAAATACAAATAATTACTCATATGTGAAATGTGAGACAAAGATAAAATATGACTTATAATTTTTGTTAGACCTCCAATTCTAAGTTTTTAATTCTAAATATCTCTTTTTCATCAGACATATTATATTCTCAAAGCACATGTTAGAACTCTCACATCAGAAAGATGAAATGCCTTTAACTCAGCTGTTTTCTTAAAAATTACCTCCCTTACCTACTTATACTGATTGAAGTGCACATATAATCTCAGAAAGATGCTGTAAACTGAAATAGGCTTTTAGGTTATGATCCCTGTGACCCATATTTGGGGTCACAGACTCACCAAATTTACAATTTAGAATCCCTTACAGCCAAGGAGTCTGTACATAAAATTTCAGCTCGCTAGAGCCATTGGGACTGGAGATGAAGATGAAAATAGCATTTTAGGTCATTGCCTCTGTGACCCAATATTTGGGGTCTCACTGTCACCAAATTTACAATTTAGAATCCCCTTCAGTAAAGGAGTATGTACATAAAATTTCAGCTCTCTACGTTCATTGGGACTGGAGAAGAAGATGAAAATAGGTTTTTTTTAGGTAATGACCCCTGTGAGCCACACTTGGGGTCACAGGGTCACCAAATCTACAATTTAGAATCCCTTTCAGCCAAGGAGTCTGTACATAAAATTTCAGCTCTCTGGAGTCATTGGTTCTGGAGAAGAACATGAAAATAGCTTTCAAGGTTATGACCCCTGTGACCCACATTTGGGGTCACAGGGTCACCAAATTTACAATTTAGTATCCCCTTCTGCCAAGGAGTCTGTACATAAAATTTCAGCTCTCTGGAGTTATTGGTTCTGGAGAAGAAGTCGAAAAAGCGAAAAGTTTACGGACGGACGGACGGACGGACGGACGGACGGACGGATGGACGACATCCCATGCCATAAGCCCATCGGGCCTTTCAGGCCAGATGAGCTAAAAAGTGAGCATGGCTCACATACCCCCGCCATCCGCTATCCGTCCATTGAGAATAATAGATGTGAAGGTTACTATGTTTTAAAAACAGCTTCAAGCATCAATCCTACAATTAAGAATCACCTTTGACCAAAGAGTCTCTACACAACTTTTCAGCTCTCTAGACCTTTTGGAACTTGAGAAGAAGATGATAATAGGGTGTTAAGGATGTGACCCCTGTGGCCCCATTTGGGGTAATGGGGTCACGAAATCTACAATTTAGAATCCCCATGGGCCAAGGAGACTGCACACAACTTTTCAGCTCTCTAGACCTTTTTGAACTGGAGAAGGAGATGAAAATAGGTTTTTAAGGATGAGAATGGGGTCACTAAATCTACAATTTAGAATCCCCATTGGCCAAGGAGTCTGCACACAACTTTTTAGCTCTCTAGACCTTTTGAAACTGGAGAAGAAGATGAAAAAAGGTTTTTAAGGATGTGACCCCTGTGACCCCATTTGGGGTCACGGGGTCACGAAATCTACAATTTAGAATCCCCATTGGCCAAGGAGTCTGCACACAACTTTTCAGCTCTCTAGACCTTTTGGGACTGGAGAAGAAGATGAAAATAGGTTTTTAAGGATGTGACCCCTGTGACCCCATTTGGGGTCATGGGGTCACGAAATCTACAATTTAGAATCCCCATTGGCCAAGGAGTCTGCACACAACTTTTCAGCTCTCTAGACCTTTTGGAACTGGAGAAGAAGATGAAAATAGGTTTTTAAGGATGTGACCCCTGTGACCCCATTTGGGGTCATGGGGTCACGAAATCTACAATTTAGAATCCCCATTGGCCAAGGAGTCTGCACATAAAATTTCAACTCTGTGGAGTCATTGGTTCTGGAGAAGAAGTCGAAAAAGCGAAAAGTTTACAGACGGACGGATGGACACCATGCCATGCCATAAGCCCATCGGGCCTTTCAGGCCTGATGAGCTAAAAATGTGACTTATGGTCTCTATTTTGTCCTCACAGAAGCTACATTTATTGTCATCTTTGATTTTCATCTTATCCAGGAGATCATTTGTCGGGAGTATTCTATGTAGAATTGAATATTGAAACCATTTTGTTTTTGAACTTTATAAGTTTGGACATGTGCATAAAAGGCAATTGGTTTATATGTTTCCATTCAGTTTCGTTGATTGGACATTCCAAATCTCGATTCCCATTTCATTCTGTATTTGTACCTAATCCCTGTGATATCTGATTCTTGTAATATATCATAAAATATTCGACAACCTTTTCTCTTGGTAGTAATATTTTCAATAAAATAAGGTATTAGAGGCATATCTAGTTTTTTCTCTATCCTAATGCTTGACTTTATTAAATATGATTTTATTGCATTAATGATACCAGCATGTTCAAGAAAATTTGTCTTACATTTGTACCTGTTAACTAATGCTGTGTAGTTATAAAAGTTACTATCGATTATATCATTTATCAGATAGATACCTGATTTTGACATTTGCTTATAATGAATCACCTTATTGTTAAATCCGATATTATCATTATTCCATATCGGCTGAGACAGGACATCAGCTTGCGTCTTTAAAATTTTCCCCTTTTTGGTTATGAAACTTCCCCATGCTTTTAAAATGTCTTTTCGAAAATCGTTTGTTCTTGGATTACAAACATGCTTCATCACTTCTTCTGCGCTGTATTGATAAAAGTTGCTGTGTCCTGGGGATACGTTTTTATGAAACAGTTTCTTCAATTTAGAACAGTTGTCCGAATTGAAAAGTCGGTTTACCCAACTTATTTTCTTAGAACAAATTGTATTTCTCATATCGGGTGATCTAAAACCACCTTCATTATAATTACTAGTTATTATTTTATGTTTAATTTTATCTGGTTTCCCTTTCCAAATTAAGACAAAACAAAGTCTTTCAATGTCCTTCAATATGTTTTCACTAGGATTTGGAAGTATTGTAAATATCTGGTTGAATTTAGGCAGGATAAGGCTTTTTAAAACGGTCGTCCTACCAAGTGGAGTAAGATCTCTTTATCTTTATAATTTCTCTCTACCATTTCTGCCAAGTTATGTGTGAATGTTATGCCAAGGATTGTAAATTCTGTTTTAGACCAGTCTAATTTGTAGTCTTTGCACAGTGTCTTTTTCGAATTCTTTAAAGGTTAGATGAAATGACATATGGTCACTTTCGGATTCGTTGAAAAGGGGTTTCAATTTGACAATTGCTAGATTTTAAATTTTTGAAATCGACCCATAAATAACTTATATACGGCTTTTTTTTAAAAGTGCCCAATTAAGCCCCGGCGACCAGAATGAAAATGGGCGGGGGTGGTCACTGAATCGTATCGGGCTGTGACGTACGTGAAGGAGCCTCTACATGGCCGCTAATCATAATTTAACGCGTTTTCCCCACTTTTAAACTGCTCATATAAGACAGAAAACTTCATCAAAACAACCCAAATTTTCGATAAACGGATTACTAAACTATTCAACTAGCGATTTTATATGGTTACAACAACCGGGGCGTGCTTTATTAGAGTGCATTCTGCGCTTTTGTATAGTATGTTTGTACCAATTAATCGCGGAACTAGAAGGGAAGGTATGACAGTTCAAGTGACACTGAAACAAGGGAAGAAGATTATCGCGGGAATCGGGTGAACAGAGATTAAGTAGCATCAATTGATCAAAGTATGTTGAATAATCGGCATGTTAATTTTGTTTTGTATGTATTAATAAATAAATATATATGGTAGGTATAACTTCATATACACTGAACGATTGACTGTTCAAACAAGCGAGACAACGTTGCAGATTTATAAATAACATTTTGTATTTAATATAAAAGATTACTGTATTTTAAGTTTGTCAATTAAAATATTCTATATATGATGTAACGGAATGCAAACCATTTTCACTTCACTTTCATGAATAAATAAATGAACTGTTTTGGTCAACAAGCTCAATGAAATTTACATGAAGATTGCTCTATTGTGCACGCTAAACATATACACAGATTGATATAGACAACGAACATTATCGAATAAAAGAATTATGTTACCAGAAGCATTTTAATGAACATATCGTTAATGAAAACGAAATGGTTTAATTAATAGTCTGATAGCTTTTATGTGTCACTTCTGCACATCAACACACAATTCTCAGTTTAGCGGACCATATAGATGTTTCTTCCAGATCAAAGGGGAGAAGTGTTGTTACAGCACATTAGTTTACGCAATTAAGAAGCTGAGTATGTGAGAAGGAAGGAGTGTAATTATGTTTGTACAGATAACAAGTTTTCTGGACCGACTTAATTATATAACACAAGTCGGTGACCAGCATGTCATGTTTATTGCCAACGTCCTGTCTTGGTGACACACAATACACTTAACGCGACATTCAGTCTAGAAATTTCAGCCAATGAACATATCTCTATCAAGTTATCCAATAAAAACTCTTGTTTAAATCTAATGTACCAATGAAATTATTTTTATTGTAAAATCATCATAACTATTTGGTTTTCTATCTTGCCATTTGCGAAAAGACTATTGCTGAAAGAGGGTTATTATTTGACCATCTTCTGTTTCCAAGTACTGTCATTGATGAAATTATAGGTTAACATTTTGTGTCTAATGTGCATTTGGATATTCATATTGTCCTTTTGGATACGGTTATAAGGTAAGTTTCTTACATTAATTGACACTCTTGATGAATTGTCAATTTAATACGATGTTTATTTGATTATATTTGATTAACCACACATTTTATTGAAACCATTATCTTATAAACTATGAAATTCTGAATGTTTTAATGTGTAATAAGTGATAACTAAATCGTAAAAGGTAACATTGGGATGCGATGTTTTCGTAGGTGGATTCGTAGACGTATTATTCTTTTGATGTTTTAAAATATGTGGTGAGTTATTTTGATTTTTGTAATGTACAGTTAGTAAATTAGGTTGTCGGTTGATTAACGATGTTTAAAAACAGGATGTTGTGAAGTGCTTTTATTGTCGATGGCTCACAATAGGGTCTACTTCGCCGGCGTGCTTATCTCACGTTTGTTTTTTTATTTTAAACACAAACAATCTCTAACAAAAAATAACAACAACACCGACTATCTGATTTCGTTGTCTAAACTGTACTTCGTTCATATAATCATATCTTGGTTTCATTTTGTCATCTTATATATCATTAGCATTGATTTATCCTATGTCTACGAACGTCTATGAATCCACCGTCTCTCACTAGTTATACCAATTATATTTGATTTGATATATATAACGATATTTTGGTGCATTTGTAAAGTGAAACTTGATAACTAACATTACTCGAACAGATTACACAGCAGAACAGCGATGTGGCATCATTGCAAAGCGTAGATATAACAGATTAACTGACCGAGTCCCCAGTGTTTGCCATTGTAAATAGTAAGCGAATGTTTACACCCCGTCCCTTCACGTACGTCACTTCCGGTATCTTCCAACTCTCTAAGCCCCGCCCCATTTTTGGTTTGTTGGTCACGGGTGAAAAGCAGACGATGTTTTTGGGTGTTTTTAAGCCGCTCTAGTTTAATATAGGAACAACATATGGATTTATTTTTGGTTTCTTTTTGCACAAAATAGTCTGATGAACCAATTGCAGTTAAGAATTCAATAGAAAATAATTCATTTCAGCCTTCCTTTAAGGAACCTATCCAGATAACTTGAGTTTTATTTGCATTTATTTTTAGTCTCGAGAAAGAGGCACATTTAGTTAATGTTTGTAGTGTCGCTTGTAGACCCTTTTTCGGATCCATCCAGTGTCAAAGAAGTATTGTCTGCGAATAGAGTTACGAGGCACTCACTGTCACCTATTTTAATTCCTTTTATCTTCTTATTATTACAGATCATAATCCTTAGAATTTCAGCAAATAAAATAAATAAATATGGTGAAAGTGCGGGTAATTTCAAAGAAATCTGATAAGAAACCATTTACAAGAACACTTATAAAATGTACCCATCCAGTTTTTAATAGCAGGGCCGGCCAAAATTGAAAAAATCAAGAACCTTTTGTATAAATGTCCAGTCTACTGAATCAAACGCTTTTTCAAAATCTATGAGCAGGCGTAAACCCGGTAATTCCAAACACTCTGCATATTCCATGAAGTCATATATCTGTCTCGTGCATTCTCTGATATATCTATTTGGCATAAAACCTCGTTGGTCTTCAATTATTATTTTCGGAAGTACTTTCTTTATTCTATTGGCAATTGTTGCTGATGCTATTTGATAAGATACATTTAGTAGGGATATCGGTCTCCAATTTTTTAAAAACTGTTTCAGTTTATTCTTTTTGGGTTTACATGTTATTAGACCCTGTTTCTGGCTAATGGATAACTCTCCTGATTTATAAGCGAAGTTTAATGATGGAATCAATAAGGCATGCAAGTCCAACCAAAAAAAATAGAGCCATGGGCTCTGTAGCTCATCAGGATTTCATTGATTTACTATCTAAAGTTGAATATTTAAGTTATTGTTTACAAGCAAAAGATAGGTTCTTAGATCATGATCACTGTGACGCCATTTGGGGTCACAGGGTCACACAATCTACAATTTAGAATCCCCATTGGCCAAGGAGTCTGCACACAACTTTTTAGCTCTCTAGACCTTTTGGAACTGGAGAAGATGAAAATAGGTTTTTAAGGATGTGACCCCTGTGATCCCATTTGGGGTCATGGGGTCACAAAATCTACAATTTAGAATCCCCATTGGCCAAGGAGTCTGCACACAACTTTTCAGCTCTCTAGACCTTTTGGAACTTGAGAAGAAGATGAAAATAGGCTTTTAAGGATGTGACCCCTGTGACCCCATTTGGGGTCACGGGGTCACGAAATCTACAATTTAGAATCCCCATTGGCCAAGGATTCTGCACATAAAATTTCAGCTCTCTAGAGTCATTGGTTCTGGAGAAGAAGTCGAAAAAGCGAAAAGTTTACAGACGGATGGACGGACGGACGGACGGACGCCGGACGCCATGCCATGCCATGCCATGCCATAAGCCCATCGGGCCTTTCAGGCCTGATGAGCTAAAAATTGAAAAATTCTACAGTAAAGCCTGACAGGCCGGGACTTTTTTAGTTTTTCATATTTTTGAGCGATTCTAGAACTTCATCATTCTTTAGTTCCCCTTCAAGTGTATCTCTGTCTTAGTCACTGAGTTTTGGGACCTGACAGTTTTGAAAGAGCTCATCTAAATTGACCGGCGAACATGTTTGTTTTGTATAGATGTTTTTATAATAATATTTGGTTTTGTTGACTATTTCTTTTGTGTTAGTTATGATTTTATTATCTTCTTTTTGAAGTTTTGATATAGCATTATTGACATAATTTTGTTTCTCTAGTGATAAAAAGTACTTCGTAGGTTTTTCCCCTTTTTGTTTCCATTCACATTTGGATCTTATTATCACACCTTCAGCTTTTACACTATTTATCTTTTCTAATTTAAGATTAGCATCATTTATTTCATTTAATATTAACTGCTTTTCAACAGTGTTGTGGGCCTCGTCGAGGTTTCTGTTTAAATCCTCAAGTGTTTTGCAAAGTTCCTTTTTGTTTTTTTCCCGCTCTCGTTTGCGTTCCGACGAATATTTAATTGTAAAACCTCTTATCATGAAAAGTCTCAAATATATTGAACAATAATTATGAAGCTTTATTCTTTAATAAATTCTTAATCATTTAAATGTTTTGTGTGGAAATATTTTATAGTTATTTTAAGTTATTCAAATCATTGATATTAATTCATGTTACTCAAACGTATTTTTCTACATTCCAAGCTGTAATGATCTCAGCCTTACAGTATTTTATTTCAAGTTTCAAGTTCTGGAAGTGAAATTGTAAGTTGTTTTACCATGAAAAAAGAGTAACCCAAGACTAACTCTCAAACAGTGGACTAAAATACACCTGTGTCAGTTGCGTCTAAAGGCTGACCTAATTAGCTAAGGCTCACAAACAAAGTGGTTAATGACAATAGTTTCAATGATATGAATCGGAAGGTTGAGTGCAATACTCTCAGAGTACTACATAAGCTCTATTTCACTTAATTTTGGTGATGCAGACATAAAAGTTGGTGCATTTGAAACAACACAAATAGAACTTTATAACTTTTAAATATTTTTCATAGCACTTCCAATGGTAAATCACTGTAAATAACATACCTGCCAAACCTATAGTTTAAGGGTTGGGGCATCGAAATTTACATATCTACATTAATCAAAGATTATATTCCAAACATTTCAAGCACTGCTGGTTCAAAGATTTTAGGGTGGACCCCCTGCCAAACCCACAGGATCACCAAATCTAGAATTTAGAATCCCAAATTGGCCAAGATGAGTGTAAATAGAATCTAAGCTCTTAGAGTGATGGTTCTGGAGAAGTCGAAAATATCTCATGCCGTGAGCTTGCTAAAAACTTGAAAACTGTCCCATGGTTCAGAAGATATTGTAAATTCCCAACGTAGCCCATGCAATGTACATGCATGAACACATCTCATGACACGTGTGAAGCTTCTGAGTGATAATTGCCATTACCACCTTATAATTGGACATGAAAAACTACATGTATATCTAACAAATAACTCTTATCTGTACTTGGTTTTGAAAGTTTGAATACAATGAACTGTTAATTCCATTCCAAACATATGCAATCCAAGAGTTAGGAGTGTAGGTTCTTTTTTAACACCTTTTGACTCCGAAACAACACTCTAGCAAATTTTCACAGTCATTTTAGAAGTTTAATTTCTAATAACTCTAAACAGTCAGACAGCCAATTGGATTACTTCTTAAACTGCAATGGCTAGCACGGCCATACAAATGGACAGAACTATCCATGGCAGACATATTGCCCCTGGTAAATCATACACAATACTCCCTGAGGAGAATAAAAATGGTCGCCTGTTGAATTGAAACTAAATGTATCATACCAGGTACCTAGTTTATTGCAACTTCCAAATGCAAGGCATAACTCTTGCCAGTTTGCATTACTGGCTGATTTAACCCTTGTGGTATTTCCCTCGCTTTGTTGTGTCAAGACAGTGAATAGCTGCACCAGAAATGCATAGCAGGCCTGAATTTCTAAACAAAGATTTCTTAAGGAAATACTGCAAGACCTAAATCAGCCAGTAATGGAGACTGGCAAGAGTTATGCCTTGCATTGGGAAGTTGAGTTTATTGCTGGATACAAGCACATTTTGAACCAAGTCACTTACCCAGATCAGAGTAACACCACTCTCTCAACTGTCTCTCAACTCATGTTTCAGTGAAGCAGGGAATCTAGTGTACAGCTAATAATGTGTGTAAAATGTTTGATGCTAAAAATTATAAGTAAGACTCACCACTTTGCAAACTTCAACTAGATTTGACTTAGACTGTTCGTTCCCCTCCTCAGTGGACACAGTTAGAGTGTCTTCCACTCCCTCCACATGGCAGAACACAAGGGGTATCTTTGGTTTAGGCCACAATGTCAAGGGAGTGTCAATTCTCCGATGTCCAGTTGTAAGCTTCCCATCATAAAACTTCTCAGATGGGAACTTGCAAATTTCTCTGTGCTGAAATTCAAAATATTGAAAATTTATTACAAATTTCCAAAACTAGTCATGCCACTTTGCTTATGACGTAGAAAACAAGTAATTGTCACAAACGTGACCATGTCCCCCGCCACAATTAAGAAATGAGCTAAAAGGATGGACATACAGCTTGTACCGAGTAATGACCATTACATGTCTGATTCAATTGTTATTATATCAGACTAAGAACATTATAAAAATAGAGCCACTGGCTCTGAAACTCATCAGGAATCATGTTATTAACTAGATTAGCGTTTGCGGGACACTGCAAAAGCAGAACAGCTCGGAAACTTAGGGTCTCGCCTTTCCCTGTTCCGCCTTCTCGTCAGCATCAATAAAATGGGAATTCTTTTTAACAAAATTTTTTTCATTATTTGAGTTATTACTAATCATCACTGGGGTCACTTTTCACAAGTTTGTTCTTAAAACCTATTTCTTCTTTCAAAATTTGATCAAAGGATTAACGAGGCCTTAACCAATATCTCATGACCTTGACCTTTGACCTTCAAAGTCACACCATCAATGAACACTTTTCATAGCGTATAACAACATGCAATGACTCAAAGTGTTCATAGTTAAAATACGGCATATTCACAAAAGCATGCCTAAGTTTTGACCTCACTGTGACTTGACCTTGACCTTTGACAGATTTTAGTGAAAACGTTTTCAAATCTTGGCCTTTCTCCATAGTTCAAATATACCAAATAAGAGCAGAATAGCACAAAAAAAGTTTGAAGTTATCATGTTTACAAGGATTTTTTTTTAGCAATTTCAGAACTTGTAACCTTGACCTTTGACCTTGAATATGAACATGTCAAAATAATTCCCCAGGGGCATAAGTAAGAAGTTATGTATATGAGGTTTTGATACCTCCTTGGAAAGAAGTTATTTAGTGATTTCAGAACTGGTGACTATGACCCTATCTCGTGACCTTGACCTTTAAAATTCAAGGTCACACCATCAATGAACACTTTTCATTGTGTATCACAATCATGCAATGATTCAAAGTGTTAATAGTTGAAATAAGACATTTTATCAAAAGCATGCTTAAGTCGTGCCCTCGCTATGACCTTGACCTTTGACGAATGTTAGCGAAAACCTTTTAAAATCTTGGCCTTTCTCCATAGTTGATATACACCTTGATAGCACAAATATTTTTCACGTTATCGTGTTTACAAGGATTTTTTTTAGCAATTTCAGAACTTGTGACCCTGACCTTTGACCTTGAATATGAACATGTCAGAATAATTCCCCAGGGGCATAAGTAAGAAGTTATGTATATGAGGTGTTGATACCTCCTTGGAAAGAAGTTATTTAATGATTTCAGAACTGTTGACCATGACCCTATCTCGTGACCTTGACCTTTAAAATTCAAGGTCACACAATATGTGAACACTTTTCATTGTGTATCACAATCATGTAATGATTCAAAGTGTTAATAGTTGAAATAGACATTTTCGCAAAAGCATGCTTAAGTTGTGATCTCGCTATGACCTTGACCTTTGACAGATATTAGCAAAAACCTTTTCAAATCTTGGCCTTTTCATCATAGTTGATATACACCAAAGAAGAGCCTGATAGCACAAATAGTGTTCAAGTTATCGTGTTTACAAAGATTTTTTTTATAGATTTCAGAACTCGTGACCTTGACCTTGGAGCTTGAATGTGTACATGTCAAAAAAATTCCCCAGGGGCATACTAAGAAGTTATGTATATGAGTTCTAAAAACCTTTTAGGAAAAATGTTATAGCCAATACAAAACGCGCGGGCGGCGGCGATGGAAACTGCGCAAAAACTGATAGCAGCTCCGACTTAGTCGGAGCTTTCTCATTATCTCTAAGGAAAAGATTAAGATATCACATAATAAGTCATTGCCTAGTCATCAAATTTAAAAGTTATTATCAAAATTGGTTACACATTAATCCATATTCATTATAAACTAGAAGAGCGTTTGCGGGACACCGCAAAAGCAGAGCAGCTCCGAAACTTTGGGTCTCGCCTTTCCCTGTTCCGCCTTTTCCTCAGCATAAATAAAATGGGAATTGATTTTGACAAATTTGTTTTCATTATTCAAGTTATTCTAACAAGTTGAATCATCACTTGGGTCACTTTTTACAACTTTGTTCTTAAAACCTTTTTCTGATTTCAAAATTGGATCAAAAGATTAACATGGCCTTATGATATATCTCATGACCTTGAACTTTAACCTTCAAGGTCACACCATCAATGATTTCTTTTCATTGTGTATAACAATCATGCAATGACTCAAAGTGTTCATTGTTAACATAAGGCATATTCCCAATAGCACGCTTTAGTTGTGACCTTGCTGTGACCTTGACCTTTGACAGATTTAAGCAAAAATGTTTTCAAATCTTTGTCTTTCTCCATAGTTGATATATACCAAGTTAGGGCCTGATAGCACAGAAGTTGTTGAAGTTATCATGTTTACAAGGATTTTTTTTTAGCAATTTCAGAACTTGTAACCTTGACCTTTGACCTTGAATATGAACATGTCAAAATAATTCCCCAGGGGCATAAGTAAGAAGTTATGTATATGAGGTGTTGATACCTTCATGGAAAAAATAGAGCCATGGCCTCTGTAGCTCATCAGGAGATAATAAGTGGGGTATGTTATGGAGTGGACTTTATAGCAATGGTCAGATAATGGAATGTAGTAATAAGAATCTAGGTAGTGAAACGATTAAAGCAGTCTAAAAATATTTTGTTACCATAACTTTGCCAATCTGCTATATATATGTGTTGAAAGAGCAACACAAAGCTTGGAAATAAATTGCTGGTATCAAACATATAATAATGTGGTGGAGAGATCATACTATTTTTTAAGATCGTACACACATTATATAATAATGAATATACCGGGTACAATTCTTTGCATACAATTCACCACTGTAAGCTATTGCAATAATGGCCTGGGGCTGTAGAAGAAAATGAAAAAAACCTTTTTAGGTCATGACCCCTGTTAATTATTATCAAAATTGGTTACACATAAATCAACATTCGTTATGAATATCATACACCTTTGCATTATATTGTTTTAATTCTTAATTGCATTATGGCAATACCAACATTTATTACATAATGAATAGGAGCCTCAGTTTTTGAAAATCCCATTTCTCATAGGCTCCATTTCAATACTTAATAAATTGGTGAATTTTTTAGTAAATTCTTTTTCACCATTTCTTATAGGCTCCTTTTCAATATTTGATAAAATGGTGATATTCTATGAATAAATTCTTTTTTAGAGTCAGTGGAAGACTAAAGCAGTCTCACGCACAGTCTATGATAACACAGTGCTGCACAGTAGTTTGAAGTAACCTGAAACCTCTGTGTAACTATCAGTTTTCATTCTTCTGCCAGGAAGAGGTCAACACAATGCAATTACATAACATGCAGACACTGGACTCACAGCCAGTAAAATTTATATGTTAGATGCAGTGTTTCCTACAATTAATTATTTTTCTGTACTGGAGAAGATGATGAAAATAGGTGTGATGTCACAATCTCATATAGCTACTTCTTTTATAGTCCTATGTTATCACCAGTCATCACTAGTCATATTCAGTTCACATATCTCATGTAAAATGAAAAAATTTAATTCCTCTTCAAGTTATTCCTTCAAAGGGTATTCAATAGTTCTCATTTCAAATAGATTCACATTAAACATGTCCATGATGTAGACATCTATCTCATTTCTTGTTCCTATTGAATAAAATTAACTGCAAAGTTAATAG
>OW388292.1:60945108-60972608 GCA_936450465.1 Gibbula magus | reverse complement strand
ATAAGCAGATACAGATTCCATAACTTAGAAGTTGTTTGAACAGAGCTGGTAATAGTTTGACGACATTAACGATATAAACTGAAGTACAAAAGAAAGTACACACCCACAGATTTTCATATTATTTCATATTCATTTACAAAGTAGCATTTCTTTATGCTCTTTCCTAATGTTTCGAACGGAAACAATGAAATCATATCGTCAAAACGCATCCGAGGCATGTCAGTTCAGGTAAAAGTGATTTTTTCGAAAATCACGTTTTTTTCAATTTCTACATGACTTAGGCGCGCTAAGGGTATAAAAACCACAGAAGTCTACCATTCACTACTAGTGTTCCGAAAAAAGCACGAGAAAATGCCACGTTTAACAGCAGCAGAGCGAGGAAGAGTCCTTGGAATGTCTGAAGTTGAAGTTCCAAACAGCCAAATTGCCAGAAGGTTTGGCTGCACCAGACAAACGGTCATTCGACTCCTTCAACGTCATAACCAGACTGGCAAGACATCGGACCGTCCTAGAAGTGGAAGACCGAGGGTGACGACCCCCGCTGAAGACCGTTATCTGCGCACACTGCATCTGCGGGACAGTTTCGTCACCATGACGTCAACGGCATCGACGGCGTTAGGACACCACATCAGCAGAAACACTGTCATGAGACGTCTTCGAGCTGCCGGTATTCGAGCTTACCGACCGTTCCGCGGAATGACCCTGACTCGCGAACGTCGTCTGGAACGTCTACGCTGGGCAAGGAGAGTGAGACGCTGGCAACGTCGTGATTGGGCAAGAGTGATCTTCAGCGACGAAAGTCGATTCAACCTCTTCACAGCAGACGGCAGAGTTAGGGTTTTCAGGCGTAGAGGCGAGAGACAGGCTGCAGCGTGTGTCCAAGAAGTGGTACCCTATGGCGGTGGCAGCGTCATGGTCTGGGGCGGGATCTGTGGCGACCAGAAGACCGATTTGGTGACAATTCGCCAGACCCTTACAGCCCAGAGATACAGGGATCAAGTGTTGCAGCCTGTGGTTGTCCCCTTCATACAAAGGCAGCAGCAAGGGATGATTTACCAACACGATAACGCCAGACCACATACTGCCATGATCAACATGGACTTATTCAACCAACAAAACATCAAGGTTTTGCCTTGGCCATCACCCTCCCCTGATTTATCCCCAATCGAGCATCTTTGGGACCATAAGGGAAGACAACTTAGACGTCGCCCACAGCAACCAGTCAACCTACAACAGCTGGAACAGGCACTACATGAAGAGTCGCAACGCATCCCTAATGACGTCATCCGACGTCTTACTTTCTCAATGAGGAGACTTGTCTTTGCTTGCATTAACAGTTATGGGGGTCACACCCGATACTAACTCCTCATTTATGGACATGAAACAATGAGTGTAAATTTCAAAATATACCCCTAGTGGACACAAAGAGAAGTTGTGAAGTGAGAAGTAAATACATGTCCTTGCCATGTTTGAAAATGGTTCACTATTAATATTAAACCTTTGAAATGCTGGAAATTTTGTCCTGTTGTCTTTTATTAACAAATTACTTGGGTGTGTACTTTCTTTTGTACTTCAGTTTATTATGCTGTTGACAAAGAGATATATTTACATAAATAATAAAAGGTTTAATTTAAAGGGGCAGTAGCACGTTTTTTGCCAGTTTTATTTTTTAAAATTTCCCATTTATAATGATAGTTTATGTCATTTATATTTACTTTAGAGTGTAAAAATCTTATTACACAAACCAATTATCTGTAGTGACAGTAACAGTGTTGCGTATAAAGCAAAACTTGCATGGCGGCCATTTTATTGTGAACACATTTTATTATTTTGAATGACAGAAATGATTCCCATAGCTTTACGGAACCACGTACACTCATTTTTAAGTTGATTTTCCGAAGAGAGAAGGGTGTTTCACTATTGGTAACATTATTTTCCAAATACATTTCATCAACTTATTTCAGCGAAAAAACGTGCTACTGCCCCTTTAAGACACAGTTGTAACTTTCTAGTTGCTGTAGATCAGGAGTTCTTGTTCATTTTAAATATTTTCAATATTTGTCCAACAAATGTCATGCCCATCATTCATGAATAAAAAGTATGAATGATTTGTCTTTGATCTGAATGCCATAACAAAAAAGCAGTATATGAGCAACATATGCATATCATCTGAAATGCGCATACACTGATGTCCAATAGAAATGTTACATCTTTACAGAAGACGCAAACACTATGGTTCCTTATGCTTCATGTACTTGTTGAATCATTGTGGGTACGCTTCGTTCACTCTAATTTGGTGACAGGACTACTATTAAACGACTCTATTCAAAGTCAGATTGGGTGCTGGATATGTAGTGCCAATTTAATACACGTAGGAGGTGAGGTCATCTGGCTATACATTGCGGTGAAACCTGCGAGCATCGGCTGGAATTAGCGAACCATGGGTGGTACTACGCTGAAATTCAGTGTAGCATTGCACCCAAACAACAGTTCTCTACTGCAGACAAAGTTGCTATGCCGCTGACGGGTTTCGAACCCCGGACCTCTTGATCCGAAGCCACCGCGCTAACCACTGCACACAGGCTGGGGAGGAAATATGGATATGTGTATACTTTTAACCCATATTATCCATATTTCCTCCCCAGCCTGTGCCACTGCGCTATCCCGCACCCAATATACGTAGGAATGTCTTCTTCAAGAGTCTGATACAAGGAGATGACTTCACTAGATCGTATAAGTTCACTTTCAATATACTACATGAAAGTCTGTTTTATTTTTTTCCGTATTTTGTTATCGAGTTAAACTCATCAAAATGAATTGCGGTAGTAGAAATTATCCATCTAATGACGATTTTCGTTTACGTCAACAACATGATTACGTCTCATGACGAATACCATACATATGTCATCACGTAAAGAAGTATTTATATATTTACACTCGTGAAAATATTAAATGCGTCATCGCTCGATGACATACAAATGTAACGAGATATGTCATACATCTTCTTCATAATTAGGTGAAGTTTGTTACCTTCACTTAATTGTGAAACAATATAATCCATAAAAAGAGGTCCCTGTAAGCTCCCAGTTCTTACATGTAGCTGTTTTCTATAGCTTCAGCTTCATTCAATGCCGGTATGTGGTCCGGAAACGAAACCTTCCTTTGCTATATTCAAGTTTAAATTGTGTGTATGAATTAAAAATAAATTTAAAATTTATGAATGTTTCAAAATACTGAATAGAACCTTTTTCACCATTCCACCAATTGGTACGTAACATAATGAATGTTTCAAATTGTATTCCTGAAGGGAACGGAAAGACTGATATTTTCCTTCCACTTGATGGAGAGCCGATAATTGCGATCCTTCCATTCGGTTGTTACGTCAATGTCAATTGTCAGACATCTATTGCACGTGATAATCGTGCAAGTCTAAAGTCACGGGATTCATGATTGATAGGGATAGCGTCATGTAACTGATCGTGTATATTTCAATTGAGATGAGGTGATCTTCACTCTTTCACTTATATCACTGAGCCGCTAGTATTAAAACGTTAATATTGTAGATTTATATACGGCTTAGAAAGTAGTATTATAAGATACAAAAGTCAAATAAAATTAAAATAATAAAACATCCAAAAAATGATAATCAGTCGATGAGTATTTCTCAAATAATTGAAATAATCGTTGATATTTGTAAAAAGAACATGTTTTCTTTTATTTCTTTTGATCTCTCCTTCAACTAATTATACAATGAACTTATTTTCTTATCGGGGATGTAGATATGTATGTTAAAGGAGACACCGCGTCGAGGATATAAATTAGATTAGATTTAGCTAGCTATGCTGAATCAAATGTCTGCTAACGAGTCACATACCCCCAATTTCAGACAATTGAAGTATTTGGTAATAACAACTATTTAATGTAAACATTGAAGTTAAGCGCAACTCGTTAGCAGACACGCTAATCAGGTATAGGTAGCTTATAGATAGATAAAACTGAGCTCATTTTTATCCTCGACGCGGTGTCCCTTTAAAATTAAAATATCAGAAAAAGATGACAATGTGTTATAATATTTAAAATCAAGTTTTAAAAACACCCAAAACTGCTTGTTCACACGAGTTCGTAGTTGTCAGTCGTCCAATGTGATTATCCTTTGAACTCCACCTGTCAAAATCACCCATGCATGATCTGTAATCTCATTGTAACTTCACGAAAATGCTGTCAAAAATGCAGATAGCGGAACATTTTAATGAACAAAGATAGAAATTAGGGGTTCAACCCAAAGCAAGGGATATCATTATTGACCCTTGACCTCGATATCCCCTGGGAGAAATGTAGGGGTCTATAAATTTAGTAGACATCATGTCCTCATTCTCCTACAGCCAGCAGTGAGTTTGATAAAATCATGCTCTTATGAAACAGGCCTGCTTTCCACGTGCTCCACATAGCTCGAAATTCTCGTGACTGAAATACGGTGTGCTCGATTTATATAACATATCACTGTGCATCAACGAACAAGCAAGGTAAGTCGCCTGTCTGTGCTTGTTAAAATGTTGTTACGTTTTATGTGTTATTCATCGTTTCTCTTGAAAAATGGCATGTTTCAAGGTTTATAGATACTATATGAGTTATTGGAAGAATAACACACAGCTAGATTGAAGCAAACGAAAACATGGACAGAATTTGATGTCAACTGAATCATAAACGCATGTAGGCCTATATAACGACTGCGAATGTAATTTATTTACGGAATTTCGTTTAACTGTACTTCCACGAGGTGCCTTATGTAACAAAACATGCCATCAGAGCACTATACTGGTTCAGGGCTGTTGTTACCGAGTACGGGGTTTAGCTGAACGGGCATATCTCGTGATATTTGGGTAATCCAAAAACATGGAATTCGTGAAAGAGAAACGAATGCGGATTAATAATGTATCGGGATAATGCATTCATGATAATATATTAACGTTTTACCCTCAATTTTACTCTATAATTCGTTTCTAATCTTTTCATTTTGTTGATTATGTAATCCGGAATATATGCAATGGATGTTTCTATAATGAATCATGGTACAATGACAATGACAAGTTATGTAATTGCGTTTACGTAACGATGTAAATGTATTTATATTCAAAATTGGTAAAAAGACATAATTTTTTCCTCATTCTGAAATTACCACTCGTCATATGAATCCGTATATTCTAACATTTAGCCTTTGACATTAATTTTGTTTTAAATTTCAAAATTTGAATTTGTTTTCGAAAGGAGCAATCCCTTAAACTGAGCTCTGCAGTCTTGTAAACTTGTCAAGACACAAGAGTTCAGGGCCCATATTTTCGAAGCTCTCTTAGCTCTAAGATAGTCGTAAGCGAATGTTAATGTATGGCACTTATGACTATCTTAGCGCAAAGAGAGCTTCGAAAATATGGGTCCAGGATAGTAGACTAGAATCTGTATTTAAAAGTAGGGTTCTGTCGCCATCTTGGATATTTTGCATTACGTGAAATGAAAATTTTTGCAAATTTTCGATAACTTAAGACATACACTGATAGAGTATTCACATAGTAACACATAACATGTAATATAAAACTAATAAACAAGTTGCTGTTATGCTGTAGCGAAGTTTTTTCGACTTGCAGCGCCGATGAATGGCTTCAGTTCTCATTGTTTTATTTTTCAACAAATGTGCGGTTGTGTTAATCAAGTTGTGAAATATAAAGTCATCAAAATGTTACCTTCATTAGTATCTTTCAATTTCACTGTGTTTTAACAAGGAATTAGATGATATACGTCCTTGGTTTTAATCATGTATTAATAACATGTATGTGTAAACAGGAATATCCTCCCGAATTTCGTTTCCACAAAAATACCTCGATAGAACCCTCCTTTTAAACGCGAAACATACATTGTAGAGCTTTGTCAAGATACATGTATTTAATTAGCGTGTTTTAATTAAGTTACTATGTACATGTACGAGACTAGATACATAATTATGTATCGCCTAAAGAAGTTAAATCTGTCAGTTCTATTAAATGTAATAATTGTACTTTTTTTTGTCTTAATCAAGATTCCATATCTTGCTCCTTTGTCCATTTTAATCACAAGAGTACCATTGTACACCTGCCCAAGTGCATGTTTTTGAAGTGTATTATTGGCCATATGATCATGCGTGTACAATCAACCGCAAAATACACATTACTACAGTTTGAACAATGTAATAAACGAAATAATGATGCAGGAGAAGTCCTTTTTGAATACTTGTTACAGACACATGATTACTAAAGAAGTACCCGTAATTTTATACGCTAGGGTATGATCTAAACTGAGGTGCAAAAGAAAGTATATCACTCAGTTGTATTTATATTATGTATAATTTTCTAAGTCACATATCTCGAGTTTTCGACGTCGTATTCAAAAACTGACTAGTTTGGCAAATTAGTCCAAAACACTAAATCAGTCAAAGAATACATCAACGCGGGTTTTTTTTAACATTTTAAATTTTGAAATTCCCCAAAATTAATTTTGACAAAACAAAACTGTTCACCGACACATATAAGACATACTCTGTGTAAAAATCAATAAATGTGCCTCGTCCTGCACACATTTACAACATTTTGAAAATGGTAGGGGTCATGTCATGGTGTAACTTTGATTTCTTACCCCCGTCTACTTTAAATAATGATATTTAAGAGTGATATACTTTCTTTTGCACCTCAGTTTACTTTAGTTTTTATGTCTGTTCAAGTAAATATGTACATTAATTTTACCATACTACTGCATGCATATTTTTCATTGTTGTCTACTTTCAGAATGAAGTTGAACAGTTTATATCTGCTTGTATCAACTGCTGCCGTAGTTTATTGCCAGGTATGAATGTCATGTATTGTGTATGTGAATCGCGTCTCTTGCACAAGATAATGTAAGGAAGTCTGTAATAAACGTACAAACAATGCATAATTACGTCAAATACTCATAAGGCCTGTCCTTTTATCGCTTAAACTCCATATCGCCTCCACCACTATCAAAACAAATTTATGGATGTATGCACATTACACTTGCACGCTGATCATTATAAACTCAAACAAGCAAAGCACTGTACATAAATAAAACATCTGTCTGTCTGTATGTACAGTGGTTATACACGCATCACTAAATAACATCCACCCATTAACCTTTTACCTACGTAGTCTTCATTGCTTGTGTTAATTAGGTCTTCAAGACGTATGTCTGGACACTATTTTATGGAAATGAAACTCGCCATGTTATTACTGACAATGTTACCTGTTCCAGCCCGACCCCAACAAAGTATGGCTGTTCGCCGTGGATGGTATCAAGCGACCGTACAACTTTATGTAAGTCAAATATGTATTTGATTGCTGATACTTTCGAAAAGAACTTCTAAATCAATGGTTTTTCACATCGTTTATCTGTTTTTGGAGTTAAACGTGTCTCATAATAACCGATTATCCGAATGATACCATTTTTTATCAAACTTGCCCCTGACACATTCTGTAGAGTTATATTTAAGGTAATATTAAGTAGTGAAATGATACGACTTGATAATTCATAAATATGTTATTGGATCAGTAAGCATCGTTATTTGGAATTGTGTTACTCGTGGAATGCATATCATCGTCAAACTTCCCAATGCAAGGCATAACTCTTGCCAGTCTCCATTACTGGCTGATTTAGGCCTTGCAGTATTTCCTTAAGAAATCTGTGCTTAGAAATCCAGGCCAACTATGCATTTCTGGTGCAGCGATTCACTATCGAGGCACAACAAAGCGAGGGAAATACCGCAAGGCTTAAATCAGCCAGTAATGCAGACTGGCAAGAGTTATGCCTTGCTTTTGGAAGTTGGTCATCGTCACACTGTCGACACTTTATCTTTGTTTATGTTTGCACGAATTCCGCATCTTCAATTTGTTATTTTGAAACTATCGTTCAATTAAGGATGTTCGCTCCTCAAATTTGGAGTGTTCAATTTTTTTTCTAACTTGTATTTTTTAAAAGATCAAAGTATATGATTGAAAAATCAGCATTAAAAAATAGGGGGTAGTGTGGGATTTTTCGAGATATGACGCCTATCAGATAGTGGTGTGAAGCACAATTTTAACATTTGAGTCTATGGGAAAATGAGAAAAAAACTGCTAAAAACTTTAAAATACTACATTTCTAGTATTTAACTTGTTTTCCTTTTTTGATATGTTACAAAGTTCATGTTCCCCTACTGAAATCGATGAAAAAATATATATGGTAGTGTATATATATGATATGGTACCCCCCCCCCCCCCCCCTTTTTAGTCAAATTTAGGCCATATATGCTGTTTAAGCACTTTTTAGAGGTTCTAAAGTCACATTTTCTTTATTTCATTTGTTTTTTAAAAGTTTGTAGATGGTGTAGTATCATTAAGTAAATAAAAATGACCAAAAAAATCTTTACTTAATCATATTTCAGTTTTGAAGTTCAACAGGAAGGAGCGAACATCCTTAATTTGAGAGGTTTCACTTTAAAACGCATTATCTTCTCAGAGGTTACTCCACTCAGTTCTTCCATCATAACCTATGTTGCATATGCAGCACTTTATGGCATAGAATAACTGATTGTTTGCATCAGAAGTTAGTTGTGCTATCAGCGATGTTGTTTCATGACTAGAGTTGTTTCATCTCTGCGGTGCGTACATATTTCTTTCAAGACAGAAGTCGGACGCCGATTTAAATGATGTTTGATTGGATAAAATATGGACGTGTTGAGAGAATCGTGAGATATGTTCTATATGCAACAGAGGTTAGGATGCAAGAACTTAACTGGAACAAAATTCTGAAAGCGCTGACGCTACAATTGATAGGATCCGTCATGTTCCAAATAATATGTTCCTTCATTCTCTACTTTAAAAGGAACACTTACCGATTGCAGGATGAATATCTTAATAAAGACAAAATCTGTTTTCTTGTAATGGAGTTAAAATATTTTTCTCTGAAGCCCTTTCAAATGTAACATTTCTGACATCTATCTGTTTCAGAAATGATGTCGGACAGCTGACTGGTTTCGATGTAGATGTCGTGAATGCAGGTAGGACAACGATTTACAGTATTTTGCTTTATGCCTTCGAATCTGAGATTGTGTGGTTATTAGTTTTCATATACCCGTCTGTCTGTATATCTGTATATCTGTATATCTGTATAACCTTGGCCATAACTGACAGACTCCTATACCTCACATGTGCATTCCACGTCATGACCTTGGCTGAGGGATCATTTCCCGAAAACCGAAAACTTTTGATTGATTAGTATTAGGCCTTTGATACTTCACAAGTGCATTACTTGTGATGTGGCCATAATAAAGAGAACGTTATGTTCAGCGATGTGAGCGCACTATAAGAATAACTCAACTAAAAAATGTATACAAAATCACAATATTTTGCAATGAAAATAAGTTCAAGCTTTTGATTAACGAGGGATTTAAAAGCTCTTTGTTGTTTGAGATATTTATTCTCCTCATAGTCTGTTGATACAACTAGAGTTGTCTCCCTTTCAACAGAGTGGAGGGGCATTACACTTTTTGCAATGTGCAACCAACAACTAAAGAGACAGTGCATGATAGTAAGAGAGTTTAGTCCTCCCAAACAGAACACTTCCTCATATGTGAATGACGTACATTTAAATGAAATTTACAAGAGAATAGGGTTGGCTAGCCTATATTTGCCAGTAACTCATGCTTAAAGATTACATATTTTAATATGCAACCTCTTGTCTTTGGTTTACGGAAAAAATTCGGAAAACGTTAACCTTGACCATAACTTTATTGGACAGTGGTTGTCATGTATCATTCACATGATGTACTATAGTACCTTATGAACAGTAACTATTTCTGAGTAGATATTTTATATTAGGTTATTTAGACCCAACCTATATTTGTCTTGTTTAAAGCTTGTCTAAAAACAAACAGTCCGACAAGGGTGTTATCTCTCAAACAAATTTCGAGGGGATATTTAAAGTAAATTTCGTTTGTGCCTTTGGTCTTTTTTTTCCATTTTGTGAAATTTGGCTCTTAAATATTTATCGTGCACGATCACAAACGTCAAACTTACAACAACATTATTAATGTTTTATTTTGCAGTTTGTGCAGTAGCTGGCAAAACGTGCTCCTTTGTACTGGCAGAATTCACCGAGTGCATTTTCACCCATAGGGAATTGAGCTTCCCAGGTCGAGGTAAGAACAGTAACACCTTATCAAGTAGTATAAACAATACAAACGTTTCCTGGGTATATTGCAACACACAACTGAGTATAATGTTGACACGTTTCTATTTGTTCAGTAATGTGTGATTATAGTAAAAGACAACCATTTTCTGTATCCAGGCCTGATGTCCGGCTGGTTCGACGCCTGTCCGGCCTATGCTATCACGGTAGACCGACTCAACACGTTTGACTTCACAGCTCCGTATCTGCAGACCGTGTCCACGTTCACCGTCGCGCCAGGAAACCCACAGAAGTTCGACCCGACCGCCTCAGACTACTCCAACTTCGTCCTCTGTGAGTATATACCTTGCTTTGAACATTCAATGTTGGCGATAGTTGCCTTACCCTGAGGGCGTAGGTTCGAATCCCGCATGTGACTACTATTGAAGGTAGTGTTATCCCAAATATAACCACGTTATATTAATTATCAAGTGAACAATGACCCAGTAAACATAATCATCATGATCTTCAAAAAGTCTATTTTCGACCATAAACAGAAACAACTGCCAACCTTCCAATCACTAACAACTCAAGTCCGAGACTATTATAATGTTACTAAATGTGCAGCTGAAATGTCAAATAGAGTCGATGTGTTCTATAAATTCCGGTCCTCATGTCCTCATCTGTTGTTTATATGAATGTATTTGTGTGATTGATACCTTTAAAAAAATAGTTTATATAAAAAAAAAAATAAATAAATAAAAATTTTAAAAATCATCAAGTGAACGTAGTTTCAATGATAAAACGAAGCTCTGTACATTATTACGATTACTTCGTGTTCTGTGAGTATAGTTGTTGATCGACTTCACCCTGTACATCCTCGGTTACCCATGGTTATATATATGCTCTGTTACTCTCCACTATATCACCCATGGGAAATTCCATCAGAGAAATCTGTACTCAAATTACCCGCCCTTGGCCGGCGTGAGCCAATCAAACCGCTACGCAGCTTGGACCTGCGAGCCAATGACAATTCGCATCACTTCGTTTCAAAGCAAGCGAGGTCATTGTGTTAGCCATCCGTAACCGGTTATCTCCCTTGGCCATTTCCGTTTTATCCCATTGAGCATTTTCTTTGGTTACTGATTTCGTCACGCTGGCCAAGGGCGGGTAATTTGAGAACAGATTCCCCTGAAAAGGTTTCCCAATGGGTGGTATAGTGGAGAGTAACGGAGCATATATAAAACCATGGGTAATCGAGGATGCACCCTGTACTGTTTATTTTCTTGCCGTCAAAACAAATCTTGTACGTCTCATTCGTACTTGGCCTTACTAAACTCATGTCTTCCCATCTCTGTTCTAAGACGACGTCTTCTCAGTCTGATTCAAACCGACGGTATTCCGCGGGGAAAAATGTGCAAAATAGTGCATCTACCGGGATACGAACTCATATCGTTCGGAGATTTCCACGCCAAACCGTCTGGAAACAGTCCGTAGACTAGCGTGTTCGAGCGCAATTCAGGTAGCCAATCAAAAGATGCCCAACAAATGCTTTCGGTGCGAGAAGATAGGGCAGGTTACTCCAAACAGCTATCCTTTGGTCTGTTCCGAATGCTTTCAAAACAGTGACCGTTTAAAAACTACGTTGTGATTGGTCAGCTATTTGATTGGGCTTTGGCTGTGCTAAACTGGTTCGGAACATGCGCCTATACGGGGTGTTCTCACACCTTGTGGCGAGGAATCTACAGAACCTGTTCGTATCCCGGTAGATATATTATTTTGCAAATTTTATTCCTCGGAACAAGGTCGATTTTAATCAGACTGCATGTAAAATAGACTTCACACCAAAAAAGAAATTGTCTTGGACTATGTAGATGTCTATATTTCGAGTTATGATCTTCAAAGACTTTTCAACGTTTAGAATATTGCTAATCACTTCAATTGGGGAGTTTGGTTCAGAAGCCTACAAATATTAGTTGCTTTAGAAGATAATGATGACAAAACTTAACGATGATCCACTGACCTCTGTAATGTTGTACAAGAGTGTTCATATTAGGAAACATGGTCCGAGTCCCGATGTAGTACAGTCCGTTGTCCGTCCATCGGATACGATAGTGTCGGATTGACGGCGTCTTCCCGTCCGGCTCGTGACATCGGACCGACATCGAGTAGGACTTCTTGTCTGAACAGGAAGTGACATCATACATTTTGAGAATTCAAAGGAAAGAAAGTGACAAAAATAGCTCAATCTTATGACCGTCTTTACCCCCCACAGTTTTTCTTAAAATATATTTACGACAAAAACAAACGGTTAATACCTATTGTACCTCCAAGAAATTTAATTGTTTTGCAGTTGGGCTGTAAGTATAGGCCTTACAGTATTTCTTGTGTGAGCGGAAGTGAATACTGATTGGTTGTAATCAAAGTTCGTTGTACAATCAGCGATATTGTTTTCAAACAAGATTAGCGTTTGCGGGACACCGCAAAAGCAGAGCAGCTCCGAAACTTTCCCTGTTCCGCCCCCTCGTCAGCATCAATAAAATGGGAATTCTTTTTAACAAAAGTTTGTTCATTATTTGAGTTATTACTAATCATCACTGGGGTCGCTTTTCACAAGTTTGTTCTTAAAACCTATTTCTTCTTTTAAAATTGTAACAAAGGATTAACGTGGCCTTAACCAATATCTCATCACCTTGACCTTTGACCTTCAAGGTCACACCATCAATGATCACTTTTCATCGCGTATAATAATCATGCAATGACTCAAAGTGTTCATAGTTAAAATACGGCATATTCACAAAAGCATGCTTAAGTTTTGACCTCACTATGACCTTGACCTTTGACGGATGTTAGCGAAAATCTTTTCAAATCTTGGCCTTTCTCCATAGTTGATATACACCAAAGAAGAGCCTGATAGCACAAATATATTTCAAGTTATCGTGTTTACAAGGATTTTTTTTAGCGATTTCAAAACTCGTGAGCTTGACCTTTGACCTTGAATGTGAACATGTCAAAAACATTCCCCAGGGGTATAAGTAAGAAGTTATGTATATGAGGTGTTGATACCTCCTTGGAAAGAAGTTATTTAGTGATTTCAGATGTGGTGACCATGACCCTTTCTCGTGACCTTGACCTTTAAAATTCAAGGTCACACAATCAGTGATCACTTTTCATTGTGTATCACAATCATGTAATGATTCAAAGTGATAATAGTTGAAATAAGACATTTTTGCAAAAGCATGTGTAAGTTGTGACCTCACTATGACCTTGACCTTTGACGGATGTTAGCGAAAACCTTTTCAAATCTTGGCCTTTCTCCATAGTTGATATACACCAAAGAAGAGCCTGATAGCACAAATATCTTTCAAGTTATCGTGTTTACAAGGATATTTTTAGCGATTTCAGAACTCGTGACCTTGACCTTTGACCTTGAATGTGAACATGTCAAAAAAATTCCCCAGGGGTATAAGTAAGAAGTTATGTATATGAGTTCTCAAAACCTAATAGGAAAAAAGTTATAGCCAATACAAAACGCGCCGGCGGCGGCGGCGATGGAAACTGCACAAAAACTGATAGCATTAGACTAATTAGA
Source organism: Gibbula magus (assembly GCA_936450465.1). Lineage (NCBI taxonomy): Eukaryota > Metazoa > Mollusca > Gastropoda > Trochida > Trochidae > Gibbula > Gibbula magus. Next base: position 60,958,834 of record OW388292.1, on the reverse strand, counting down.
CATCAGCTCGGTTTGGAATTCATTGTTTCATGGCGCCTTATCTGCTGTAACCAATATCTTCTATACGTATAATAGCTTTAGTATTACTATTTCACTGTGTAATGCTACACTGAATTTCAGCGTAGTACCACCCACGATCGCTAGTTCCAGAAGATGCTCGCCGGTTTCACCGCAATGCATAGCCACATGGCGTTGCGGGCTTTCTCTCTGCCATAATGCTAGCAGCCGCGATATAAGTGAAATACTCTTGAAAGCGGCGTTAACACCCCAACTCATCTCACCTCACCTCACTATTTCACTGAGCATAAGAGCGGCATTACACTCTTTAAAATTCGAATTTTAAGTTATTTAATACTGTTAAAAATATACTAGTAGAATACTTTCGGTTTCAGCCCATCTGACCGGCGCCCCAACAAACGGGCAGTGTTTGAATCGTCTCAAGAAGAAGTACAAGAAGATCGTGGTTGCAGCAGATCTTCCCGAGGCCAAGGCACTGCTTCTTAACAATACGGTAATGAACAGATCAGAGGCATATCCTATGAACAATATTTACCGGAACAATTGTGCTATTTGTTTTTCTTTTGCGAAACGAATACTATGGTTTTGTATTACCCGACCGAGAGCGAGTTTCGTACAGATTATTACCTCAAATTTTCTTATATCACCCGAGGTACTCCCATTGGATAGCTGACGTCCTCGTGCTTTAACTATAATAGTACAAGGCTAAACTATACTTTACTACAAAACACATTGGGTCGCAGCGAACTTTATTTCTTAAATAAAACATTATGGAACTAAATGGATGCCTCTTTAACAGCGTTCGGCTTCGGATCAAGAGGTCCGGGGTTCGAATTCCGCCAGGGGCACGGCAACTTTGTCTGCAGTAGAGAACAGTTCTACACGCAGTAAAGTTTGGGTGCAATGCTACACTGAATTTCAGAGTAGTACCAGCCATGGTTCGCTAGTTCCAGCCGTTGCTCGCAGGTTTCACCACAATGCATAGCCACATGGCGTTGCGGGCTTTCTCCCTGCCGTAATACTAGCAGCCGCGATATAAGTGAAATACTCTTGAAAGCGGCGTTAAACCCCAATTCACTTCACCTCACCTCTTTAACAATCACACTTTTACATTTGATTTAAAAAATACATTGTATGCTGTATCATTAATTATCTTGTCTCATTTAAATTATGGTCCACATAATTATGCTATGCAGGTTCAAGCCGTCTTCTCTCCACGAACTAACATCAGCGGTCTTGACGTATTACCGGAAGTCTTTCACTGTGACCAAGGTGGGGCAGGGGTCATGGTCAAGAAGGGGAGTGAACTCGTGTCTTGGTGGAACCCGGCCTTTAGCGCTTTCTACAATAGTGGAGCCTACAGCAATCTCTGCGAGCAAGCCAAGACCAAGTATAATTGTAAGAAAACTATTAATTAATCCATTATGGAGTGGGGGGTGGGGGATATTGGAAACGGTGTGGTCTGCTCGATGCGTCCGAGATTTGGAATAATGTCATTAAATTCACATCATCTTAGTCTGACGCTCGAAACGTGACCACTTGTCGCCATGTGTCATGTGTCTCCTGGTCTTTCACTCCAGCGGCGAGGCTAGGAGGAAATCGACGTTACGATTTTATATGCATGTAGATCTGTAATTGGTTGAATTTGATGAAGGTGAAGGTCACAATACATTACTCCGCCGAGCAATTGTCAGATCTTGCTTTTCTAATATAAACCTGTAATAGCCCGTAATATGAATATGTCATATGTAGCTTTATTGGGTTTAATTATCGGGTTATGGTCCTTGGGTACTCTCTGATCTGTTAACGTCAAGTCAAGATGAAGGTCACCGAGAGTTGAGTCCAACCAAGGATTACAGTATCTAAGATTAGAATTCGGTTTTCAATCATTTGTTTATTTTTTTCAGATGAAATCAGATGTTTGCCACCGCCAATCAGTCAGCCATGGATGGAGATGAAACCTTCAAACTTGATAGAGTCATTTGAAGTCGTAAAATCGTCAAAGCTTTCGAACTTACTTCGAAACCGGAACAGCCAGGGCTAGCCAACTTGTATTGTGTAGTGTACATTATGTAATCATCCAATGCTATCATATCATAAATTTGTGTATGTTTTCGTACATTTATAGTTAGATACAAAGAATGAGATGTCTCAGCTGAAAATTACATATAAGGAAGTATTCATTTTTATGCAAATTTATGCAAGTTCGATATTTAGTTTTTTTTTAAATTACCATTTGCTCAGAATCCCTACGAAGTAGAAAATATTGACAACATTTACCGATGATTTTTTAAAATGAATTCTGTGCCTGTTTTGCTTACCTAAACACGCGTTCACAGATCGTGAAATTATTTTTAAATTTTCAAATAAAGAAATAATTTGCATTTGCATTTATACCTCGCAGATTCACTGTACATGTTTTGTAACCGACAAGATCTGAATGAATAGTTATATAACTATATTATATTATTGTATTTTATTTCCTACTGCATAAGCAAGTGTCGTGGTTACGTAATTATCCAATAATTATGAAAGACTTCAAAAGTCGATCCCGCCAGGGGCATGGCAACTTTGTCTGCAGTATAGATAACTGTTCTACACGCAGTAAGGTTTGGTAGCAATGCTACACTGAATTTCAGTGCAGTACCACCCATGGTTCGCTAGTTCCAACCGTTGCTCGCAGGTTTCACCGCAAGGCATAGCCACATGGCGTTGCGGGCTTTCTCCCTGCCATAATTCTAGCAGCCGTGATATAAGTGAAATACTCTTGAAAGCGGCGTTAAACCTCAATTAACTCACCTCACCTCAAAAGTCGAGAAGGGACTACTATAGTTGAAGCGTCCCTAAAATAACAAAAAGACACTTATCCCGCTGTAGATTGCTTTATACAATGCTAGACTTGGAAGTTTATCAGATTCTCTGAATGTCTTGTATTATTCAACTTACTTCGTCCTGAGCTTGAATATGATGTCTTACTGAACAGCAAGTCTATATATAAGGAAACATTCCCAGTTTTCTGAAGTTTTCAAAAGCCCCTTTCTACTTCTAATCACAGGTTAAATTTAGCGTAAATATGGTGCGCAACAGAGATGAACGACTAGTTTTCCCAATGAGCGATTACACTCGCTGTTCTGGAACGGAACCAACACAAGGTTGGCAACGTCTTTCTCTGAAATCGACTCTCGACTCATTTCCAGTCTAAGTAAACCTAGCCACACTATTATCCGTTACACTCCTATACTATACACAGTATAGGAGTGTAACGGATAATAGTGTGGCTAGGTTTACTTAGACTGGACTCATTTCGTTCGCACGCTGGTCTGAAAACTGGTCGTTCATCTCTGTTGCGCAACATATTTGCGCTAAACTTCACCCTGTTCTAATACACAGATGAATATAGGGGATTGTTTTCAGCAAAGCGTCACTCGGATATAGAAATATCATGCCTTTTCATTAGTAAAATTGTTATTGCGTCATATCGTTTCATGATTTGATTACTTTAAACTGTTGGAAACCATATCATCGATCTCAAAATTTTCCTTTTTTTCAAATTTTAACATTTTAGGTTTGCTATTAAACTAAATTATTGTTAATAGCTACGTCATCCAAAACTGAGCCGGGAATAATATAGGATAAGATGAACTTTATACGGTATTTAGGAAATGGGCCACTGGTGCATGGTACACATATTGTACATTTATTTGCTGTATTATATATAGAGATCAATGATGGCTAACTAATAGATTGAATATATCCATACATGTACAGCAGATTTTATAGAATATGTATTTAAGAATTTTCTCTCATTGGGACACCTGCCCTTCTAGCCTGCTCCGAAGAAAACTTTAATAAGATGATTTTTTTTCTCTAGAAAGGGGATCCTGCTATCATTTAAAAGAGTCAATAAATTGATGAAAAACAAATATTATATTATATTATATTATATTATATTATATTATTATATTATATTATCAGCTTATCTAACACCGACCTTTATCTTAAAAATGATCTCCGTTAAACATTGATCTGTACGTGTGTTTTAACATTTTAATTTTTATATTATATATATTCTCGGGTTCAAAGCAGAACTGATCACATGTAATCTTGGAATAAAAATAAAATATTTTATAAAAACACATTCGTCCAATTGCTTGTTTTCCTTTGATGTATGAGATGGAATGTTATGTTCGGGCCAAATGCCGCTTTAAAGGCGCTGTACTATGATTTAAAATAACCGTTCGAATGCAGTTCAAGTGATCAGACTGATGTAGCGATACCTGAACACGCGGAGTAGAGTTTCAAATAGTGTACAATGATCGAATGGTCAACCATCTTGCTGTCGGAAATCTCAAATGTTCATGAGACCTACAAATCTACCTCTCACACTGAAGAGTTCCACACCACTGTCGCTTTATAAATACGTCGCACAATTTTCTTCGAATACGGATAGCCGTTTTCTTTAGATACGGCTTTTAGGGACTTGTAATTAGATATGTTACCCATTAACATATCAATATGTTGTATAAGCTTTAATAATAAATGGTAAATTTGAGAAAACATAATATTATGCAAAAATCTCAAATTTATAGTATCAAACTCTTTTTCTAACTTATATTTTTTTTAAAGATCAAACTATATGATTGAAAAATCAGCATTAAAAAATAGGGTTTTTTCGAGATATGACGCCTGTAAGGTAGTGGGGTGAAGTACAATTTTAACATGGGAGTCTATGGGAAAATGAGAAAAAAACTGCTAAAAACTTTAAAATACTACATTTCTAGTATTAAACTTTTTTTACTTTTTTTGATATGTTACAAAGTTCATGTTCCCCTACCGAAATCGATTAAATAAATATGGTAGAGTGGTTTTTTAAGCTTTGACACAAAATGTACATGAAAAACCCCACTTGTTAGTCAAATTTAGGCCATTTATGCTATTTTAACACTTTTTAGAGGTTCTAAAGTCACATTTTATTTATTTCATTAGTTTTTTTTAACGTATGTAGAATATCATGAAGTAAATAAAAATGACAAAAAATCTTTACTTAATCATATTTCATAATTTCAAATTCAACAGGAAGGAGCAAACATCCTTAAACAATATTGTATATATATATGTCACGGCGTTTGATTGCTAGAAGAAATACTGAGATCATTCTAACCCAGACAGTCTGTTTTTTTGCTAACGTGAAATGAAAAACGCTGTATTTTTTCTCATTTTATTTTTTGTAAATATCTAAACACATGCATTAATAATATATTCACAAAGTAACAAATGCTTTATCATTAAACCAATCAACAGTGTCGTGTTGTACCGTAGCAATGCGTTTCACAATCGTAGCGCCGATGAATGACTTCACCTCTCGTTGGGGTTTTGTGTGAATGAATGTGCACTTTAAAGGGGCAGTAGCACGTTTTTTGCAGAATTTATTTTTTCAAATTTCCCATTAATAATGATAGTTTATGTCATTTAAATTAATTTTAGAGGGTAAATCATCTTATTACACAAACCAATCATCTGTAGTGGTACAAACTATGTTGCGTATAAAGCAAAAAAATGCATGGCGGCCATTTTATTGTGAACACAATTTATTATTTTATATTTAAAAAACGATTCCCAAAGGCTTTACCGAATTATGTACACTCATTTTTAACTTTATTTTCCGAAGAGAGAAGGATGTTTTACTGTTGGTGAAATTATTTTTCAAATACATTTCATCAACTTATTTGAGCGAAAAAAAGTGCTAAATATTAAATCATAAAATCATTCCCTTCAGTTATGTTTCATATGAATTTTGCAATAAGCTTGTATGAATAATACATATAATATTATGTAAATAGACTAAGAATGTCCTCTCGACTAGTGACTTAATTAACACATTCCTTTGAGGTAGATGTATTTAGCTGATGTAAAAGTCAGATTTTCATGATTTAGTTTTTAAATATTCTTTAACAAATGACAGACTGCAAATTGACCTTCAAATAAGGTCATTACCGCCCGATTTCTCTACATTGTGACAATTGTGTCTGTGTATAAATTAAAGAAACTTTCTTCATAGTTCAGGTCATTGATAAATGAAAAACAAAAAAAAGTCCCAAAATGTATTGTATCCCCATCTGGTCGGCGATTTGATAGGTCTACATATGATCCCTCTTGTTGTAACCAGACCATAAAATTTATTATTTGTTAATGGTCTATGTTGTAACCCCTCGTTACATAACTCGTAAATTCTACGTATGTATCGTTTTTCGCAGCCAGACTTCTAAGCTACGTCTGAGAACAGGTTTCGTAATACAAACCCCCTCTCCAGAGTTCAGACTATTGTTTACAGTCAGTTCAAGAGCAGTGTCATATTCATTCATAATGGAGACAGCGCGGAAGTTAGTCCACTGACCTCATTTCCGGTACGACATCTATAACTTCCGGTTGTGGGCATGGAGCGATATGATTGGTCATCAGAACGTGCTGTCAATACGCAATTGAGTAAGTTAAAGATGAGTGCCTTTTTCACGATTTTTTAAATCTTGTAAAACAATGCCAACAACTTTATTTTTCACAAGTTGATAGTGTTATTGATTTGCTCTACCTTTTTATGGAGACTTTTCAAACATGTTCCTCTCAGTACCCAATGATTGAAAAGAGAAAATCATTGCTTCCGTTCACCGTTTGGATACACCCTAATACCCATCAATTGCATCTTCTTCTGTGATTTTACATATTTAAATACACCCTAACTCTTTGGTGCATCTTCTCCCGCAAGGCATAACTCGCGCCAGTCACTGGCTAATTTAAGACTTGCTGTGTTTCGGCAGGATTGGGCCTACTGTGCCAGCGTAGCAGCTTGTTGTTTCTGGCCTTGGTAGATAAAACTCTAGCACGGAAAAGGTTAAGAAATGTAGCAAGACTTACATAAGCCAGTGATGGCATTCTCTCACCACAGAGGTTACTCCGTTCTTCCATCCTACTGGTTTTGAGTGCTTTCCCCTTTGTAATACTAAGTGTATATACTTAAACAATCACGTTTGTAATATATATATTTCGGACCTCTTCCGCTTCTAATCGTGAGGGAAGTTATTATAACACAAGTGAGTTTCTGAGATGCGTAGATGAATCCGGTTGGTGGATGTCTAGACCGTATGCAGTCCAGCGTAACTACCGTCGGCTCGGCTGGGGGAAAAACTTTAGGAAATCCTTTTTCCATTTTAATTATGTAATCGATCTTATCTATCTCCTCTGTTTTAAAGGGGCAGTAGCACGTTTTTTGCAAAATTTATTTTTTCAAATTTCCCATTTATAATGATAGTTTATGTCATTTAAACTAACTTAAGAGGGTAAAACATCTTATTACACGAACCAATTATCTGTAGCGGTAAAAAATATGTTGCGTTTAAAGCAAAAATTGCATGGCGGCCATTTTATTGTGAACACAATTTATTATTTTATATTACAAAAACGTTTCCCATGGCTTTACCGAAACATGTACACTCATTTTAAACTTTATTTTCCGAAGAGAGAAGGATGTTTTACCATTGGTGAAAATATTTTTCAATTACATTTCATCAACTTTTGAGCGAAAAACGTGCTACAGTGCCTTTAATACTAAGTAATGGTTAGGGTTAACACGTGGCTACTGTGTAAAATGTTATTTATTTTTACTTTCCAATAACAATTTGTTCTACAATATCACATTGTTTCGTTCTAGTAATTGCAAGTCAATTTAATAGTTCTTCAAATACTAAACCAAATATCCATTCAGATCACGTCTAGCTCTTGAACCGTTTCTTTCGTCCAGACGTCCACTAGTATAGGGGCGGGATAGCGCAGTGGTTAGCGCGTTCGGCTCCGGATCGATAGGTCCGGGGTTCAAATCCCGCCAGGGGCACGGCAACTTTGTCTGCAGTAGAGAACTGTTCTACACGCAGTAAGGTTTGGGTGCAATGCTTCACTGAATTCAGCGTATGGTTCGCTAGTTCCAGCCGATGCTCGCAGGTTGCACCGCAATGCCTAGCCACATGGTGTTGCGGGCTTTCTCCCTGCCGTAATACTAGCAGCCGTGATATAAGTGAAATAGTCTTGAAAGCGGCGTTAAACCCCAACTCACCTCACCTCACCTCAACTCACCTCACCTCAACTCACCTCACCTCAACTCACCACTTGTATATTTTAAGCCAGGATGTACATTCCTGTATGTCGGCCAACTCACTATGCTTTGTTCTGTCTTCCTGTTTAAATAGATGTCATGTTTTATCACTTTCTGCTGCGTGTCTGCATCTTTTGCCTAGGCGTTTCATTTTGAGGTCAAATATTTCGCTCATCAGCTGTTCGGTGTTCATGAAATAAGTATATACTGTTCATGTTGTTTCTCAAGGTTTCAAGGTTTTTATTAACTCATGATACATGAGCATGATACATTCACATTTATATACAGAATAAATTGATCAAGATGGCATATGCATATAAACATGTCATGCAGATACAAAACACAAGTAGGGCAATAAATATGTGCAATGTACAAATACTAACTAAGAGTTTTAGTAATCTTAAGGACGTGGTTTATAAATAATGACAACTGTTTTATATACTTAATCTTTTTTGTGGTCAATAATTGTTTCATTGCTAAAAGGTTAGAAAATTTCATAAAATGATCTGGGATATACTTGATACGTTGTTGGAGAAGAGCTTCACATCGAAAGAGATAGTGAAACTCGTCTCCTATAGCTGGTGAATTACATAAGTTACATAAACGTTCATGTTTTGGAATATCTTGCCAGCGTCCGGTTTCAATCGGGAAGTTATGATAATTTGCCCTAATTTTCAAAATTGGATAGTATACAGAACTAATCTAAGAAGTCGTTTCATCGTTATGTCTGAAGACCGGGTGGAAAATAGTCATCGTTTGTCTACTAGTTTTGTCTTTAAATATCAATTTCCAAAATTTAGAAATTTAGAAAACTTAACATTATATATCTGACACTACATGAAGGAAACATTTTGGGAAGCCATTATAATTGTATTATTTAATTTGTTTTCTCATCGAGAAATATAATGAACGGTCAAAGAAACATTTGAAAGGAAAGTACAACTAATGTTTTTAAAGATCCATTAATAAAATAAACACATAAGTGTTATTTCACTGAAAACACAAACTTATATGCTTTGCGAAAATCTACATATAGAATTTTAGGATTAAAATCGGCAAACTTTACCGAGGGCAAAGTAATAACATGTTTATTACATCAAGTTAAGGTAAAGTTGATATTTTCACGAGTGTGTTATATAATTCTTGTTATGTAATTATAAAAAAAAACAGGGTGATTTAACTGGTGGGTGGACACTGGGCAGGGCCCGCCATATGAGTAACAATGTAACGTCATGACATTCAATACGTCAGAAAAATGATCATTTAGCATATAATGCTTAATGATAGAGTAGACATTATTTTTAATTGATTTAAATTGAAAAAAAACACTTTACGATGTACTACGAAAAACTTTGATTTGTCTATTTAATAATATAATAACACCTTCATAATGTTTTAACGCTTTGATGATTTTGTTATATTGTATTAGTTTTTTCATTCCTTGTTATATAGGTCATACTTCCTATTTCATTTTCACAAGATAAAGATTTCCCTTTGATAGTTCGTATAGCAATAGAGTCCATGGCTCAGTTTTCATCTCTTAAAATGAATGGGAAGCATTAAAATGCTGAAATGCTATGTAAACATGACATTTCCAGTAGTTATAATTGCATAACATAAACCTAATATTCTCATTTAATAACTGTGAAACAGTAACTCAACTTTAGATAATAAATCATGCAAATTCTGATGAGCTACAGAGCCAATGGATTTATTGTTGTTCATTGTCAACAATGATAGCAACTTCTAAACGCAAGGCATAACTCTTGCCAGTCTGCATTACTGGCTGATTTAACCCTTGCGGTATTTCCCCAGCTTTCTTGTGTCGAGGCAGTGAATCGCTGCACTGGAAATGCATAGCGGGCCTGGATTTCTAAACACAGATTTCTTAAGGAAATACTGCAAGGCCTAAATCAGCCAGTAATGGAGACTGGCAAGAGTTATGCCTTGCATTGGGAAGTTGCAATGAAAGATGACTAGGCAGGGTTTTGGCAACATATATTTACTCGTTTATATTGAGCAACATAAGTTGCATAAGGGCCTCCCAGTAATTTATATGTTAGTATTATATGCACCAGGATGTAGAACATAAGTTGCATAAGGGCCTCCCAGTAATCAATATGTTGGTATTATATGCACCGGGATGTAGAACATAAGTTGCATAAGGGCCTCCCAGTAATCAATATGTTAGTATTATATGCACCGGGATGTAGAACATAAGTTGCATAAGGGCCTCCCAGTAATCAATATGTTAGTATTATATGCACCGGGATGTAGAACATAAGTTGCATAAGGGCCTCCCAGTAATCAATATGTTAGTATTATATGCACCGGGATGTAGAACATAAGTTGCATAAGGGCCTCCCAGTAATCAATATGTTAGTATTATATGCACCGGGATGTAGAACATAAGTTGCATAAGGGCCTCCCAGTAATCAATATGTTAGTATTATATGCACCGGGATGTAGAACATAAGTTGCATAAGGGCCTCCCAGTAATCAATATGTTAGTATTATATGCACCAGGATGTAGAACATAAGTTGCATAAGGGCCTCCCAGTAATTTATATGTTAGTATTATATGCACCAGGATGTAGAACATAAGTTGCATAAGGGCCTCCCAGTAATCAATATGTTAGTATTATATGCACCAGGATGTAGAACATAAGTTGCATAAGGGCCTCCCAGTAATCAATATGTTAGTATTATATGCACCGGGATGTAGAACATAAGTTGCATAAGGGCCTCCCAGTAATCAATATGTTAGTATTATATGCACCGGGATGTAGAACATAAGTTGCATAAGGGCCTCCCAGTAATCAATATGTTAGTATTATATGCACCGGGATGTAGAACATAAGTTGCATAAGGGCCTCCCAGTAATCAATATGTTAGTATTATATGCACCGGGATGTAGAACATAAGTTGCATAAGGGCCTCCCAGTAATCAATATGTTAGTATTATATGCACCGGGATGTAGAACATAAGTTGCATAAGGGCCTCCCAGTAATCAATATGTTAGTATTATATGCACCGGGATGTAGAACATAAGTTGCATAAGGGCCTCCCAGTAATCAATATGTTAGTATTATATGCATCAGGATGTAGAACATAAGTTGCATAAGGGCCTCCCAGTAATCAATATGTTAGTATTATATGCACCGGGATGTAGAACATAAGTTGCATAAGGGCCTCCCAGTAATCAATATGTTAGTATTATATGCACCGGGATGTAGAACATAAGTTGCATAAGGGCCTCCCAGTAATCAATATGTTAGTATTATATGCACCAGGATGTAGAACATAAGTTGCATAAGGGCCTCCCAGTAATCAATATGTTAGTATTATATGCACCAGGATGTAGAACATAAGTTGCATAAGGGCCTCCCAGTAATCAATATGTTAGTATTATATGCACCGGGATGTAGAACATAAGTTGCATAAGGGCCTCCCAGTAATCAATATGTTAGTATTATATGCACCGGGATGTAGAACATAAGTTGCATAAGGGCCTCCCAGTAATCAATATGTTAGTATTATATGCACCGGGATGTAGAACATAAGTTGCATAAGGGCCTCCCAGTAATCAATATGTTAGTATTATATGCACCGGGATGTAGGACATAAGTTGCATAAGGGCCTCCCAGTAATCAATATGTTAGTATTATATGCACCAGGATGTAGAACATAAGTTGCATAAGGGCCTCCCAGTAATCAATATGTTAGTATTATATGCACCGGGATGTAGAACATAAGTTGCATAAGGGCCTCCCAGTAATCAATATGTTAGTATTATATGCACCGGGATGTAGAACATAAGTTGCATAAGGGCCTCCCAGTAATCAATATGTTAGTATTATATGCACCGGGATGTAGAACATAAGTTGCATAAGGGCCTCCCAGTAATCAATATGTTAGTATTATATGCACCGGGATGTAGAACATAAGTTGCATAAGGGCCTCCCAGTAATCAATATGTTAGTATTATATGCACCGGGATGTAGAACATAAGTTGCATAAGGGCCTCCCAGTAATCAATATGTTAGTATTATATGCACCGGGATGTAGAACATAAGTTGCATAAGGGCCTCCCAGTAATCAATATGTTAGTATTATATGCACCGGGATGTAGAACATAAGTTGCATAAGGGCCTCCCAGTAATCAATATGTTAGTATTATATGCACCGGGATGTAGAACATAAGTTGCATAAGGGCCTCCCAGTAATCAATATGTTAGTATTATATGCACCGGGATGTAGAACATAAGTTGCATAAGGGCCTCCAAGTAATCAATATGTTAGTATTATATGCACCGGGATGTAGAACATAAGTTGCATAAGGGCCTCCCAGTAATCAATATGTTAGTATTATATGCACCGGGATGTAGAACATAAGTTGCATAAGGGCCTCCCAGTAATCAATATGTTAGTATTATATGCACCGGGATGTAGAACATAAGTTGCATAAGGGCCTCCCAGTAATCAATATGTTAGTATTATATGCACCGGGATGTAGAACATAAGTTGCATAAGGGCCTCCCAGTAATCAATATGTTAGTATTATATGCACCGGGATGTAGAACATAAGTTGCATAAGGGCCTCCCAGTAATCAATATGTTAGTATTATATGCACCGGGATGTAGAACATAAGTTGCATAAGGGCCTCCCAGTAATCAATATGTTAGTATTATATGCACCGGGATGTAGAACATAAGTTGCATAAGGGCCTCCCAGTAATCAATATGTTAGTATTATATGCACCGGGATGTAGAACATAAGTTGCATAAGGGCCTCCCAGTAATCAATATGTTAGTATTATATGCACCGGGATGTAGAACATAAGTTGCATAAGGGCCTCCCAGTAATCAATATGTTAGTATTATATGCACCGGATGTAGAACATAAGTTGCATAAGGGCCTCCCAGTAATCAATATGTTAGTATTATATGCACCGGGATGTAGAACATAAGTTGCATAAGGGCCTCCCAGTAATCAATATGTTAGTATTATATGCACCAGGATGTAGAACATAAGTTGCATAAGGGCCTCCCAGTAATCAATATGTTAGTATTATATGCACCGGGATGTAGAACATAAGTTGCATAAGGGCCTCCCAGTAATCAATATGTTAGTATTATATGCACCGGGATGTAGAACATAAGTTGCATAAGGGCCTCCCAGTAATCAATATGTTAGTATTATATGCACCGGGATGTAGAACATAAGTTGCATAAGGGCCTCCCAGTAATCAATATGTTAGTATTATATGCACCGGGATGTAGAACATAAGTTGCATAAGGGCCTCCCAGTAATCAATATGTTAGTATTATATGCACCGGGATGTAGAACATAAGTTGCATAAGGGCCTCCCAGTAATCAATATGTTAGTATTATATGCACCGGGATGTAGAACATAAGTTGCATAAGGGCCTCCCAGTAATCAATATGTTAGTATTATATGCACCGGGATGTAGAACATAAGTTGCATAAGGGCCTCCCAGTAATCAATATGTTAGTATTATATGCACCGGGATGTAGAACATAAGTTGCATAAGGGCCTCCCAGT